>ML681979.1:46876085-46973198 GCA_007922195.1 Podocnemis expansa | reverse complement strand
CTCTGATTTGCTGCTACTTTATGACCTGATCCTATGTTTTACACCCCCTTGCATTTAGTTTCATTCCTTTCTGTAAGTTCACCCATCTTCAAAGCACCTGAGGAAGTGGGATCTTCTCCCACGAAAGCTCATGCAAAAAATAAATCTGTTAGTCTTAAAGTGCCACACAACTCCTTGTTGTTTTTGTTGGGATATGGCACCACTTTGAGGAATTGCTTTCTGGTCTGTGGGGGCTTGCTTCTGAAGATGAGTTTGGAGAGATTGGGAGGTTTTCTTTTGCGCTAATGTCATGGGTTAAGCCCACCCCCTCTCCCCTGGTGGGGATAGTGAACGGAGTGTGAGGAGAACAGGCATCTCTGTGGCTTTGATAGGTCCCCGGGGTTCTCCCACGCTTCAGTAGCCTCAACGCAATCCTGTTATCCATCCCTTGGTTCAGGGCAACCTGTCCCAGTGGCCATGGTCAGTAGCCTGCGGTCAGGGCAAAACAGCCGAAGTCAGTAATGAGGGGGCATCTGCTATGGGGTGCAGTGCCCAGGTAGGGGGGCTCAGGCACTCCCACTCTACTGAGTCCCAGCCCAGGGCCCTATCGGTGCCAGAGGCATGGCACCAAGTCAGCAGGGATCTGATCCCATACCATCCCTGGTTCCACCATTCAGGCTCTAACTGATCACCATAGATGGAGCTGGGAAAGAATTTTTCCCCAAATCAGATTGGCAGGGACCCTGAGGTTTTTTCTTTTTGCTGTGCGTGGATGTGGGACACTTGCTAGGATTATTCCTGCCATTGTGGGGGCCATGGGCGCTGGTGCATCTTTGTCTTCCTGTAGCACATAACAGTCTAATCTCCTGTATGCAATAATACTGTGGTCCAGGTCTGGATGCTGGATTTAATGTGTGGTCCATGGAAGCGTTGGTGCCTTGCTGAAGGTCAGACTACTATGTTGTGGTGGGTCCTTCTGGCCTTAAATTTTGAGTGTCTTGTTTAGCTACAGATCTTTTAAACAAAAGATGAGGTGTGACATATGTAATGATTTCAGTGGGGCCAGGATTTCACCCAGGTTTTTAGAAAGTCTAAACAGCATCCACAAAATGAGCATGTGTTCCAGCTGTGAAGGGATTAATCCACAGCTGCACCTGCAAAATAGGTCTTCTGCCCGATCCCACACTTTAGTGAATCAGAATTTCCTGCCATCTATTTATAAATGACATGGTCCTTCTTACATAGGGCTACCACCAGATGTCAGGCAAAAGGAGGACATGTCCTCCTTTTTACTTACCTTCACATCCTCCATCCAGCAGGCATTTTGAAAATACATGATTTGGTCTGGCTTTTTACTTAAAGGGTTTCAAGTATGCTGGAATGCCCCGGAACACTCTATTTTTAGGGGGAAGCATTCCAGGGCCTCCTAAAAACAGAAGAATATTACATTGATACTGCATTTTCTCTGTGTGTCCTCCAATGTCCTCCTTTTTGTATTTCCCTGTCCTCCTTTCCATGCTTTGGTATCTGGTAACCCTATTCTTACGTGGCAAGAGGTGCGATCATGTTAGGTGCCTGTCTAAGGCATGTGTTTGGAAGGACTTTTGACACTTACAAAATAATCCTCACTTTGCTTCCTTTTCCACTGTCCATGGAAAGATAGCCTGGAGCTCTCCTGTGTCTTTAACGTTAAAGGAGGTTAGGCTTCAGTCCGGATTGTTTACCAGCTGGAACACGCAATGATTGATTTCTTTTTTATTTTTTGCAAGCAAAATCCACCTGCTAAAAGCCTGAGCATGTGACCTGTTCCAGGCTAACTGTGTAATATAATTATAGCTTAGCTATTGGAGCAGAAAGCTGCTTCTTATCCCTGGACAGTAAATCTGTTTCCAGTCCAGCTGTTAGTGTGCATCCCCCCTGCCTAGGCTTAGCAGATGTCAGGTGAAAGGACCATATGTCCTCCTTTTTGCCTTCACATCTTCCCTCTGGCAGACATTTTCAAGACATGATTTTGTCTGTCTTTTTACTTACAGGGGTTAAAGCAGGGGTCTCGAACTCAAATCAGCATGAGGGCTGCATAATGGCTAGCAAAGGACTTCAGGGGGAGTAGTACGTTAGCCCAAGGGCCACACCACTGAAGCCTTTTCATACAATGATATTGTCAATAGTAGTAACAATGGTGTCAGTGTGGGCCGCAGGTAATAGCTTTAGGGCTGCAGGTGGCCTGTGGGCCTCATGTTTGAGAACCCTGGGTTAAAGCATGCTGGGACACCCTATTTTTAGGGGGAAGCATTGGAGGGCCCCCTAAAAACAGAAGACTATTCCATGAATACTGTATTTTCTCCATGTGTCCTCCCATGTCCTCCTTTTCGTGCTTCCCTGCCCTCCTTTAGGATCTGCTAACCCTAGCTCTAGGTAGGGCTACCAGCTGTCAGGCAAGAGGAGGACATGTCCTCCTTTTTACCTTCTCCTCCATCCGGCAGGCATTTTAAAATACATGATTTTGTGTGGCTTTTTAGGTGCAGGGGTTAAAGTAGGCTGGACCACCCTATTTTTAGGGGGAAGCATTGGCGGGCCCCCTACAACCAGAAGACTAGTCCATGAATACTGCATTTTCCTGCATGTTCCTCCTTTTCGTGCTTCCCTGCCCTCCTTTGGGATCTGGTAACTGTAGCTCTAGGTAGGGTTACTAGATGTCAGGCAAAAGGAGGACATGTCCTCCTTTTTACCTTCACGTCCTCCATCTGGCAGGCATTTTAAAATACATGATTTTGTCAGGCTTTTTAGGCGCAGGGGTTAAAGTAGGCTGGACCACCCTATTTTTAGGGGGAAGCACTGGCGGGCCCCCTACAACCAGAAGACTAGTCCATGAACACCGCATGTTCCTCCTTTTCGCGCTCCCCTGCCCTCCTTTGGCACCGCCCCCCCCCCCGCTGACTTTCCGCAGCCCGCGCTGGCGGGAGGGGCGGGGTTTGGGCAGAGGCGGCGCGAGGCGCGGGGGGGGGCGCGCTGACGTCACCGGCGCTGCTCCCCGCGCGGAGACAAAGGCGGGAGGCGGCGGCAGAGGGAGGCTGCAGGCGTCGCGTGCCCCGCTCGCCGCCTCCCGCGGCGCTGGTCCGTGCGGGCGGCCTGGGCGGGCGGCGGGGCGCAGCATGCACTGGGGGGTCGGGCTGGCCTCGCCCCGCTCGTGCGTGGTGGATCTGAGCCGGAATCACAGCCTCGCTCGGGGCTGGTGTGCGGGAGCCGAGGAGCGCTTTCCCCTTTATGGGGACATCGTCGCCTTCCCCCTGCAGGATTACGGCGGGCTCATGGCAGGGCTGGGCTCCGATTCGTGGTGGAAGAAAACCCTCTATCTGACCGGCGGAGCCCTGCTCGCCGCCGCCGCCTATCTGCTGCATGAGCTGCTGGCCATTAGGTGAGAGGGGAGGATGTTATTGCTGGGCAGGCTGCTGCGCTAAGGCGCAGTGCAAGATCAGGAGGCTTGCTTGTGAGGGTTTTGGTTTCCTGGGCATCTCAGAGCTTCCCATTCAGGTCGCTGCATGATGCTTTAAAACGCAAGGGTCGGGGCTTCTAGGGGGCCCTTCTCAGAGGGGGGTTTAGCCTAAGCTTGGCTGGAAACATCTGACTTGTTTGGGCAGGGACTGAGACATAAGCGAACCACCAGCTTCAGGAACAGCCAATTCTGTAAGCTCCCCCCTCTTCCAAGCATCTGACGAAGTGGGACTTTCTCCCACGAAAGCTCATGCGACAAATAAATCTGTTAGTCTTAAAGTGCCACACGACTCCTTGTGGTTAGTTGTTTGTTTGTTTGTTTGTTTATTTGCTGGACTAGACTAACATGGCTATTCCTCTGGAAAATCACTAGCTATGTATCCACCTTACTCTTAGAACTTGCCATTTGAGCTGCTTTGCAACAGCATTTTTTTTTTGTTAAGTAAACACTCATGCATTAAACCATCTTCAGCCAAAATACCAGAGTGTTTCAAATAAGACAGTTCTGCATAATAAACAGCAGCTGATCACTTTTCGGGGTGGAGAGGTTGCTCAAAAACTCAGACGTGAAACTGGATCTTGAAAATGATGCAGCATCAACCTGTTATGCAAGATCTCTGGAAAATAAGAGGAATCCACAATAGTTTTCTATGTTGTGTTGTGTCTGGGGATGCTATCTAGCAACAATTTCAAATGAATAAGGGTGTGAGTCAACAGAGAGCATGGAAGCAGAAATAGACACATGGGGGATTTTGTCATATAGACTGGTCTCTGATGGAAATAGTTGGCTATGATGCTACGGTTTGTTTACAAGGACATTAAATCATCTTGGAAAATGGTGCCTTTAACTAGTGATTTCCCATGGATGTGCCTGGAAACAGAATACACTGGAGGCGATCCTGTTTTAAACATATCAGTGAGGACCGTCTCAGGAGGGTTTATATATGGATATCACACAGGTAAGGTGGAGACTAGCTTTCTGAAAATGGAATGAAGCTGGATTTCAGACTGCTAGAGCCCCAACCTGCACCTCTTACTGAGATAAATCATAGACTTCAGTGAGGACTGCATGTTTGGGCCATAACTGGTTATTGTGGTGGTTGCACAAGACAGATGTTTATAGAATATAGGCAGTGGCAAAATACAGAAGTTATTTCTGGATACAACATGTACAAAGAAATAAAGGATCAAAGTGGCCCACTACTAATGTGCAGATGCATACAACATAAGGTAAACAAAGATCATGTTGTCATTGATAACCTTTTAATAACACTGACCCAGAAAGAAATGCTTGCTTTATATATTTTAGGCAATTATTTTCATTCACCTTGCAATAAATAATTTTATAAACATAGTTCTTGGAAAATACTCAAACTCAAGAGTGTTTTTATAATAGATTACCTTGTCTCTATCTGTAGCAGAGATTTACAGAATGACATGACTTAATGTGAACATATTTTTAAAGATACTGTGTATTTCTGCAGAAATGTGTAGATGTGATTAATGGGTTTGGCACATATGTGCTATATTCACAGCCTGTTAGCAATCAAATCTGTGTTTGAATGTTTTACTCTGTACAGTATATAAAGGGATGCTGCAAAAGTGTTAAATGATCTCAAATAAAACTTCCTAAAATGTGCCAGATTTGGCAGTTAAATTGCAATTAATAGGCCAATTTTAAAAACAAAACCAACGAATGTTAATATAGGCCAGTCAGCATCATCTCTGGCCGTTCAGACCTCATTTTTGAAAGATTAAAATTGTCACTATGATGCTGACCAGAACTGTACAGGCTGCTGTCTCTGATGTGCGATTCAACTTGATTTTGTACAGAATCTTTCATGGACAATATCTCACAGATAGTTCACGGCCAGCGCAACGTATGATATCAAGATAGCATGTGGTGATTTTCTTAAGGCCTAGAGTCATAGAGAGGGGGATTTCCAAAGGCATAAAGAGCAGGTTGGCAGCTCATTCTCTTTACCATATGTGCCCATGAAAATCTCCTGTAAAGCCAAATATGCAAAGGCAGTTACTGTAAGAGAAATTGAGGGGCCTGGGTAAAGAGGAACAGATGTTTTGAGATAAGCTATCAACTGAGATTGGGTAAGGCTGATAGATACTGAAACACTGAGGTGGCTGAACAGTCAGAGCATAAGGCTCATACACTAACAGCTGCAAATTTGTGTGAAGGCACAGATAAGACCAGTGTTAGACATGTGTTAGAGGTGCAGGGATGTGTGTGTAAGAGATGATGAGCATTCTTTCTCCTATGACTTACGCCAGTGTTATATCTCTGGAAGTACATTGACTTAGATGGATCTCAAGTAGATTAGGCTAAATTCTGCTTTTGGTTACACTAATGTACGTCATTTGGAATCCTCTTGATTTCCTTCAGTGTGGCTGAGAGCACACGTTTGGCCCAAAGTCTAAGAGGCTGATTGGAGCAAGTCCATGGTGGGTTTCAAGAACAACGAGTGGGACATTTTGAACTGGACCCTGAAATGAATGAATAGCCAGTGGAGCTGTTTGACAGAAGAGGTGATGTGGTCGTGAGTCCTTGTACAGGGGAGAAAACCTGTTGTAGTCTGCTGAATATGCCAGAGTTTGGAGGATAGGGATCTCAAGAGGCCATAGAGATGAGAGTTAAAACTGTTGAGGCAAGAAGGGATGAAGGCTTCAGCAGGGTGGAGTCAGATAAGTTCATGGAGGATAGGTCCATCTATCAATGGCAATTAGATGGCCTAGGCAGGAATTGCTGTTTGCCAGAAGCTGGGAATGGCTGACAGGATGGCTCACTTGATTTACCTGTTCTTTTCATCCCTCTGAAGCAGCTGGGATGGGGCATGGTCAGAAGACAGGATACTGGGCTAGATGGACCTTTGGTCTGACCCAATACAGATGTTCTGATTTTGTCATGAGTAAAGGTGGCAAAGGTGAATTTGAGCGGTCAAGTGCAGAGTTGACGATTTACACTATACATTAGGAGGAGATACAAAAAACAGAGAATGAGGGCAAGGGTAATGAGAAGTTTACAGACAGTGAGGGCAAATGGCGTTTCTGGTCTGAAAGTGGAGAAAGGAGAGCTACAGTTATGCTGAAGTCCATGTTCCTCAAGAGAATCTCTTTGTTCTTTAAGGTGCTTAACTGAATGGAGAACATTCACAGGGCCTGATTTTCCATTGCCTCATACCTTGTGTGCCATCATTAATAACTGTGCAGAGCAGGTGCAAAAGACTATTATAGTAAAGAAGGAACATTTTACATCACTTTGTCTGAGGGGTTAGTGAAAGATTTAAACTGACAACAGAAGTCGTGTATATTATATACAAACAGTAGATTTTCAAAGGGGTCTGCACTTCCATTTGAAATTTCCAAAGGAGAGTGCATCTCTGTTCAAATTTGAACGGTCTACAAATGTGAGAAGGTGGAGAACTGCCATCTTAGCCTACACTAGCTTGGGTGTCAATTTTTGTGCATACTAGCATTTTGCACGCTAACTGGACTGTCTGGACCCTAAAAGTTTGCAAGTGTATGTTAATGTAGTCCTATTTCAAACAGTAGTATGTTAACACCAAAAAGGGAGCCTTTGTATGCCGGCTGGAACCACACAGGTCAGTTAGGGTGGACCGCTAAAATTCACACCCCAGATATGGTGAACTAAGCCACCATATAGACAAAGCCTAAGTCACTACATGAGGACCAAGGGAGGGGAGAATCAAGCTTGTTTGCATATTTATTTAGTCTATCAGCCTTTGACTGCAAGATTTTTGGGTGTCTCCAACATAGAATTAACTACTGGTAAGCTTCCTGTCTGAATTCGGTCCCTGCAGTGTAAGTGCTTTTCAGCGATTTGAGACCTGATGAATAAAAAATTGCAATAACCCATTAAAGGGAGGACAAAATGTTTTGCCTCAGCCATTTTCTCTCCTTCATGCACTTAATATATTGATGTATGGCACGTACTGTAGTTGGGTTTCTTTAAATTCTGTTTTGTTTTTGACAGGAAGGAGCAAGAGGTTGATTCCAAAGATGCTATTATACTGCATCAATTTTCAAGGCCTAACAATGGTGTTCCCAGTTTATCTCCTTTTTGTCTGAAAATGGAAACTTATTTAAGGATGGCTGATTTACCCTACCAGGTAAACTTGAGTGTACTGTTTACACATGGTTAAATTATAGTCAGATACAATGCTAAAAATGCAGGAGAGATATCTAGCTAATCCCAGAGTACCGTATATATGTACCTATAACTCGCTAGCTAGGTATACCACCTGGTACTATGGTGAAGTTTTGGTCCATGATCTTCAAGATAGGCCTAGCATAAAAGGGTTTTGGAGTGATTCAGGGTTCACATAATGCTACATCATGGCTAGATTTGCTGTAAAATTCAGTTGTTCAGTTTTGTGTATCCTGTTACATGTGCCTGTTTAAATAGATACAGATTAAACTGTTGCAATTTTTTTCCTACCCTTTGAGGGTGCCTCCTCTATGCTCTCCTTATAAAATAATTACAGATCCCTCCTTTAGTTTTTCACTGAAGTCACAGTCCTCCTAGCCGAGGAGGACAGATTGCTTGCAGAGCCCATGGATATCCTGTCTGTGTTGCTGTTGAGACGCTGTCTTACTTCAGGGACTGAATCCCAAAGTAGGACAGGAGATAAGAGAAAGGCGACTGGGAAATTGATTCTGACTCTTCTGTTTGTGAAGAGTCAACATCGAGTCACTAGGCCGCTGGGTTAGCTCTCACTCTTCAGATGCAGTTGTAACCGAGCTGTTTGACAAACATATATTATAAAATATATGCTCTCTGAGGGAGGACATATCTTTATTCTCCATGTGTAATGTGCTGTGTAAATTTAAGATGACTACATGAATGTTTAATAAATATTACGAGCATACATGGTGGTATAATACATTGTTTTATTGGCACAATTTTGGGATGGCTACATTATTCACAAGTAATGGAGCCATGAGTAAGTTGTATGGTCATTTCAGATGGGTTCCAGTAACACTTTTATATCACACTGTTATGAAAAGTATTTTGTTTATGCAATGTGGTTTACAGGAATTTTTTTAGAAATGGTTCAGAGTGCTTTTACTTTTATTGTGGTCGGTATCCATCCCCCCCCCCCCATAAAACTAGGCTACTTTACTGCTATGAATCCAAAAGAATAGGCATCTGAGATAAAGAAAAGTGGTAACAGATGTATTTTAGAGCCCGTTAAGATTAAAAACTAAAATAGTTTTTCTAAAAGCCATGTCTGGTTTTAGTGTCCATTATTTTATGATTTTCCAGCAGTAGAGCCAAGCACAGTATTGTATTAGAAAGGAGGAATTTTTGGGCCTTTTGCCCACGTGGGTTTTTGCCCTCATTGGACCTCCAGCCAGTTTGGAGCTGAATTGTAATTTGGGGATGAACGTGCTGTTTGTAGGGACAAACATTTTTGGTGAGTTGTATCTTTTTTTTTTTTTTTTTTTTTGCAATGGTTGATTAAGCAGGTTTGGAATGATTAAAACAACCCTAGAGAAGGTCGAGTAGGGGGCAGAAGGCAGCTGAGGTTGACAAAATTGGCTTATAAAAGTAGCTTATCCCATGGTTCTGCAGTTTTGAAAGCCATGTTACTTACCATGTATATGACACACACAAGCGCGCGCACACACACATGTTAAGTGAATTATATTTTGACTGACAGATGTTATAGGTATGCACACACATCCTATTCTAGTAAAGAATGTGTTTGGGCCCTTTATGCCTCCCATATCTAGCTGGCAGGGGAGTCAGTGGTCCTGGCTGCAGTATGTGATGGGTGCCAATAATGACCACTGATGGTGGCACTAGTAAATGGGCCGGGTCAGAGTGTGAACTGCAGTATGGCTGCCAGACCTGCCTTCCACACAGCTGGCTTGTAGATCCCAGGAGCTGTTGCACCCTGGCTGTGAATCCTAAACCATGAGGTGAGCACAAGTACTTTGCAGCTGCCCATCATCTGTGGACTTCCACATGCATACTACTCCAGGAGTCTTCCTTTTGGGTAGGAGGTTGTACTGTGCTGCTGTCTGACCAGGCTCTGCCAGTATGATCTCCAGCACAGGCACTTCAGTGCACTCTCAACCAGCTTTAGTTTGCACTGTCCTCACTGTGGATTTTTTCATGCTGTTGGAAAGAAGCATGTGGCCCAGTGCTGTTTCTTTGGCTATTGCAAGGCTTTGCGTAATCATATGTATTGTGCTACCAGTGCCTGACCCATCAAATGTGCATGAGGCTGTGACTGTCTCTGCCCTGCCCAGGGGCATGGCAGCATTCTTGTTTGGTGTTCTCTGGTCCAGTCAGTTTGGTACACCATGCATTTTTAGGGTATGTATATACAGCAGTTAAACACATGTGGCTGGCCCATGTCAGCTGACTTGGATTCACAGGGCTGTAGTTTTGCATTGTCAGCATTTGGGCTCACCCTGGAGCATGGGATCTGGGCTGATCCCCCTTTTGCAGGGTCCCAGAGTTTGGGCTCCAGCGTGAGTTCATACATCACCACCACAATTTTACCTCCCTATAGCCTGAGCCTTGCAAACTCAGGTCAGCAGTGGGGGTGTTTAATTGCTGTGTAGGCATGCTCGAGTCTTCCCTGTTCGTTGTGTAGCAGGGCAATTATAGGGCCTGCTGGAACAGTTGTCACTGTAGGAGCTAGGAATCACTTGGAAACCACAATGAAGTCTTAATAAACTTTTAAAAAGTTTGCTGGGGGAGGGGTGTTTCTTCAGTGAATCTTAAATTGATTAGTATTCAGGTTTCAAGTCTCTGGGGCTGCATGGGGTTTGAAGGCAGATATTATTCCAGGTAAACAGTTGACAGGAAGAGGAAATGGCAGATTTTTTTTTTTTTTTGCTAAAAGAATCTCTGTTGCTGACCCTTCATTGTATTTCAGGGGCTGTTTGTGGCAACTTTCCTGTAAATGTAGCTGCAAGGAGGTGTCCAACAGTCTCATTGATTAAATCACTAGAAGTCTGATGGGAGGAATATGAAATTCTGGGGGTTTTGAGGGATTTAGAGATTTTTGTTGTCCCCATCTCTCCTATTTACAAGAAAATTAATTTCCTAGCCCTATTGGTTTTAGAGGCCCCCTTTCCCAGGGTAAATTTAAAGCACTATGGGGTTTTTTTGTTCTATAAATGTTGTAAAATTAGTAGTGGAGGAGAAACCCAGCTAGACCATGGTTGTCTTCTGACATTGTCATAATTACAGGGCAAACTTCTAGTACCTCTTGAGCTCATCCAGTGGGTAACAGGCCTGGCTCCCTGCTTCTCACTCTGGGTCGAATCATACCATTCAACCGCTCTTAGATTGTATCTCTGGGCTGTAGCCTCCTTTTCCCAGCTGAGCTAATCCAAGAGGCCCAAGTGCCTTGGCACCTTCCAGCCTTTTCTTTCTGGGGATTTGGGACCAGTAAGTTTCTTAAAGTGACTCAGAAACAGCATCTTCAAAACAAAGCTGTATTTATTCCTTAGCCCAAAGGTAGAAAGCATGTAGAACAAAGGGTGGAAAAAACAAAAGGCCTGTGCGCTGGATTCTTAGTTTTTTTTTCTTGCCTGCTTTGGTAAATTCCCTTCAGCCCAGCTAACCACCATATCTCGCTGGGCAAAACAGAGTGTTCTATTCCTAGCAGGCTCTCTCATTCTCTCTTTGTTACCTGGCCAGATTGCCATCTCTTGTCGACACTTCCTGGGCAATCTCTGGCCTGCCCTGGCCTTTTTTGTGGGCATAGGTGCCTCTGCTATATGGCATTCTCCTTCTGATTCTAGGATTAGCCTTTGGAAAAATAAACCTTCCTCATCTTACTTGGGGGGGGGGTATTCCCCAATAAGAAATTTTTCCACTTTCCTCTGTGTCAATTTTTTCTTTTTGGCTCCTCTAAAAATCCTCTCTGCCAGTAGCAATTAACCCACCATAGACAACATAAAGAGGCATGCACCATATTCATGGAATAATAAAGATATTTCCCATTTTGTCATGTGGTTAAAGTACCATTTTTTCCTGCAGTGCCAATGGGACCTAGGTATTTTTTACCCATGTCACTGAATCATGCTAACGGCATGCCTACTCTGCAGGAGGGAACCATCTTTTAACCAGGAGTGGGGATAATATGAGTTTTGCTGTTGACTTCAGTGGGAACAGAGTGAGGCCAACACTGAGTACTTTGGAAGATCTAGTTTTCTCTGCCAAGCTGGCGCTGTGCCTTAGACCTGCAGAAGCAGCTCTGCTCTCTGAAAGTAGCAAGGATTCTCTTTCTACCAACCGGGCTGTGTGGGTAGAGCAAGGATGTGTCTTGCATTATGTGCTGGGATCTCTCAGCTCAAGAAGACATACTCACACTTGCACTGATTATGCTAGAGTGCTAAACATAGTGCATAGCTGCAGCAGCATGAGTGTTGAGAGAAACTGTTTTGAGTACACATCTATCTCAAATGGGAGGTATATATTCAGGACAGCTAGCTTCTCTACTTGCCAGCACCTCTGAAGCTACACTCTAGCTCCATCAGAGCTAGCCTGGGTATGTCTCCTCAAGCTGTGAATCACAGAGTTTAAAGTATGCCGGAACTCCCTGAACGCTGTTCTGGGGCTCACTATTTTTCAGGGCTCAGCATTCCAGTGGCCCTAAAAATAGAATGTGGAGCCAGAACGCTGCATTCCGGGGCCCACCTTTTAAAAATAGCAGGCCCCGGAACACAGAGTTCCGGATCCATATTCTATTTTTAGGGCCCAGACGCTGGGCTTCTAAAAATAGCAGGCCCTGGAGTGGCATTCTGTAGTGTTCTGGTGGGCAGGGGCCAAGGGCGTTGTTGAGGGGCTCAAGCCCTGCCCAAAACCCCTCCCCTTTGACACCTCACCCCCAGCCTGGGGCCTGCTGCCTCCGCCCCAGCTGAGCCACCACCTGGACCTGGGGCCTACTACCCCCTCCCAGCTGTGCCACCACCAGTGAGTGTGGGGGTGGCCTGGCTCATGCTGGGGGGGTATTGGGGGCAGGGGGTGGGGAAGCTGGAATAGGGTGGCAGGAGCTGGGGACTGGTGGGGCCCACCGGTGCTAGAGTGTTCCGGGGCCCCCTCAAATTATATTTTAACCCCTGGAATCATACCCCCAGCTCCAAGTGTAAACACAGCTTCTAAGAAAAGGGGGATTAAAAAAAGAATGAATTAAATTGCTGGGGAACTTTTAGAACTTCTTAGACACTCCTGTTTGCTGGACTATAGCAGACAGCAGTTTTGAACTGGATCATCTGCATTCTCTGCAGCACAGGTTTTAATGGTCACTAGAGAGTACATACTCACCATTCACTGGTGAATTTATCCAGTGTTTTTTCCACTGTCTTCCTCCAGATATAAATATCATAGAGAAACAGGAGGTGACATTTTCATGTTAGCGTTGCTAACATTTCTTCAATTTAGCATATGTTGTGTGGGGGACAAATTAATCAGGGCTCTCAACCTGGAAAGAGAGACCACCGATCCTCCCCAGTGATGAAGGCCCGTTCCCAGCTGAGACTCAAATTAGCAGAGAACGAGGTGTGGTTCAGGATTTATTATTCAGCTGAATAACAAAAGGAACTGCATCAGAGGGCAGCAAAGAAGTGCTAGCCCCTCTGAGCAGGCCCCCCCAACAACTCGAGTGCAAGAGAGAGCCCCGAGGGGCATCATCACAACACTTTTATCCAGTACAGTATGATAATGCTTACATGATTGACAATGTTTTAGAGACCCTTATATGGTTACATTAACATTATTAAATACATATTAATGATTAAAGAATGCATATAATTATCCCCGCCTTTGTTTACTGTTGACATCATTTGCATTATCCTGGGCAGCCGCAGTACCTGCAAACTCATTAATTTCTGCCTAGAGATGCTGACCTTACATTCTTGTGAGGCTATGGTGCCAAGAAGGGTGAGCAGGAGATAGGAGGTAATTCTCCCTTTTCAGTTAGAACAAAGATGGGACAGTCTAGCTTACATTCCTTGTCCAGATGGTCAGGAGAAAAAGCATGAGAAAGGGGAGATAACACACTTTAACTATCAACTCTAGGCCACTTGTTAAAGAAACTTAGATACATGACTTGCCAGAGAAACGACCCCACTACCATAGCAACCCACGGCTCCAACGAAGCCTACACTTCAGCACCTTTCTCACCGTCCTACAGAAGAGATTACATACAGTTTCCCTTACAGTTGGCAGCTGGTGCTGCCTGTGTAATGTATGTGCCCTTTGAGTACAGATATCTCTAAAGGAAAATGTGCCTCCCATTTCCACCCTTTGTCTTTCATTACCACTATGGCACCATTCAGACCACTCAGTGTGGCAAAGACATTTTTGAGCCTGCTTGATTTCTGAACGATCAGGAAATTCACTTGAATGTTGCTAGAACTTCGTGTCCATTTTTATTGAACACCACTGCTAACAAGACACTATGCTATCGTGATTGGCTGTGTTTGCCAGTTGAATATAACTGGTTTGCCAGTCCTTCTGTCTTAAACATTTCCACTGGTTGCTTACTGTTTCTAAGCCATCTTGATCTGGTGTAAATTTTCTAGTGTCTGTGAATGTTGTCCCTCTTTCTTTCTTCTTCATAACTGATGTGACCAGCAGTTATACTGTGTTATGGCATAGTAAATCAGAGCACTTGTGTGAAACCAGACACCCAATAAAATAACCAGTTTAAACTTTCTCAGCCCTCACTTAGCTGCATAAGCGAATGAGATTCAACCTTACTTCCACTCTGTCCGGCTCAGATTGTGACTGTGGGCTTAAGTGGCCCAGGGCAGAAGGTATGGTGTGGTGTGGGGGAGGACACAACAACAGCAGAAGCTGATTGTCTGAGAGTGCAAGATGATGGGTGGGGGGAGAGAAACACTGGTGGACCCCTGGCACTTTCTAGCTCTCCAGGTTCACCAAAGGGAGTAAACTGTTGTAAAAAAAAAAAAAATGGAATAAAGTAATTTGTTCCACCTTGCACTAGTGAGAGGAGTGGATGAGGTTTTTAGTCCAGGTGTTGAACTTTGATGGTCTCTGTACAGTTTGGTTTGAAGGAGCCAGCATCGGCCGTGGAGTTTTTCTGTAAAACAGACTACTCAAATTATATAGGTTTTTTTTGTTGTTGTTGTGTTTTTACAGTCTAATAAAGCATACAGACAACAGAAACATTATGTTTATATCAGGACTGTTGGTAAATAGTTTTCATTTAAAAATAGATACAAAGCGAAGCAACTCAAATGACAGCAACTGGAAGTGTTAGGCTTAATTCTTTTGGGATGTTTCTGTAAAATGACCCCAAAATGGCTTGCACAATTCTGTTAGTAAAGTCTTGTATGTGTAAAATGAGCATGGCCATGGGATTTTGTGACAATTGCATTGTAGATTTCAGTTAAAGTTAACGTACTAAGGAATATTTATTTGTTTTTACCTACCAATACTATGACCACTCACTGTTCCTTGCAGCTGGGTTGGTTCTTTAAGTGAGAGTTTGATAAATATTTAATGACCATTAGTAGCAGCTTTAAGGATAACAAGGTTTTGGACCTAAAGATATCTGCTTCAGAGAATAAAGTATATGGGATTTTGTCAAGGGATTGAGGGAAGGCATCTTAAAATAGCACAAGATAATGGCTAGAAGCCAGTGTTCCATTTTCCTTGCTTAACTAAATTGTAAAGAAGCATAAAAATACAAAAGAAAAGGAAAGAAAAGAAAAGGAAAAAAAAAAAACCCTGTGGAAACCTATGATACAGCAGATTTTTACCTTCGTTACATGTTTGTCATTCTGAAACCTTAACTTTTACATTTCCTAAGTTTAAAATATGTAACCTTAATGTTATATTAACATAATTCTTTGCACTTAAATATATATATATCCACACACACATACATATATATGCATACTATACAGAAGAATCTTAATTTTTATTACTGCAAGTGATGTTGATTTTAATTATTGCAGTAAAGAAAATTATGCAAATATATTTTATGAAAGCTAAGAATTCATGCCCCAAATATCAGTATTTTTGGTATAAGAGGAAAAAGCCCTCATGGAACAGTCCTATTGAGTTTCATAGTGTTTAAACCGAAAGTACTGTGTAGTTATTAAATAAGATTCTATAGAAACTATGTTGAAATCTTATAGAATCTAATAAGGAATGTGATTCTTTCTATAGTTTTTTTTAAATCACTGTATAATTAATAAAATTCTCTATTAAATTCCATAGGATGTTTTCAAATAACCTGTAGGAAGATTGTCAGTTTCTTTTAAATTAAGTAGGACGTTTTTCATAAACGAACAAGCTGGACTAAAGAGCATGAAGGAGGTGTTACTCTCCTTTAAGTTTCAAGTCATCTGTCTTCTAGCCTTGCTGCTGTGAGCCAAAATGCCTTCGTCTTCGCTTCTCATTTATATACTAGCTGGATAATTCCCATACATTCTTCATGCATTTCTAGATACAAGTTGACACCTCATGTCATTTTATTCGCATATCAGAATATCTGTGGTTGGGCAGAAATCTGAGAATCATGGCTAGAACCAGAAGACACTGAATTCCTAACAACGCTCCCCAACACTTCTTCTCGTTTGATCCAGAAGGAAGATGTGTCTGGGAGAGATCAAATATTTGCAATGTACCACACATCCATATTTTTAAAAGTAGCCAAAGTGAAGTAAGAGGACCTCCAGGTGAATCTCCACAGAGCTGGAGGCACTAACACTATTTGCCACAAAGACAAAACCACAGCACGCTATCTCCTATCTTAATGGAGTTATGGAACCTAATTTTTTGAGGCCTAAATAGGTTGACATAATATTGCCAACCCCAAACCTTCAAAACTCATGAGTCAGTCCATCAAAATAATTGCTTAAAATTATCAGGTTTTAAAACTTAATACATTTGAAGGGATTTATTTGACTTCTCATTTTGAACCTTTAGGTTATACGTTTTTGACCTCTTCACCACATCCATGAAGGCTAGAAACTTCCTCTGTTTTTAAACAGAAGCTGAGGTTTGTATGGACTAACAGAACTCCAGGAGATGGGTCTTTAAGAATACCAACTATCATGAGACTTGCTATAAAATCACAAGAACTGGTAACATTTCAGTGTCCTTTAAATAAAGGAAATAGAAGAAGAATATGGCAGCTCCTACCGTGGTTTTAGGAATTAGCAGACTTGAAGGTTGTGATCTAATCACATGATTGGAAGCCAGTAATTCCTGGTTTTACTGCTGGTTCATTCCTGACTCAGTCTCTCTGCTTCTGCTTCCCAAGCTGTAAAATGGAGATAAATGCTTCCATGCAGAGCCCTGCTAACTTTAATGAGACTCTGTCCAGGTGCTGGAAAGTCTGCAGGACCTTCACAGAAGATGTGTGAGGTCTGCAGACTTGAAGAGGTCAGGATCATAGGCAAAGGCATATTTTCTGTTTCACAAGTGAGGGAGCAATGCGTCATTCCATCTCTTGTCAACGGCCTCCTGCTAACCTTGAGATTGAGTCTAGATCCTTCCTTTTCCCCACACAATCCTCTTTCTGTGTGGATTTGTGGGTGTGCAGGCTAGTTGTATTGGCCTTTAAAGGCTACTGAGATATTTCATTAATTAGGGTTTGTAAGGTGCTTTTTAAGATGGAGTGCTCCTGTGCGTGAGTACCAGATATTATTATTATTATTTTGTTTGTAAAGCAAAATTTTCCAAAATATTGGGCCTGATTCTGTGACATTCTGAATGTTTCTACCCTCCTCAGCCTTTGATTAAATAACTAACACTAAATCACATTACAATAGGCATGAAAAGTACATATCAGATTTAATGACTGGTCCCATTGTATGGCATTAAAAAAGCAAAATGAAAACAATTATATGTATATTCTTTTGGCTAAGAATTACTTGTGTTTCAAATACATTTTTCTATTTCCACGGGGGGGGGAGTTGTCACTCTAATTTGATAGTAACCTTAATGTAGGATATTGATTTTATGCTTCAAATATTGGCACACTTTGAAGAAAACTTTATACTGATCAAACAGAAGCTGAAGGGTGTTCTTTTTGTTTGTTTTACTTGCTTCTTTTCTTAGAACTATTTTGATGGAAAACTTTCCTCTCAAGGGAAAATGCCCTGGATTGAATACAATCGCAAAAAAGTATCTGGCACTGAGTTCATTATTGACTTTCTGGAAGAGAAACTTGGAGTGAATTTAAACAAAAACCTTGGTCCACATGAAAGAGCTGTTTCCAGAGCAGTGACAAAAATGGTGGAGGAGCACTTCTATTGGTAAGCTTGCATAGTGAAGTTAGTTCTGTTTTGATCTGCTGCAGCACATTTTGTCTGGAAATGAATGCTTACTTTGTCTTTCAGATAACTCAGACTTGAGCTGTAAGTTCCACAGTCCTTTTCACTCTTGGATAGTTGGTGCCAGTTTCTGTTCCTACCATGCAAGTGTGAATCAGGAGTAAACAAGGGTTATAAGAGTTGTGGGGTTGTAAAACCATTGCAAATGAAGTTCAGAATCAGGCCTTTTGTGTGCCTGCTAGTTTAGAAAGGGCAACAGCAGGCTAATGCCATGTTCTTTCCATATATACATTTCAGTGCAAATTCCACATGGGCAATAACTGCAGGATCGGGCTGGCTAATAAGCCAAATTTGAGAGTGTTTAATAAATCTGTGATTGCCAGAAGGGAGAGAAAATATCCAGGATTTGGGATTAATAGGTGACAACGTGTGATATTTTAGACTCTTTTAAAACTGCATATATATTTGAATAGTTATCTTCATTTAATAGCATTTTATTGTTGTTCATCTCATATTTGTAACAGGATGCAGTCTTGTTGGCTGAGTGAAGCAGAGTCCAGCATTCAGCTTGAATGATTTCTCTGTTCATCTGTCTGGTTGTAAAGTGACCCCAAGTCATTTAAAAGCTCATAAACTGTAATATGTTATAGAACCTCACTAAATCCACCATTGCTAATGCTTACCCTCTCCTCACAAAAATGAGAATCTGCCCTCTTGCCAGCAAAGATTTAGGACTAGACTAGTCATTCACAGATTCTCCTTCCCTTACCACCTATTTCTCTGTGAAGATTGGCCCCCATTGACTCCCACTGTATATTAGTCTATCCTTGGGAAGTTTCTGCTGAGTGTGAAACCCCTTCCAGTTGAGAGAGGACATCATGATGAGCTCAGAGAGGCTACACAATCAACTTCTAAATGGGTCATGCACAAACTCCATCTTACGCTTCTTCCTACTCAGCCACTGACCCCCATAGACTCCTATATATGTCAGTTTGCCTTTGGTAAGTTTGCCAGGGGTCCTTCCACATACACACTTCAGAGGGAGTTCCACGTGAGAAGAAACTGTAGGGTTGGGCTGACACAGCAACCTTTACTCATGTAGGACAATCGCACTGACATCAGTCAGACTACTGATTGAGAAAGGTCCTTCAAAGCAGAGCGCTGTAGTAAGTGTTCACATTATGACTTCAGTGATCTAAAAATGTATACAACATATTAGCATTCTGAGGAGCCTTATCATAAATAATTAAAAGTAAACTGTGCTTGTCAAATAAATGAGCCAAGTACATTTTGTGATGCGTTATTCTTGCTCGCTCGCTTGCTCTCTTTTTTTAAATATGGGCCCCATCCTGCAAGGACTGAGTATATCTCCTGTGAGACATTGTCCCAGTACTGAGGTGTCAGTAGAGTAGGTTTTGCGACAAATTGATAAATTATATGGTAATATCATGAAGATCTTCCACTTCCCATGGGCCAGCTGCTGAGAGGAGTTGTCTTCAAGGGGAATTGCATATTCTTACCATTTCTCAAGATTTGAATATTGACTTCTATGGCAGTTGAGGGCACTTGGGCCTAAATTCACAAGAGTACATACGTGTTGTGATACTGAGCATCACAGTCCCTAACTACTGGACACTTAAAAATGCAGGACCACACTGTGAATCACAAGGCCTGAGTTAGGTGGCATGGCTCCAAGACACTGAATGGCAGGAAATAGGCACCTTAGCCTAGTGTTTCCCAACCTTTTCAGTAACACAGCACGCTTCAATAAGACAAACTATTCCATGGCCCACCCACTTTTTTTCAGCTGGATTGATTGCTTATAAACATCATATTTACTTACATTTACTATGATTACAGTCTTGCAAGAGAGATTTGCAACCTAGTGCATACAACAAGCTAAAGAAGGATCAAATATATTTAATGTTTCAAATCCACCAGAAAAAAATACAAGTCATCTTAATTTTACCCTTCGGCCACCTGCATTTAGAATGTTCACATCTTAGAATTGAAAGACCAACACCTCACTTTCAATTTGATGATTGATTTTTTTCATGAGTTTGAGTTATAATTTTGGTTGGATAGAATATTGTTTAAAATGAACCAATGTTTGTTTTACATTGATTTGCATTGCCTTTGTACAAAATTTCATGGCACACTTGGACAGTTCTCATGGCACACCAGTGTGCAGCAGCACACTGGCTGAAAATCACTGCCTTAGACTATGATTCACAAAAACCAAGAGATTATTCAGGGAGCCACCTAAATTAGCCACTAGGAGGTGCTGATGACAGAGGTGTTCATGAGGGCCCCCTCCTCTCACCAAGATAGATGCCTTGGTGTAGGCTGTTGGAAAGGTGGTATTTTGGCTAGTGATTCACATCTGGAAACCCAATGTGGTGTGAAGTGCCTACAACATTTCTTCAAGAAGCTAGGAGAAGGAGTCAGTCCTTTCTCATGACATTTAGCCCAGTGGATAGGGCACTCAGTTAGGATATGGGCATCCGCACTCTGGTTCAAGTCAACATCCCCCTGGTGAGAGGGATTTGAACAGGGATTTCCCTCCTATTTTCCAAGCTGAGGTTAGATTTAAAACTGCCTTCAAAAGTGGTCTTAGTCAATATGTCCCCAAATAGAATAATCAATGTCACTATGAATTAGATTAAAAACACAAACAAACAAACCCCTTAAAAGTTATGGTGCACAGAGAAAAAACCCAGAAATGAAGAAGGTATGCATTAGCTTCTTTAAACAGTATGGTCTCTGGGGAATCTAGAAAATGTCTCCAATTAAAGGAAAGAAAAGGAATATTACTCATGAGATTCAGAAGTTTTAGCTATGAGTTACCAACATAGACTTTGTAATTCCTGCTGGGTCTACAGGAGAAATCTTTTGTCTCTTGAAAATAGAATCTGTCTCCTTGTTGCTTTTTAAGGGATAGTCTAGATTAGGAAAGGAGGTTGAGATCACATTGGGATTGGCAAACACAAGTTAGGAACATGCTTGTTTACCCAGAGTGAATCTAAACTATTTTTTTTCTAAACTAGACAAAAATCTAAGATCAGCTGGTGCAGGCTCTTATAGCTCCATTAAACTGCCAGCAGTATACAGGAACCTGTCTCTAATGTCCCAAAGGGACAGTCATGTTAATTTAGTTCAGTAACACAAACAAGGAGTCCTGTGGCACTTAAAGACTAAAATTTATTTATTGCTTGAGTTTATCTCTAAGGAACCTTGTCTTCCATATCATCATTGTGAACATCCATTTCTTGCTTTGTAGAGGTTTTTAATTACATTTCAGACAGTGAAAGGATGTTTCAGGCTAGCTATTTCTGCTGACTCTCTCTGCCTTCTCCCTCTCCTGACTCATGCATAGAGTGATTATCTACATCTTTGTTTCAGATATGTGAGTTCCCAGAATTAATGGATTAATATTTCATTTGTGTACTAAGATTAGTACGGGAGTGCTTATCTGAGGCACTAATAAGTTTTCAAAAATACACAGCTCATGTCAATACTTAAAATGATAAAGCCAGAGTATAAAAGTCAAGAAGACCCATGTAACAAAGTAAACAACCAGCTAATGACACTACTCATCCCTCTTCCAACTTGCTTTGCTCTCGTCCTCTTCAATGCCTGAGGAAATAGACAGCCTTACATTGTGTCCTAAAGGTCTGGAGTGGAGTTTCCCTGGGAAGGACTCATGCCCAGTGCTGTTCTCTGAGTCTTCAGGATATCCATTGTTTATCCTTGATAGTTCTTATGATTGGCCTAATAGGCATATTAAGAGTCAATGAATAACCAGCTGGGATGACAACATGAGCTTGGGGCCCTGAGGTTCATAGTGGAACAAGTTGGTTTCCTAACATGAAGTGTGAATTCATGCTCAGCTTTAAGGAAGTTTCAGCATTCTAAAACAAACAAGGAGTCGTGTGGCACTTAGACTAACAAATTTAAATTTAATTTAAAATTAAATTTGTTAGTCTTTAGGTGCCATAGGACTCCTTGTTTGTTTTACTGAACTAGACTTAGAACTTTCATCATTCTGATATTGCAGATATAAAATGAACAGGTATTGTTGGTAGTAAATACAGATGAATCAGTTTATCAAGGTTTGTAACTATAATATACTTGGATAAAATCCTGGGTAATGTCATGTTTCAAAGTTGCCTCAACCCAGCCTCTAAATTTGTACCTGTAGTTTCATTGGCACATGCATTTCTGCATGGTCACGATCATGGATTTGTCTGAACAGATTAGGTAGTTGGCTGTTTAGCTATCTTCTTTGCAAATCCAGATTTTAGTTTTGTCTCTAAGTCATCCATGCAAAGTATCAGGCACAAGTCTGAGACTGTTCATGAAAATTAGGCCTTGTATGAATTATCTCTATCTGAATCCACCCCATTATACTTTCACCAGATTAATATCCATATAACTAATCTTTATCTTCTGTTTGTTCTGTCCCGGACCAAACGTTTACTGCTCCACAACCAGTAAGTGAGACATAAAGAGTCAGGGGTGTCAAATTCATTCAGTGTGTGTGTGGGCGGGGGGGGCACACGGGAAGGCAGGACACCTGTTAGGCCATGTGGCTGCATGGGTTCCCCAACCCTTTCCCCTCCATGTGCAGAGCAAGAAGGTGTCATTTTGCAGTCCATTTTCTGATCATAACCAAAAATAAAAATGATCCTGCTCCAGCCCACAGGCTGTGAGTTTGACGTCCATTGATATGTGATGGTTGTTGAAATTGTGGTGGAAATCTATGATGAAGTTTAAGTCATCAGTCCAGAGGATGAAAATATCATTAGTGTATCTCAGGTATATCACCGGTATATTTGTCCTGATGTTCTGTTCATGATGACCCATAAAGAGGGTGATGTATAGGGCAGCCAGCCTAATACCCATGACTGTTCCCATGGTTAGGACAGTGTTTGTTGTTGAATGTAAATTGTTACAGGTGAGATTGAAATAGCTGAGTTTGGTGATGTGTTTGGTGTGGCAGTCTGAGGATTGTCTATTGTCTTGTAAATATTTGAAACAGGTAGCTATGCTGTCATTGTGAGGGATGTTGGTTTATGTGGAGGTGACATCTGTAGTGGAAGATTTGGTGTACTGAGGGAGGTTGTCAATGGTGTGGAGCTTGTGGAGGAAGTCAGTTGTGTCCTGGAGTAAGCAGGCCCTTTGTGTGTGTGTAATGGTTTGAAGATGGTGTCTGTGAGTCCCAATATGCATTTAGTAAAGAGTGCTATGGCCCAGTATGATGGATCTGTCTGGGCTCCCTTCTCTGTGTATCTTTGGAAGTACACAGATGGTCATGGGGTGGGTTCATGTAGAGTTTCTTTTAAAGTTTTTTGGGGAAGGGTTTGATAGTATCCTTAAATTCCTAGGTAAGTTGTGTTGTGGGAGTCTTCTTTGAATTCTTTGCAGTGGTTGATGTCAAAGAGTTGTTGGTTGGCCTCATTAGTGTAGTCATCATAGTTGAAGACTCTGACACCCACTTTTCTACTGGTTTGATCACTGTCTTATGGTTAGATTTCAGGGACCCTCACCCTGAGATAGTGATCAAACCAACCAGCTTAAACTCCACTTGGATTGCCATCACCCATCCCTTAAACTCTCTTGGGAACACTCCCACACCATCAACAACTTCCTGGCCACAATGATCAACTTCAGAAGTGGAACCATATAAACAAGTACATAGAAGAAATCCAATGACAACCTTCACGGATCCAGTTGTTTATACCAAAAAGGGCACCCAAGAGAGCACCCCCTAATAAAAAGCAAAGACTAGAGGATCTTATTCAGGGGGACAAGGCACTATGCCACATTTATTGTAAATAAGTAAGGACAGCAAAAAGAAGTCACACACGCACACATGCATGAAGTTCTGCACCTGGTATGATATAATTACCAGTCCTTTCATGGGTTGCTTGAGCCAGCCTAGTGGGCAACTAGCTGGGCACAAGGAGGGAGCCAGGCCTCTGTCAGTCGCGATCTGATGCTCCAAGATGACAGTTGCAGAACGAGACCCAAAGTTTTCATGTTCTCACCCATCTTTTATACTTGCTGGCCCTCAGGTAAGTCTATGGGATTTGTTGTGTCATGTTGCCTCAGGGTTCCTGTGAAATTGTTGGTCACCAGTCACTTGCAGACTTGATTGTATTTTGTTCTTTTCTTTCTGGGGTGGCCGCTTCTGTTTGCTTTAATCAAAGATGTCTGCATTGTTCAGCCAGTTAAATGGTATTTGTGCTTCATCAGGACAGGATGGCAGTTGAGACTGGACCCTTCACACATACACCCTTCATTCAATCACCTTGTTCACACATTTACATGAACATACACAGTATATTCCTAAACCAGATTTCATCAAGTATACAAAATGGAGTTCAGTGTTTAAGCAGGAGTTCCAAACTGACAATATGGAGTCTTGCTGGACTTTGGTTATAATGTCTATTACAGAATTATTTTACTTATGACACTGAAGGACAGATATATTACATTTACCTTTAAAGTATATGATAGTTAATGTTGTGTACTATCTGTCTGTCCCCCTACATTATCTGTCTGTGCTCCACACAGTAACCACCCCAAACACACCAAGAAATCTGTGATCTATATCCAGGCACTCAGCAACTACAGAGTATGGTCCAAGGAGAAAGCTTGTGATATACGTGTTAATGCACTCGAAACTGCCTTCACCAAACAAGGACTCTCCACCAGAGAGTAGATCACATCATAGGATGGACCACCCAAACACTCTGAGAGAACCTGCTTCAATACAGTAATAAGACACCTGTTGGCTACATCCTGCCCTAATTGTCACCTGCCACCCCACACTAGAACTCATACTGGGTATCATGAGACAGTTACTACCCATGCTTGATGGGAAATGCATCCTAAAAGAAAGCTTTCCTGAACCCCCTCTTCTGGCCTTCAAACAATCCCCTAATCTCTCCAAGCTCACCATCAGAGGCAAGTGCCCCACAGACCAGTACACAGCTCAAAGTGGCACCAGATGCAAAACTTGCTGACACATCTCCACTGCTGCAATGGTCAACATCTCGCACAACACGTCTTTCAAGATCCATGGGTCCTACATTGCCTATCTCAACATATGGTGTACCTCATTCAGTGAACTAAATGGCCCAATAGCAATGATGTGGGTAAAACCAGACAATCACTATGTTCTCAAATGGACTTGCACCCAGGAAAATGATAAAAGACGAAACCACCATATCCTCTGTGGGTGAACACTTTTCACAGAGCGATCACTTTTTTATCTGATCTTTTAGTTCTCATTCTCCAAGGCAATCTGCACAGCAAGTTCAAAAGATGAGCCTACGAACATTAATTTATAACTTTTCTAGATGCTAAAAATCATGGTCTTAATAAAGAAAGTGGATTTATGCCTTTTTAAAACAGCCTGTATCCCACAAAACCCTCTTTTTTTTTTTTTTTTTTTTTTTTTGGCCTATGACTAGAGAGGTGTTAATGGGCCCTTTCACTTTGAATGGTCCCTTGGAGCAGGGGTCTCAAACTCAAATCAGCACGAGGGCCACGTGAGGACTAGTACATTAGCCTGAGGGCCATGCCACTGAAGCCTTTTCATGAAATGATATTGCCAATATTGGTAACAATAGTGTCATTGTGGACCGCAGGAAATATCTTTAGGGGCTGCATGTGGCCCATGGCCCGCGTGTTTGAGACTCCTGCCTTAGAGCATGTGCTAACTATTGATGCTAGACTGTCCGTTAGCTGTGTCCAGTTTTAGCCACCTTGCTAGAATGGATTCCCACATGGACTGTTGTACCATTAGCCTTCTCATGCTGTACGTGTTCAATGCAGAAGACATTTTCTTCTGTATACTTGGACAGCCTTGCCGATCTGCTGGCCTGTGTAATGTCCCCGGACAACTTGGACCTCGTCATCTTTTCGGATGGGCACAGAGCGGATGTTGTATTCCTGCCTCAGCTCCTTGGAAAGGGGAGAAGATGTGATCTTTCTGCAGATTTGAGAGGGTGCATTGAAGTGCCTCTTGCAATTCTTGCTGCAGTCTGAGGTTACAAAAGAATTGAACTTCATTTTGGCCTACTGCTAGCTCCACTATGACACTCTAGGCCAAGGGTTCTCAACTCCTTCAGTGTCATGATGCAGTTGGGAAGGCTCCCAACCTTGTGTGACAGAAGGACACTCCCCCCATGGTTCCCTTGGCCAGCAGCACTTTCAGCAGTGGCTGAAATTAAAGTGGCCCAAGCGCTGAAAGAAAATGCTTTCAGAGGTGGGAGGCTTGAAAAGCAACCCCCACTGCCGCAAAAAGTAGCTGTTCAGGCAGTTTTGGTGGCAGCTACTTTTTGGAGCAGCTCGAAAAGTGACAACAGCTTGCTGCTGTTGTGAGGGTTTCTTTTGGCTGTAGGCTGATTTCAGCTGACGAACTCAGTTTCTGTGCCGTGACACACTTTTGTGTCATGACATGGTGGTTGAGAACGGCTGATCCTAAGCTATGTATACAGTAGAGACCTTACAGAGGCCAGCTGTACTATTGCAGCTGTAACAATGTAGGGTCTCCTGTGTAGGTGCTTTATGCTGACGTGAGAAAGTTCTTCTATCAGATTAATTAAATCAACCAGAAAAAGCAGCAGTAGCTATATCAGCAGGACAGTGTCTCCTGCCAATATAGTGCTGTTCACACCAGCACTTATGTTGGTGTAACTTAGAGCAGCCAGGGGTGTATTTTTTTTTCAAACCCGTGACCGATTAAAATGTTACTGACAAAAGAACTAGTAGTGTGGACATAGCCTTACTACCTTTCCCAGATCTCAAGAAGAGTTCTGAATGGCCCAGAAGTTTTTCTTTCACCAACAGAAGTTGGTCCAATAAAAGGTATTTATCTCACCCACATTGTTTCTCTAAAACTCACTCAGTTAAATCAATTTCAATTTGAAAAAGCTTTACTTGTCTTTAGTAGACCAACCCTCAGAATACTTAAATACAAATATGAATTCATGGAATTAATTTTAATTTGATTAATTGAAAATGTCTCTGGGAGCTCAGTTCAGACAGTACTGTGTATCTTGGCCTTTTATGGCAATTTGTTTGGCTAAAGGCAAATATTCTCCTTTTCCTTTCAGTAAGGAATATTCTTGGTAATCTTTTATTATATGCTAACAGAGTTATTGAAGTGAAGAATTTAAGAGCTGTTTCCTAAAGAGATTAGAAATTGACTCTAGTGGGATAGTATGTGTAGTGTCATGAGAAAACTGAACTCTGCTTGTAGTTGCAGAAAATTGTGATGATATGAAATAAAAGTGATGGGAGTGCCCAAAATAATTTTGTTCATGCTGTCTCTTGCATTGGTTGATCAGTATGTACAATGAGGCAATTCTGTGAGATTAGGACTATGTACAATGGTAAACTGAAGTCATGTCCAGAACTAGAAAAAATGGATTCTGATGAGATTCTCTGGGAAATCCGAATACAGTGGAACAGTTAACCTGTAGCAGTGTTCTACAATATTTGATATTTCAACTTTTCTAACTAATTCCACTAGGCTGTTGTACTTCTATCAACCTTTTTTTTTTTTTTAAATGACCACACAAGTTTAAGTTGCTTTTATATTTTCCAGTTCGAAAATTACTCAGAATACCCAGCATATATGACCGTATACAGTTTGCCTTTCCCAGACTGAGTGCTCTTCATATGCTCCTCTCACCTTCTCCTCTGATGTATAACTGTTTCAACCCCACTCTGCTCCTGTTCTCTTTGAAGGTGGTGACAAAAACTATTGCCTTCAATGGGAGTGCTTGGCTGTTCAATGTTTACTTATGATGACTGTTAGTTTCCAGATTACTGGTTCCTTTTTTCATGAGCTTCTTCAGCAAAGAACTGAATTTTTCTTTTACCTATTGAATGTGTAATAAAGATTAACAGTTCAAATGAGATGGGAAGATTTTGACTTGCAAAACAAATTCCATAAAGTCTCTCCTTAAAAGAATACATCTTCCCTTCAACAAAACAAACACATAGATTGAAATAGAGCAGGGGTCTGCAATCTCCAGCTTTGGATCTGGATGCAGCTCTTTGCCTGTCTCCTTGCAGCTCTGGGCTCCCTACCACTGGAGGACTCTGTGGGCAGCCTGTTCCTGGCTCCAGGCCCCTGTCACCAGGGGATCCTGCAGGCAGCCCACTCCAGGCTCTGGGCTCCCCACCACCACTGTGGGCCCCCTGCAGGGTCCCTCTCCTGGTTTCTCCTGCCTCTCCCACCTCGGGACCCTTTGGCAGGTGCCCTGACCCATTTCCCTCCACCCCCTACCACAGGGGTCTCAAACTTGAATCACCATGAGGGCCACATGAGAACTAGGACAGGGCTGCATGAGGACTAATACATTAGCCCAAGGGCTGCTCCACTGAAACCTTTTCATAGAACAATATTGCAAATATGGGTAACAATAGTATCGTTGTGGGCCACAGGAAATAGCTTTAGGGGCTGCATGCAGCCCGCGGGCCATGTGTTTGCGACCCCTGCCCTATCAGGAGGTTACATGTATTGCGGCTCTTAAAACACTTGGTTATTGAAGGAATTTCAGAAAATAGCTCTTTATCTTTTGGGTTGCTGAATCCTGAAATAGAGCAAAGCCCCTTTGAAAATATATCTCATTCAGGGTAAACCTTGCCTTCATAGGAGGATAAGAGTCAAAAGAAAACTAAGCTGATAAAGCATAAATTTCTTTCATGAATTAATTTTCTATTTAAACTGTAAATCATAAGTGGAGGGCATCTGAAAGAAAAACCTATTACAAGAATCATATTATTGCACCAAATGATTGATTGGGCAAGCTTGAGCAGTACACAGAATCACTGCTTAGATAAAGTAAGAATAAAGCATAAGCCAAAGGAAATGAATGAATAAGTAGGAAAGGTTTGTCATGTGCATATCATAAGTTTCAGAGGGGTAGTTGTGGTAGTCTCTTTATAGCAAAAGCAACAAAAGTCCTGTGGTGCCTTAAGGACTAACAAATTCCTTTGGGCATAAGTTTCTGTGGACAGCAGCCCATTTTGTCAGCTACATGAAGTAAAAACTAGAATTAGGAGGTAGGTACACTTGCAAGAGTGAGAAACATTAATATTACTTCTTTTCCACTTCATGCATCTGACAAAGTGGGTTGCAGCCCGCGAAAGCTTATGCCCGAAGAAATCTGTTAGTCTTTAAGGTGCCACAGGACTTTTGTTATTTATACGTTATAGTCTTTTACTAAGACCAGATCCTGTTTGCACTGCATTTTACTGTGTTGTTCTAGCGACTACATCTGCAACCCTTCTTTCTGTACTTTACTCCCCTGAGTTGCATTGATCTCTGGGCGTACTTGCATGATTAACTGCTATGCAGTGTGAACAAGTTTCAGAATGAGGACCAAAATCTGGTATTCTGGTTGATATTCCACAATCACATCAGGATGTATATTTTACCTTAGAGGTAGCTTTCCAACAGGTTAGTAATCATTAGGAACTTGAGAATTATACATGCTTTCATCATACATTTTCCAGGCTACTTTGTAGAGGTGTTGTGTATGTGCTGCACAGCTGTAACTTGTTTTCACAACATTCTAGGACATTAGCTTATTGCCAGTGGGTGGACAATCTGCACGAAACCCAGAAGATGCTTTCATTTAGTGGCCCCTTTAGTGACCTGCTGAAGTGGATTCTATGCCACCTAACAAAAGGAATTGTGAAACGAGAAATGTATGGCCATGGCATTGGCCGCTTCTCTGAGGAAGAGATATACAAGCTGATGGAGAAAGACATGCGATCTCTAGCAGGCCTCTTGGGTAATGTACAATACACTGTATTCTATATTCTGCGTAGTCACTTTTTGCATGATTATATTTAATTGTAATGTTCTCTGCTAAAGCGTTTAAACATTTTATTTCCAATTTATATCCTGTCTTTGCCAGAGGATGTTATGAAGGCCGAGACTGAAACAGAGTTCAAAGGAGAACTAGATAAATTCATAGAGGATAGATCCATCAATGGCAATTAGCCAGGATGGGCAGGGGTGCAAAATCATGTTGTGAAGTGTCCCTGGCCTCTGTTTGCCAGAAGCTGGGAATGGGTGATAGGAGTTGGATCACTTGATGATAGCCTGTTCTGTTCATTTCCTCTAAAGCACCAGACATTGGCCACTGTCAGAAGATAGGATGCTGGACGCGATGGGCCACTGCTCTACTCATGTTGGCCCTTCTTATGCTCTCTTGTGGCACTGTCATTTTATCACTGCTTTCCTACTTGCGACAATGTCACTTTTTCATGCTAACATTGTACACATTTATTCTCAAATTCTGCCATGAGAGCCAGACATTTACCTCTTGTTGTCTTCACTGGTAATTCTGTTTGTGTACATAAAGACAGAATCTGTTTCACAACTTTTTAACAGCAAATATTTGTAAACCTTGTGCTTGAGAAGACCTTGAACATATAGTCGTTTTGATCAGTTGGGAATTCAATTGCCATTGTCATTCATTGTGCAAGCTGTTTGCTAACAGATTATAACTATTACTCAATCGCCATTCAGATTGGTTGAACTGCTGGTGAGACCTGGTTTCTGCTGTTAAAAAGGATAATGTAGGACTTGTTGGTTGAAGCAGGCGGACCCTTAGGCTATGTCTATGCTACAAAAGTTAGTTTGAATTAACAAAATTGAACTAATAAATTTAACCTTAATTAGAACTAAACGTGACCTTAGCAAGTTAAATTAACAAACTGCACTAATTTTATTTAAACATTGTCAAATTGGTTCACTTTGTTAATTTGAACTAACCTCCCTAATTCAAAATTATTTAATTTGAATTAAGGCTTAATCCTGATCTACACTGCCCTTAGTTTGAACTAAGAATCAAACTAAAGGCTTAGTTTGAACTAAATGCAGGTGTTACTAATTCGAACTAAGCTTTCCTTAGTCAGTGGTAGACAGGGACTACTGGTAAGTTAGTTCGAATTAAGGCTGCTTAATTCAAACTAACTTGCCAGTGTATACGCACCCTTAGTGACAAAACCAATCCAAATTAATGATCACCTGAAAAGATTTTTGGCTTTCTCCTTCAAAGGAGCAAGCCCACTCCACTGATCTGCTCCCCTGCTCTTCCTCCCTCCGGAGAATACTGTTTAGCTGACTGCTTGATAGAACAGGAGTGATACTTAGTAATAGACAAGAAGAATTTCAGTTCCTTAATCTAATACTTTCCACTATCCTCTGATCTTTCTTTCATCTGTATCATTCTTGTATGGTAAAGTTAAAGGGCTAGATTTGGAGATAGTACATGCCTAGCTGTGTATGGTGAAATCCTGTTGAAATAATGCTGTTATACAAAAAGTTTATTAACATCTGAAAACAATACTTCACTCTGTTATTATAATACCTTTTATAGCTCTTTGTGAGCTTCTGCTACATCCTTCTCTCTTTGGGATGTACAGTGAGGTTCATAGGCTATGTCTACACTAAGGGTATGTTCACACTCACTGTTTAAATTGAAATAACTCTGATTATTTCAATTTAAAAAATGGTATGTCCACACGACATTCCCTTATTTTGAAATGAGGAGCTCCCTCATTTCGATATAAGGAAAGTTATATAATAAAACCTAGTATTATATTGATATGATGGTTAAATTGAAATTATTTCAAAATAACACAGTGCGGACATGTTATTTCAATTTCACTGTTAAATCAACTTAACACTTTTTGCCCTTCTCCTTCCTAGGTGCTTTCCTTTTTCTATATATTGGGTGGGGGCATGGTCCAGTGAGGGGGCCATGTTGCCACACCTCCCATGGTGTCTCTCTCCTGAATTGAAATAGCAAGTCCTGTGTCTGGACATGCTATTTTGATTTGGGTTTTTTTTGGTGTGGACCTGCTAAATCAATTTAACTTAAATCGATGTAATGATTTTTATATCGATATAAGTTAAATTGATTTAACTGTGTAAGTGTGGACATAGCCTAGGTGCTTAAGGCAACTCAATGAACTCTAAATGTGGCCAGCGAGTAGTTTAAGTTGACTTAAGCCTCCATTATAGCCATAGCCATAGAGTTTTAGCCTAGAAGGGACCATTAGCTCATCTAATCTAACCTGCATATCACAAGCTACTAAATTTTACCTGTGGTGTGAGCCCAATAATCTGTGCTTGGCTGAAGTTGGTTTTCTAGAAAAGTACCCAGTCTTGATTTATAAAGAATAAAAATCCACTACTTCTGTTTGTAGTTTGTTCCAGTAGATCAAACCTACCTGTTAAAAATTTGTGCCCAGTTTCTGATTTGGAATTTTTCTGGCTTCAGCTTCCAGCCATTGGTTCTTGTTATGGCTTTCTCTACCAGATTAGAGTCCTTTAGTACAGTGGTTCCCAACCTTTTCTCTGCTGTGGCACACCCTGAGGCCTTCAACTTATGTGCAGCATGTCATGAATATTCAAATTAACTTATGAATATTCATGAGCCAGGGCACCCATGTTCCCTCTAGGGTGAAGGGGCAGCCACCCGGGGCCCTGGAGGGTTCCGCACCGCTGCCCCCCTATGCCAGGACCAGGCAAGCTGGCCAAAAGGGCAGCCCGGTTTAGCGCTGCTGTTCTGCCCACTCCCCCTCTCCTGGCCACACGTGCTGCTCTGGGCAGGGAGGGTGCAGAAGGTAGCACGGAGTAGAGATACCAGCAGTACTGAAGCAGGCCTCTCTTTTGGCCACCCGCCTGCTCCTTCCCCTGGCATGGGACGGCTGGTGCACACCGCCCCTAGAGACAGCCTTGCAGACGGGACTGCTGCTGCCGGGGTCCCCGGGGATGGCTAGGTTGGGCTGCTTCAGCAGCTCTCTTGCTGTCCCATGCCCCCCACCCCCAACCCTATTCACCCCCCTTCCGCAGCCCACCACTTACCTGCAGCGAGAATCTGCTTCAGCCTTTTCCCACCCTACACAGCCCCCATGGGTAGGCTGAGCAGAGCAGGAGATTTAAACGACCCCAGCTCCCAGCAGATTCTCACGGCACACTTCAGGTGTTCCTGCGGCACACTGGTGTGCCTCAGGACACCAGTTGGGAACCACTGCTTTAGTAGACAGTATCTGTGAAGGTGCTTGTACTTAGTAATTAAGCCACCTTTCAATTTTCTCTTTGATCTTAAATCTCTCACAGTAATGCAAAAACAACAAGAGTCATGTGGCACCTTATAGACTGACAGATTTCTTTGGGCATCAGCTTTCATGGGCTCCAACCCACTTCATCAGATACATCTATAACAGGCGTGGCCAAACTGCAGCTCAGGAGCCACATGTGGCTCTTGAATGAAAAAGTGTGGCTCACGGAAGACCGTCAGCAAATCAATTTAGTAGGTAAAAGTATATGGCTATATGTCTCAGTGCGGCTCGTAAAGGTTTAATAATCGACTTGTGTGGCTCTTGAGTTCTATAAGTTTGGCCACTCCTGGTCTATAAGGTACTATAAGACTCTAGTTTTTGCTGTACATGGACTAACATGGCTACGTCTCTGGAAAGTTTACACTAATGCATTTTCTGTAGTCCTCAAATTATTTTTATGTCTTTTTTTTTTTTTTTCTTCTTCATCCTCTCCAATCATGCAACATTGTTTTAAAAAATATGGCCATAGAATTGTATGGTATATTCCAATTTTATTCCCACCAATGTACTATTCCTGCTCAATACTCCCCTGGTTATACATCCTAGGATCACAATAGCCTTTTTTTGTCATAGTATTGCACTGGACATGCATGCTGTCAGTGGCAGATCAGAGGCTGCGGGGCCTTTGGGCCTCTGCTACTGGTGATGCCCCACTCCCCCCACCTGGCCCTGCCTTCCCCATCAGCCTAAGGCCCTGGTACCGGCAGGCTAGTCCTGGGAGAGTGGGGATGGTGGTGGCTGGCCCTGTCTGATAACCCCTGGGGATGGCAGGGCCAACTAATGTGCGGTGTGGCTTCTGGTGCATCCCAAATGCCATGCTGCAGGCTGTACTGCATGTGGCCATTGGCCCTAACACCTCCAAGGGCTGACTGGCCAGGCTGTGGCCAGCCCACCTTGCCTCACCCCTGGAGGCAGGGCAGCTGGCCTGGGGCGGGGCGGGAATGCAGAACCTGGCCTCTGGGCTGGCCCATCCCACCTCTGCAGACCCCCCAGCTGGCGGGGGGGGGGGGGGGGGGCAGGGCAGTGTGGCGCCTGGCCTCTGGCCTGGCCTGCTCCTCTCACCTCTGTGCTGGCAGAATGGAGGGGCCTCCACACTGTGGTGGGTCCCTGGACCCAGGCCCAGTTGCCCCATGTGTTAATCTGCCACAGCATGCTATTTATTATTTATTTATCTATTTTATATGATTGTACTGCCTATGAGCTCCAGTCATGGGTCCCATTGTGTTAGGCTCAGTACAAATGGAGAAAAAAGATTTGGTTTTTCTCCAAAAGCAAGAAAGTATATGTAAGCAAAGAGAATATTGCTCAGCATAGTAGACTGTGGTCTCAGCACACCAGCTCTTATAACCTAGAAATGCTTCTCAGAGTCATTGCTTTCAGGACCCAGCTGCCATTCTGTCTGTATGGCCTGCATTGCTTCTACCTAGATGTATAACTTGGCAGGAGTCTATTAAAACTATTTTTTGTTTGAATGGGCTCAGCTACCCTGTGATTTGCATTTCTCTATGTAAGCAGGGGAAATGGACCCGCTTTTGTGGGGGACTTCCCAGGCTTGTGTAGCACCCCAGTGAAGGAGGGTAGCAAAAGGATCTGGGTCCCTGCACCCCCTTTCTTTACCCAGAGGCCTGCCTGACCTCAAAGGCTGCCCTCCCAATCTCCTGCATGGCAGAGTCCCTGTAACCCTGACAAGGCTGGGCCCCAGAATTTTTGGGGGCTCAACCCCCAATCTTATCGTGATCACTCAGGACAGGGCTAGGGTGTCCCCACTCCGGAGTGCTTACTGCACTGATTGCTCTCCTGGCCCACCAGTCACAATATACAGTTGAAAGTAATACAATTTATTTAAGCACACAGCAATAAAAAATAACCTAATAAGAAAATAGAGAAAAGTAGAAAAAGGTGAAAAGTAAACCCCCAGTGTCATCCCCTGGCATGGGGGGCACCACATACAGTGTCTCTGGGGCCTGAGGGACAGTCTCACAGTCTGTCTTCCATGTTGCAAGCCCCCTGCCCATACCTGGCTGCCGCTGAATGATCCAGGGGGCCAGACACAGGCTCTGTCTGTGGCCACACGCCCCTTAGCTCAGCCCCATGCACTCTCTGGTTTGCCCAGGCATGTTCAACATGCAGTTTCAGCTCAGGGGCGGGGGAGCACTCTCCTGGCTCCCTCATTGGCCTGTCCAGCCAGTCAATCAGACTATCCTGGAACACTGGTCTCTCCCACTGGCCCTGGGGGTGTCTATAGAGCCCTGCACGGATACAAGTATGTGGATCCATATCTGAACTGCATCTGCAAGAAATGGTCTGTGGATATCCGTGTGGTATCTGTGGATGTGGATATAACGCGGATGTCTGCGGATATCCACATATTTGCAGGGCTCTAGCTGTCAGTTTGAGTTCTGTTTCCAGCCTGCAGTGACCAATCAAAAAGGCCCAGCCCATTTCAATAAGGGGCTGTCAGTCCCTTTACATCTATATCAGTGGTCCTCAACCGTTTCAAGTATGAGGACCTCTTTTTAATGTCAAATTTCATGGACCCCCAAATGATGATAATTGTTACTGGGGACTGACTGCTGGCAGTGGTGCTGTAGAAGTACAGTGGAGGACCTGGCCCCTGCCTGCTCCCAAGGGGTGGGGACATATCCAGGGTGTGGCTGCTCACAGCAGGCAAATACAATTAATTTAAACCACACTCATTCAGTGTGGAAGGCCACACTGGAAAGCAGGATACCTGTTGTGGGCCATGTGGTTGCATGGACTCCCCAGCCTTTTCTCCCCCCATGTTCAGAGTGGCATGGGCTCACCGTTCTCCTCCCCAACCCTGCAGGCTCTTCTATACCATTCATTTTCTTCTTCCCTATGCTGGCTCCCACACTGCCACCCTTCCCCTTCTCTTTCCAATTCCCCTACCTTGTGGTGACAGGCAAAAAAAAAAATCCATCTCAGTCACAGGCAGCCAGGCTGGGCTCTTCCTGCTCCCCTTGCTGGCCCACTCACTGTCAGTCATTCAGAATACTGGCTTTTGGTTGGCTTGTTCCCAAGTGGGCCCCAGTCACTTTTTCCTTTTTTATTTGTGGTTCATGCAGTGTGCTGTCAGTCAAATTAGCACGCTGACTGACAGTGAACAGTTGGGGTGGGGGCACTGTAGTGGCTCTCCGGAGCCAGCCTCACCTGCTGTACCTGAGACTCTGGTTGGTTGGCAGACCACAGTAGAACTGATCTGGGACTGGCTGGAGCACTTCCTTTGTTCCCCTCTGCTGTGAATCAGATCACGTGAGTGAGTCAGAAGCATGTCTAGCTCTGCTGTGCCTGAAGCCTGGCTTGGGTGTTCACTGCTTCAGACAGCTTCCAGGCACAGCCCAGACAGTAGCACCATGGCCAGATCAGCACCCTTGGTGAACGAGATCTGCCCCCCCCCCTCCGGTTATCCATAAGTTTGACACAACTGTTTTAGAGCCCTCCCCAACATGGATCGCTGGCCAGCAGCAGCTGGGGCCTGATCACGCCCACGCTGCCTGCCGCTGGCCGGCAGCAGCTGGGGCTGGGTGTATTCATGGACCCCTGGCAATAATTCCACAGACCCCCCAGGTGTCCCTGGGCCACAGGTTGGGAACCACAGCTCTATATGATTGTCCTATCCTCTTCATTTTTATCGCTCTTCCAGTCTTTGTCATCCATAGATTTTATCAGCAGTGATTTTATATTTACTTCCTGGTCATTGATGAAAATGTTGACTAACATTAGATTTAGTACCAATCTGTGCAGAACCCCACCAGAAGTACTCCTTTTGTAATTATTTCCTTTTGATGACTACTTTTTTGAGATCTGCCAGTTAGATGGTTCTTAATCCATTTAATGCTTGCTTTTTTTTTTGATATTACATAATGATAATTTTAAATTATAGTGTTATGTGGTACCAAGCTCACTGTCTTCCAGAAATTTAACTATATTATTTAATGATTACTATATCTGTATGTGTTTATCTGTACTGATACAAGTATAAAACTATATTAGATCATGTATTAGGAACTATATTAGATAGATAGATAACTATATTTTAAAACCATATTATAGTCACCCTTTGTGACCCGAGCTTCCTGGGATAACCACCTGAATGTGCCAAAATCAGGGCAAGCTGCAAAGCCAGAGGCCAAACCCCTAAGCCACTGACGGGTGGTACTTAAACCAGTCTCCTAGTCAGTAACCAAACATGCTTCTGATTCCCCACTCTGGTCATCACCAAGCATAGCAAAATAAAAACAGCTCCCTTTATGCACATCAGCTCCTATGGTCCCCCTTGGCCACTGGGTCTCTTAAAGGAATAGGTTCTCCTTACCCCAAAGGGCCAGCCAGCCTGATCTAGATGTTAATGTTTCCTTTCAACCCCTTCCATGATAACAATAGTGACAGACAGGAAAGCAGTTCATTTACCTTGCTATCTTCTAAAAGGATATATGTAAAGTTCATTAAGAAACCACTATTGATACCCATGCATATCAAAGCCCTAGCCTAACTGGAACACTACCATTGTATTTTCCTATAATATGTCTTTAAAGGTTAGATTTGGATCATGTGTTTTATAAAGATGGCTTGGCCTTCTCAGGCCTAGCATGACACCTCTATTAACCAAACTTGTAATCTCATCAAAGTATGAAATCAGGTTTGTTTGACAAGACCACTGTCATAAAACACTATTGGCTAGCTTTAATTGTATTCATATCCTTTAATTTCTTTTTGAGTTGAAAGCCATATCAGCTATTTCATTATTTTTCCTGGCATTTATGTTAGGCTAAGCAGCGCATAATTACCTTGTTTGGCTTTTTTGAATAGTGGCATATTATTAGCACTCTTCCAGTCTTATGGAATTCTCCTGGTATTCTAATATTTTTTTAAAAATTAACATCAGTGGTCTACAGATATGTAATCCTTATTGCCTAGTGTTTGTAGATTGAAATCAGACCCAGAACTTACATCTTCAAAGCATTTGACGAAGTTGGATTTTCTCCCACAAAAGCTCATGCAATAAATCAATTTGTTAGTTTTTAAATGTTGTTTGTTTTACTGAACTAGACTAACTTGGCTGCCCCTTTGGAACATCACTTTTTGCAGAACTCTCTTTTGAGTTTCAGACCATTGAAGACCTGGTTAAGCCAAGATAGTCTTTTCCCATACTTCATTCATTTTTATACACAGTGACATAGTTTGCTCTGATCTGCCCCCACACATTACTTAGGGTGCTAAACACCTATCTTTCCCCAGCTTGTGAATCACAAGCAGAGCCAAGCACTTCCGTACAGCCCAGGCAGACCTTGGAACCAAACTTCAAGAGGGGGCAGAGCATAACAAACACTGTTCTAGCTAGCTTAGATGACTCTGTGCTTTGCATGTTGACTCTGTGGACTACAGTCTGAGGCACCCATCTCTCCCTATTTGTTGTACAGGGAGGCTCTGTGGATCAAAGTGCTGTTTGTGTGATTGTTGATGCACCTAAAAATTAGGTGCTGTGACGCTCGGTTTCCCAACACTTAAATCACTCTGTGGGTCTCATCATGGAACTTTCTGTGTTTGTTTCCCATCTGTAAAATGGGACTAATACTATTTCCTTATTTTTCCCAGAGTTTTGTTAGGATAAATATTTTAAAAATCAGATAGTGCACTAAGTGGGTCATGTACATACTTAGGATATACAGATGCTACTGCAGACCACTCTAACTTTCTAGTTACACATTAAACTAGTTGTTTCTAAAGGTGGCATCTTTCAGAAGTAAAAGATCTTACTAGTATTGTTTGAAAACTGCAGAACAAAATTCTGATAAGAAAAATTGACTAGCCCACATCCTCATATGGGGAAAACAGATGCATCTCTTGATTTACACTTGTTGAAAGTCTGGTCCTTGGTGTCCAAAGTTATGCAGGAACTGTTGTTATATTAGCTAATCTGCTGTTCTGCTATGCCTTCTGGGGATATACGCTTAGTATGAAATAGGCTACATAAAATTCTACTTCCATCCCATCATGTGCACTCATTGATGCCACATGCTTGTGAAAGACTGCTTTGGAATATTGCAGTATTACTCTACCAGTGCCAGGTGAGGAGTAAAGCTCAGCTTCAAACAAAGCAAGATAAACATTTCCACCCATTCAACACTTAACTGTGGAGAGGGCCTGGGCAGCTGCTACATTATTCCTTTTTAGAAACTGGTTTTGGAGCTAAAAAGAAATATTGCCATTCCAGTGCGTATTTGTCATGATGCAAACAATGCTTCAAATTAATCTGATCTGGAACAGTCTCAGACTTTTTGTTTGTTTTACTGCAAGAAGTGGAAACCATGTCAAATTGCAAAGGATGAATATAAACAAACAACATAAGCATGTAGGGACATTAGACAGGCCAAGGCACTAGACAAGATGAAATTAGTTGAAGATAATAAAATATAACAAGAAAACATCAAGGACAGGGAAGGCCCATTACTCAGTGGCATGGAAAGACAATAACAAGAAATGTGGAAATGGCAGAAGTGGTAAATGACTTTTTTGTTTTGTTTTTGTTTCAAGTCTTCACCAAAACTTTAGAACAACTGGACATCTAACATTGTGAACCTCAGTGAAAGTGAGGTGGAATCTGAGGCTAAAATAGGGAAAGAACAAGTTAAAATTACCTAAGCAATTTAGGTGTCCTCAATTTATCAGGGCTTAATGAAATACATCTTAGAATACTCAAGGAACTGACTGAGGAGATATCTGAGCCATTAGTGATTGTTTTTGAAAACTCATGGAAAAAAAGGGGAAGAAAATCACCCTGGTGAATTACAGGCTAATCTTCTTAATTAACTGCATCACCTGGAAAAATAACAGAGCAGATACTCAAGCAGTCAATCTGCAAACACCTTGAAGACGACAATGTGATAATTAACGGTCAGCATGTATTTTTCAATAACAAATCATATCAAACTAACCTAATTGTAACAAGACTTCCCTTGTGAATTGGGGATGGGGGGGAAGAACAGTAGATGTAGTATAACTAGACTTTAGTAAGGCTTTTGATACTGTCTAGCACAGGGGTAGGAAACGCTCAGCGCGTATACCAACAGTGGCACCTGAGCCCATTCGAAGCAGCACGCGCACCCTCTGCAGTATCACAGAAATTGCCACTCCTGCCACCAAAAGCCATACTGGGCAGCTTCCTTTGGATGCAGCTGGGGCACAGGGGGTCCCCCCATGCCTATGCCTCCATATGACACACACAAAATCTGCCCAGATGAGCCACTGTGGGCAACTTCTTTCCGTGGCTTGCCTGGTGTCATGCTAGGCCTGAAAAGGCCAAGCCATCTTTGTAAAATACATGACCTAAGTCTAACCTTTGAAAACATATTATAGGGAAATGCAATGTATGAGTAGGCTAGGGCTTTGATATGCATTTGTATCCTTAGTGGTTTCTTGATGATATTTACAGGTATCCTGTTAGAGGTTAGCAAGGTGAATGAAGTGCTTCTCTATCTGTTACCATTGTTCTATTGGAAGGGGTCAAGAGGGAACATTAACATCTAAAGGGACCTTTGATGTACCAGTGTAAACTGTCTGTTAATGGTGCTAATGCAGTTAATTACCTGGGGTGCTCAGGAGGTGAAGGTTTTCCTTCAAAGGACAATATGTATTGCTATGCTCCACTTAAGAAAGACCTGGAAACTGTCATCAAAGCCCACATGAAGAATTGACCTGCAAATGCCCACCTTGCTAGCTGCAACTATAAAAGGACGTTGGGAACAGAATTTCTTGGTCTCACATCTGTCCAAGCTTCTCAGGGAAAGTTTGGGCCACAGGATTGTGATCCCAGCCAACACTGGCCTGGATACTGCCCTGCTAATTCTCATGGGGGAGAATTAGAACAAACTCTACACTTGGATTATTTGGTCTCTATTCCTATAAACTGGATTATTAACAACTGAAGCTGTGAAACAAGGACTTATCTTCTTTGGACTCTAAATCATTTGTATGTATGTGATTCACTTTGACCCTATAACATCTCTCATTTTGTTTCTTTTCTTTTTACATTAAACCTTTAGTTGTAGTTACTAAAGGATTGGCTGGCAGTGTGTTATTTGGGTAAGATTCAAGCCTATATCGTTCTGTGTAATGTGGCTGACCCCTTGGGGTCAGAAGAACCTATTTCTTTAACAGACCTAGTGGCTGTACTGGGAACCAGTGACTGGAATGCAGTAAAGGGAGCTGGCTATACTATATGGTGGCTTCTTGATATCCATTGTGGGGGATCAGAAGCATTGTTTCTTCTTCCAGTGATTGCTCCTGTCCATTCCCCTGTAGGTGGTTGCATGCCACGTGCACAGAATGCCGGAGTTTTTTTCCCTTAGAGTACCCGTAGGGCCGGCTGTAGCGCCCCCTGGAGTGGCGCCATTGTGGCGCTCTATATAGCATCCAGCCGGCCCTTCCCTCCTCAGTTCCTTCTTTGCTGCCTGGATGGTTGCTGGAACTGTTGCTGCAAGCAGCCCTTCCCGTAGTGAGTTGCCTCGCTTCAGGAGTACCTGTATTAGTTAGTTAGTTGGTAGATTGAGTGTTAGTGTAGTTGTAGTTTAGTTAGTTTGTTCGCCCGCCCCAGGCTCAGGAATGGGCTATGCCCGGTTTCAAAACATGCACTAAGTGCAAGAAGCCCATGCCGGTGGATGATCCACACAGCTCCTGTCTCTTGTGCCTTGGAGAGGCTCATCTCGCTGAGAGGTGCAAGATCTGTCACAGCTTTAAGCCACGTACTCAAAAGGACAGAGTCCAAAGGCTAAAGCTGCATTTGATGGAGGAGGCTTTACGCCCGGCCCCAGGGGATACAAGCTCAAGCACGGTGTCGTCGGTACAGAGCGCCCCGGCGTCGTCGGCACCAGCATCGGCACCGAAACAGTGCCCTGTGAAGCCACACCGCGACTCAGACTCCAGCAGTGGGTCACAACGGCACCGTTCCCTGTCTCCGCCAACGAAGAAGAGAAAGAAGGACGGGGGAGTCCCACTCCGAGGACAGCACAGCCCCTCAGGGAACAAAGTCAGAGCCGAGTTGGTCTGACTCATGCCAAACCTGCCCAGGCGGTGCCAGTGCAGAGGAAGCGCCAGCCCAGTTCGGGCTCTGTCTCCTCCCCTACTAGAGAGACCTTGGAGGAGGACATTCTTTTACCATCAACGCCAGAGGCCTTCGCGGCTGCTCAGAACTTAACAGAGCAGCTGGTCGTGGCGGTACTGGGCCTGACCCCTCCGGCACCCAGCAGGACAGTGCTGTCAAGAGGAAAGCCAACGCCGCTTCGCGCTCCCTCGCACCCGCATTCTCCGGCACCGGAGCCGCGCAAGGCCCGGCAGCCACCGGTACTACTGCCAGGGAACCGTTCTCTGGTACCTCCAGCCGTTGTAGCAGCAGCCGGAGCGCCAAGGTACCGGTCCCCGGCATTGTCGGGAGGGGACGGATCACCACCGCACCGAGGCCAACAGCCGCGAGACAGACAACAGCACGTCCCGGCACTGTCTGCTGCGGCACCGCCGTGGTCCCCAGGGAGCAGCCGGTCAGCCAGCTAGGTGGAGGAGGTTGCACCTCGGAGACCTCAGCGCGGCACCGCTTCTGAGTTGGCCCCGCCATTTCACCCACAATGGCCGGGGTGGCAACTTGGCCACCAGGGGCCCTTCTGGACATCACGGGTGCCTGGTCAGGAGCAGAGCTATAGGCCAAGTACCATGAGGTCGGTGTCAGGCTCTCAACCGCCACTGTCCTTTACAGCCAGCGTCCCTCCTGGTTCAGGCGAGACCTCAGACATAGAGTCTGTAAGGGACGATCAGGACCGCGCTAGTGTAGTCACTGAGAGCCAGGGAGCCCCTTCGAGTTCGGTGACTAGAGCCCCCAACCTAGAGGAGTCATCTTCTTCACCTCCAGATGAGGCGATGGCAAGTGTCAAGCCAGTAGCCATCCCGGACGATAGCAGGGCCCACCAGGAACTCCTGCGCAGGGTGGCCTGTGGCCTTAACCTGCAGGCGGAAGAGATCACAGAGGACGCAGATCCCATGGTGGACATCGTCCTCCCAGAGGGCCCGAGCCATATTGCCCTTCCTTTTATTAAAACCATGCAGAACACGACAAAGATCTTATGGCACACCCCAGCCTCCATCCCGCCTATGGCTAAATGGGCAGAGAAGAAGTACTTTGTCCCTTCCAAGGGTTATGAACATTTTTATTCCCATCTAGCTCCAGGCTGTCTGGTAGTAGTGGCCGCTAATGAGCGGGAGAGGCAGGGCTACCCAGGCCCTACGCCCAAATCCAAGGATGCTAAGAGGCTGGATTTGTTTGGCTGCAAGGTCTACTCTACCGGGGGGTTGCAATTAAGAATCGCAAACCAGCAGGCGATCCTCAGCCGGTATGCGTTTAACGCCTGGTCGTCGCTGGAGAAATTTTTAACCTCGCTAGACCAGGATGCTAGTTCGGACATGGCTGCCGCTATCAGAGAGGGCAAGGTAGTATCCAAGGCTCTGCTTCAATCAGCCTTGGACAAAGCAGATGCAGCTGCACATAACATGGCCTTGGGCATCACCATGTGAAGGTGCTCTTGGCTACAGGCCTCGGATCTGCCACAGGGGGTCCAAACTACCATCTAGGACCTCGCCTTTGAGGGACCTAAACTGTTCTCGCAACAGACGGACTCCCGCCTGCAGACCTTGAAAGACTCGAGAGCATTGATCAAGTCGCTGGGGATCCGTACACCGGCAGCGCAGAGGAAGCCTTTTAAACCACTCCCGCCTCTGCGGGCTTACTGCCGCCGCTCAGACTATGATAGAAGGCGGAATGGGGTGGTCGCCGTAGCAACAGTCGCCAGCCCAATAATCAAGGGGGCTCGCGCCAGTCGACAGCCACTAAGAAGACCTTTTGAGAGTGCACCTGAGGTCGGCTGACCAGTGTCCATGGATCCAGACCTCCCCTTGTTTGCAAACAGACTGTCCCGATACCCGCCAGAGTGGCGTCTTATAACTTCCGACAGATGGGTGATTCAAACCATTCAGAGGGGTTATTCCCTCCAATTTTCTTCGTTACCCCCATCAGCCCCCCCTTCTTTCCCATGTCCTTCCAAGGACCCTGTTCACGAACAAGTGTTACTCCAAGAGGTCCAGGTCCTCTTACAAAAGGGAGCGGTAGAGGATGTCCCGCCAGACAAGAGGGGCAGGGGTTTTTATTCCCGCTATTTCCTTATTCCCAAGGCCAAAGGAGGCCTACGACCTATTTTGGATTTACGACGCCTCAACCACTTTCTTCGGAAGATTCGGTTCCACATGGTATCCCTAGCCGCTGTAATTCCCTCTCTGGATCCAGGAGATTGGTACGCTGCCCTCGATCTTCAGGACGCGACTTCCACATCGTGATTCATCCCAAACACAGGAAGTTCCTACGCTTCACTGTAGGGCTGAGACATCTACAGTTTACAGTGCTCCCTTTTGGCCTGTCGGCAGCGCCTTGAGTTTTTATGAAATGCCTTGCGGTAGTAGCGGCCTTCCTCAGACGGCAGGGGGTCACCCTGTTTCCATACCTCGACGACTGGTTGGTCTCAGGTCATTCAGAGCAGGAGGTGTTGTCTCATCTGGAAATGATACAGGACCTGTTTGCCCAGCTGAGCCTCCTGATAAATGCCCAGAAATCAATCTTACGGCCAACGCAAAGGATAGAGTTTATAGGAGCAGCTCTGGACTTGGTGGCAGCAAGGGCAAGCCTTCCACTCTCCCACTTCCAAACAATCAGTCAGTTGGTGGACTCTTTGAGATTTCCCCTTTCCTCCGTCAGGCTATGCCTCAGATTGTTGGGCCTCATGGCGGTTTGTACTTTTGTAGTGGAACACGCCCACCTTCGAATGCACCTGCTCCAGTTATGGCTGGCCACAGTGTTCCACCTGGTACGGGACAGTCTGGACACGGTAGTCATACTGCTGGCATCAGTGCAAAGGTCCCTTACGTGGTGGAGGCTGGAAACCAAACTCTGCTCAGGAGTTCCATACCGATCTTCCCGCCTATTGATTTCCTTAGTAACGGATGCTTTGGACCGGGGCTGGGGCGCCCACTTGGGCCGTCTCAAGACTCAAGGCCTTTGGGAGGACAAGGACTTGCTCCTACACATCAATGCCAAGGAGCTCAGGGCTATACGTTTGGCATGTGCGGTTTTTCGGGACCCCCTGGTGGGGAAAAGGGTGTTGATCCGAACGGACAACGCTGTGGCGATGTTTGTTTTATATCAACAGGCAAGGGGGCGCCCGCTTGAGCCAGTTGTGCCAGGAGGCGATAGACCTTTGGGAGTTTTGCAATCTCCACAGGATTCGCCCCGTAGCCTCATACTTGCCCGGCCTCCAAAATGGTATAGCGGACACTCTCTCAGCAGGAGGTTTATGACGTAATGAGTGGTTGCTCAACCGGGAAGTGGCGGAAGGCCTCTTCTGGAGGTGGGGGTCATCCCCAAGTGGACCTGTTTGCCTCCGAGCACAACAAGAAACGTCTGGAGTTCTGCTCATTCAGGGGCCTCAGCCCAGGGTTGGTCACAGATGCCTTCGATATTCCGTGGTCGGGGCGCCTATGTTATGCGTTTCCCCCAATGACGCTGGTGCCCAAAGTCCTGCAGAAGATAAAGGCTGACAGAGCGATAGTCATTCTGATTACGCCAGCGTGGCCGAGGCAGCACTGGTTCTCGACCCTCTGGAGACTGTCAGTGTGCAATCCGGTTCAGCTGCCTCTGAGGACAGATCTGTTAACCCAGGAAAACAGCTGATTGCTGCACCCCAACCTGAAGGCCTTACACCTCCACGGGTGATCCTCCGTGGCTAATGCCAGATGAACAACTGTGCTCCTCCCTGGTGCGGGAAGTCCTCTGTGGAAGCAGGAAATGCTCCACGAGGGTTACACACAGGGCGAAATGGCGAAGGTTTGCCCAGTGGGCCACAGATGAAGGGTGGGACCCCTTTACCCTTCCTGTCCCGAGACTTTTGGATTACTTGTGGCATTTGAAGTCTAGCGGCCTTTCAGTAGCATCTCTCAAGGTCCACTTAGCTGCCATCTCAGCCTTTTGTCAGGTGCCAGGGCACACCTCGGTTTTCTCGCTTCCGATGGTTAAACGGTTTTTGAAGGGTATATCTAAGCACTGTCCTTTGGTAAGACCACCTGCGGCACAATGGGACCTGAACCTAGTCCTCGCCAGGCTTACCAGATCACCGGTTGAGCCCTTGGCCACCTGCTCTGTATTCTACCTTTCATGGAAGGTGGCATTCTTAGTGGCGATTACGTCGGGAAGAAGAGTGTCTGAGTTGCGGGCCTTGTCAGCTGAGCCGCCATTTACAGTGTTCTTTAAAGACAAGGTACAGCTATGCCCCCACCTGGCTTTCAGGTATAAGGTAGTGTTGCAATTCCACATCAGTCAGGACATTTGCCAACCGGTTTTCCACCCCAAGCCTGATGCCTCAGAGGAGGGCAAACAGCTGCATACTCTGGACGTACACAGAGCCTTAACCTTCTACACTGAAAGGACGAAGCCTTTTCGTCAGGCGCCATAGCTCTTTGTAGCTATTGCAAACAGAATGAAAGGACAACCGGTTTCCTCGCAGAGGATTGCCTCATGGATCGTGGCATGCATCAGAGAATGCTACAACCTAGAAGGGAGGGGCCCGCCAGAGGTGAACGCCCATTCAGCTAGGGCCCAGGTAGCATCCATGGCATTCCTGGCAGGAGTCCCAATCGCTGAGATCTGCAAAGCAGCGATGTGGTCCTCCCCGCATACTTTTGCTCACCACTACGCCATCACACGTCAGGCTCGACAAGATGCAGCGGTGGGCAGAGTGGTCCTCCGATTGGTATGCTGTTGATTTCCTCCCACCTCCAAGGTAAGGCTAGATACTGACCTGCAGGGGAATGGACAGGAGCAATCACTCGAAGAAGAAGAAAGGGTTACTTACCGGTAACCAGTGTTCTTCGAGATGTGTTTCTCCTGGCCATTCCATTCCCTCCCGCTTCCCCTCATCGGAACACGGGGCAGAAAGAACTGAGGAGGGAAGGGCCAGCTGGATGCTATATAGAGCACCGCAATGGCGCCACTCCAGGGGCCGCTACAGCCGGCCCTACGGGTACTCTAAGGGAAAAAAATTCCAGTGTTCCATGCACGTGGTGTACAGCCACCTACTGGGGAATGGCCAGGAGCAACACATCTCGAAGAACACTGGTTACTGGTAAGTAACCCCTTCTTGTGACTGGTTGGGGGAATTTATCTCCAGGTAACCCACCAGTGCTGGGAGAATTTGCTCTCCTTTTTTCAGCTTGCCCTGATCTTTGCATATTCAGGTGGTTATCCCAGGAGGCCCAGGTCACACCTGGGAAGCACTTCCACTCAAGCCATGACTGCTGCTGTATTTTCAGGCAGCAGCCGCATTTTTTCAGCAGAGGGGGCTGCTGGTACCAGCTGAGGGTCGGGGAGGAAGGACTGGCACAGGGGTCAGGAAAGGTTGCTGACCCCTGGTCTAGCATGAGCTTCTTATAAACAAACTAGGAGATATAGCCTAGATGGCGCTACTAAAAGGTAGGTGCATAATTTGATTGGAAAATTGTTCCTAGAAAGGAGTCATCAGTGGTTCACACTATAGTCAAGCTGGAAGGGGATAATCAGTTTCTGGCTCTAGTTCTGTTCAATATCATCAATGATTTAGATAATGGTATAAGGCAGTGGTTTTCTAATTTTTTCATCAGGACCCAGTTAAAAAAAAAAAATTTATGCCCACGACCCAGCAATTACATCTTTTGCTGATGCATTCCAGTCTTTTGGCAGCAGCAGCATTAGGGATGCTACAACCCAATCCCTGAGAGCCTTTGACCCAGTACTGAGTATACACCCTAAGTTTGAAAACCACTGGCATAACCTAATGTGCAAAACCAGCATTTAATTGTTTTTATTAGTTACATTAAACTGCCTTTAAAGTTCTGGATACTTAAGAAGAAAGAAACAAGTTTATCAAAATATGTTTTGCATTTTAAACTAACCCATTTAGTAAACAAAGCAAAGAAAGTATCTGTAGTTAGTGAATTGAACTGGTTGTTTCTGTGCACAGGTTCCCTGTCTTTAAGCATCTGATGAAGTGGGATTTTCTTCCATGAAAACTCATGCAGTAAATAAATTAGTTTCTAAAAGTGCCACAGGACTCCTTGTTTGTTTTTCTGGTCACAGCGTCCTTCAGGGTTTTAGCACTAGTAGATCTCGCCCTCTCACATCTATGTTTTTTTCATAAATTGAAGAAAACAAGCTTTCCTGCCTTTTTAACTCCGTTGACTTTTTATATTTGAATGAGCTAGTCATTGAGGTGAACTAATTGAATAAACTGAAATGAAGTAAATATTTACTCTGCACCTGCAGAAGAGGCTACTGCTGTGAAAAACTGGTTTAGTACTTCAGCACTTGCTGCTGCCATGCTTAGCCATTAACTTTCACTAATTCAATGGTATGACTTTCTTTAAAAGTTCAGTAGCAAACCTAATTGGCTAAATATTTATTTTTTTGTTTAATTCAAAGGATTTTAATACATTATAGTAAGTTCTAGCCTTAACATAGATTGTCATAATGTCAATTTTAATTTTAAATAGGTTTTTTTAAAAAAAAGATTTATTTAAATGAAAACATCCCATTTAAATGAATAAATTCTGATTTTTTTACAAAAATCATTATTTTAAAAAAATAATTGTTTTAAAAAAAATCCACCCTGCAATACAGTGTTGTCTTTCACCATAACTCTGTTCTTAATCTGAGTACAGAATGCAATTATATTGCGTTAAATTCCTAGAGTTGTCCACTAAAATTGGATTTTATCTCAACGTGTGTAACTGTAGTGTTGGGAACATTTTAGCTTTATGTAAGATGGTCAAAACTAGACACAGGGTAACTACCACAAAGACATTTGTGGCATTTTCTTCTGCCAGACGGATTCTTTACATGAGTGGTCTGTTTAGACAATGGGACTTATGTAGTAATGGGTCTTTTCATAGGGGAAAAGTGTTCAATTTTAATATGCTGTTTGAATTGCTAGGGAAAGCTGTCATTCTCTGTTAGTGCTGCATTGCTACAGTGCTTGGGTAGTAGACTGTGAGATGCTTTGTAATACAGTGCATTGCACTGCTCTGCATGTTTGCTAAAATTATTTAATATACCTAAAGTGAGTAACCCCAACAAACCAGAGCACTGTAAACTGAGCTGAGGAAGAGTGTCGCTAATAAGTGGGGTAAATGGATTTAGATGATACAGTTCCATATGGTATTGGATGTGTTTTTCCTGATGATGACGCTGAATTGCTTTAAAACAAAACCTACAACTTTTAGACCTTACTGTGTTATGATTACAATTATTAATTTGTATTGTGGTAGTATCTAGGAGCTCTAGTTTTAGACCAGGACCCTGTTGTGTTAGGTGTTGTACAAATACAGAGCCAAAAAGACAGCTCTGGCCTGTAGAGCTTTCACAGTCCAAGGAATGTGATTTGTATGTGGGACCGCCATTTCAGTTACACAAGGATGTTTATGACAAAGTGCCATTATGTAGGGCTAGTTCCTGCTAATTAGGTGCAACCCAGGGGAAGGAACAGGCATTGGAGCACCACTCTTGGAGTATACATAGACCTGCTCATTAATGGGTTGTGTGAAATGATGTTGTGATCTTAGTTTCATTGCTAGCATCCACATAACATTCTTGCACCATCACCAGCAATCAGCAGAAGGGCTAGTGGGACTGAGAGTAAAATAAGCTATTACTTCTTCTGGGTTTGAAGTATGGCATTTCTGGGGTAATGTTGGAAAGCTTGCACAACTCCTTCCCATATTGTGCTTGGTCTGTGGACAAACAGAAAAATTCAGACTCCAGGACTGTTATTACGGTGCCCTTCATAAGCTGTTTCAATTGCTTTATAACTTTTGGTTGAAATGGGGAAGTGTATGTGAGATCTAACAGTACTGGCTAGAGACAGGCATTGTGTAAACAGGTATTTTGAAACTTTCTTCACCAATCTAGGGCCATGCATTAGCCTAGAACTGCAACACATTTGGCTATTCCAGAACTAGACTTCTGAACAGAAGTTGTCAATCATATTGATGGTTTGATATTGACAAATATTCAGTAAATACTCAGTTGTCACTGCCACTCTTATTTTCCCTTGTAATGTGAGGTGGGATCTGAAACCAGATTTTGCACTACTGAAAGACTCATATTGGATGCCCACTGAACTGCTAGCTCCTTTCAGCAAAGATGTTAATTATAGGACAACTCTGATTTTCCCCAAAAGGAGAAAATCATAATTTCAACCACTACTAATAACGTAGAAGGCCTTGAATGCAGCAAAATGAGTTCAGTGTGTGTTCTGCATGCCATGGGGAGCCTGCTGCTCACTGCATGGGGGTGGCAGAAAGGGTTTCTGGTCCCATAACTCTACATAGATCAGTTAGCCAATTGACTTACATGGGATTACATTGCAGAAACAGAGTCCATCCGTGGGAACTTTCTCTGGGTCCGGGCCAGAATCTGGCTGACAAGCAGTTGCTGAAGCATAGAGTACAGAACTGGATATTTTTGGGGAACATGCAGGTTGCTGGTTGAGTTGTTTCTATAAGTAGAGGGCTGCAAATCCGTGGATATCCACATTATATCCGCATCCATGGATACAACACGGATATCCACGGACCATTTCTTGCGGATGTAGGTCGGATACGGATCCACATATTTGTATCCTTGCAGGGCTCCATCTATAAGACAGATGTTAAAAGATGCAGTTCATATTTATACTTGGGGGACATAAATGCAGGGCCATAACTGTTCACCATTTTACCATTTACAGGTGACAAGAAATACATCATGGGACCAAAACTTTCCACTGTCGATGCCACTGTCTTTGGGCACCTGGCTCAGGCAATGTGGACATTACCAGGGACTAGACCTGAGAGACTAATCAAAGGTAAGACAGTCTTATAAATTTGGACATCACTTGTGGTAGCATTCTCTGCCTGCAGACGTAGGGAAGGCTTTCAGGAAGATCTCATTATGATATGTAGGAGAACACTTTTAGGAAGTACAATCTAAATGGAAATACTAAAAGATTGGTGCAAAACTGGTTGGATAACTGCTCCCAGAGAGTATTTAGCAATGATTCACAGTCATGCTGGAAAGGCATAACGAGCAGGATAATGCAAGGTTTGGCTCTGGGCCCTGTTCTGTTCAATATTTTGTCAGTGATTTAGATGATGACATAGCGAGTATGCTTATAAAGTTTATGAATGATACGAAGCTGGGAGGGGTTGCAAGTACTTTGGAGGATAGGATAACAATTCAAAATGATTTGGACAAACTGGCAAAATGGTTTGACATAAAGAGAATGAAATTCAATGAAGAAAAGTGTTAAGTACTCACTTAGGAAAGAACAATCCATTGCACACATATAAAATAAACAGTGACTTCCTAGGAAGGAGTACTGTGGAAAGGAATCTGGGTGCCATAGTGAACCACAAGCTAAATATTAATCAACAATGTGTAAAACTGTTGTAAAAAAAAGTAAACACCATTCTGGGATGTATAAACCCAAGTGTTGTAAGTAAGACAAGAGAAAACATTCTTCCACTCTACTCCATGCTGATGAGGCCTCAGCTGCAATATTGTGTCCAGTTCTGGGCACCTCATTTCAGGAAAGCTCTGGACAAATTAGACAAAGTCCAGAGAAGAGCAACAAGAATGATTAAAGATCTGGAACGCTTGACTTAGGGAAGATTGAAAGAGTTGGGTTTGTTTAGTCTGGAAAAGAAGAGACTGAGAGGGTTTTCAGGTATCTAAAAGGGTTGTTAGGAGGAGGAGGGAGTAAAATTTTTCTCTTTAACCATAGATGATAGGACAAGAAGCAGTGGGGCTTAAATTATGGCAAAGGAGGTTTAGGTTGAACATTAGGAAAATATTCCTAACTGTCCAGGTGACTAACCAGTGGAATAAGTTGCCTGTGCAGGTTGTGGAATCTCTATCAGTGGAAGTGTTTAAAAGCAGATTAGATAAACACCTGTCAGGGATGAGAAAGTGAGATTTTCTTCTGTGAACACTCATGCAATAAATTAATTTGTTACACTTTAAGTGCCAGAGGACTCCTTGTTTGTTTTTGGTGAACTAGACTAACATGGCTAGTCCTTTGGAACCTGTCAGGGATGGTTTTAGAGTGTTCTTGGTCCTGCCATGAGTGAAGGGGACTGGACTTGATGACCTCTCATGGTTTCTTCCAGTTTCTATGATTCTGTGACATTTGAAGACAGAATGAACCCTGGAAAATCAGCTAGGGCTGTCCTGTCCTTTGATGTACCTTTGTACTTTATAATATTGTTTTTTCTCTCCTAAGGTGTCTTCATCTTACTCCCTGAAATTCTTCAAGGTAGTTGCTCCTATCACTGTGCTTGGTAGTGTGTGCTACAGAATTCGGTTTAAAGAAACTTGGCCTTTGCTCTCTTAATTAATCAATGTTCATAATGTTGATAATAAAATCACTGGGCCAGATTCTGCTGCTCTTGCTCACACTGAGTAGTATCATACTGGGCAATTAGTCCCAATGAAATCAGAACCTTAGATATAGCTAAAGGAAGAAAAAGAAACCTGTCTTAACTTTTGGGTCTCAGGATAAGTTTGCATAATGAATGATTAGGAAAGACACTTTTATTTGTAAGCAGAGGACATCTGATCTGGAGTCAGACACATGATGAATATGAAACTAAACAGTGTCATTTTACATCATAAATTTTCAGAGCAAAATTAAAAAGTGCAAAAAGGACTGAACATGAAATAGTTTTAATAGAAGAAGGATAGAATCTGCTCCTATACAAGGACTAAATATTGTAATAAATTTGGAGGAATGGAGTCAAATTTGGAATTTTAAAGACATTTATAAAGTACTTAGATCTATTGATGAAAAACATTATATGAGTTAGGTATTATTTATTGTTGTTAAATTCTTCTCTTCTGTAGTTTGATCTCTCAGGAGGATCTCAGACAAATTGTAGAGGATCCACAAACTTCAGGGATTAACCTTATATGTTGATTGAAATCTTAACTTCCCCACCAAAATAACCAGCCAAATATTCCCATCCCTAAATATGTCCTTAAACAGATAGCTGCTCAGGCTGTGAAATATTGCACAAAAGTAATATTTTTCTTAGATGTGTTGTTGTGTTTTGTTATATCTTTATAAATACCAGGAAACATACTTTCATTCCGTCCTTCCATCCCTAATATGTACAATACCAAAGGATTTTTAAGCTCATTTGGTATGGTGGGCCAGATTTGACCTAAATGTACTTCACATCACTTTTCCCTCTAAGCTGTGTGCATGTGCACATGCACACAGGTCATGAAACCTGTGCACACAACAAAATAAAGCGTGCACAAAAAAATTCAATAGCGCTAATAATGGTGCTCACAAACAAATATTTTTGTACACACAAAGAAATTTTTTGCGGACACAGCCTACGAATTATTAGAAGGAACATTGCTTCACATGGGCCGTACGTACCATCAATCAAAATATTATGGCAATCTTCTGGCATCGCAGAGTGCTGGGTATGCAAACCTGCACGCTATGGCTATATCTAAATCTAGAAATTTAGTTCAGACTTGCAGGTCTGAACTAAATAAATCCGAGGTTAGTTCAAATTAGACTTGGGCTAGTTTGGACTAACTGTGGCTTTTTAGTTCGAAAACTAGCTGCGCATCCTAGTTCAAACTAACATTTTAGTTTGAACTAGAGTGTGTGGCTAGTTCGAACTAATGACTTAGTTCGAACTAGCCATTATTTCGTGTCTTGGTCATGCTTAGTCTGAACTAAAGTTTGAACTAAGCCAGCTAGTTCAAACTAACCAAGGGGTCCAACTAGTTTAGAGTAACCTTTGCCTAGTTCAAACTAAGAAATGTCTTAGTTCAGACTGGCCGAAGACTAGTGTGGCCATGGGCCAAATTAGTCTGGACTACCATTTGGCAGTGTAGACAGCCTGTGATACCTCTCTCTGTCTGTTAGGGAGAGAGCATCGTCTCATGGAGCGCGGTCTTGTGTATCCAGTGCTCTGTGATGTCATGAGACCTGACACTCTTGCAGCATTGCAGTGAGACCACATTCTCTTTCTCCCTCCCTCTCTCTCTTTTAGGGAGAGAGTGTGGTCCTGCTAAGAGCAGTTGTGGGCTGGATGGAAGAGGTTCATGGGCCACATTCACCCTGTGGGCCACAGGTTTGACATCCCTGTGCTATGGAGTGTGACCATAAAAATGCTGAGTGCCTTGATTAATGTCAGATTTATCTTGAAATAGTGCTGCCATCTTGTGGTACAAAGCCAAAATTTTTGTCTCCAACTGCTCTATGTTCTTTTAATGCATAGGACATGTACAGCAGAACCTCAAGTTCTGAACAACAGAGTTGTGAACTGACCAGTCAACCGTACACCTCATGTGGAACTGGAAGTATGCAATCAGGCAGAAGCAGAGAACCGCACGCCCCAAAGGAACAAATATAGTACAGTACTGTACTAAAAAAGAAACAGAAAACAGCATTTTTCATCTGCATAGCAAAGTTTCAAAGCTATATTAAGTCAATGTTCTGTTGTAAACTTTTGGAAGAACAGGCATAACATTTTGTTCAGGGTTACGAATATTTCAGAGTTAGAACAACCTCCTTTACCAAGGTGTTTGCAACTCTGAGGTTCTACTTTTTAGCCAGATTCTGTCTTTGGATGCCAGCTTTGCAGAAAATGCTAACAATTTTATTTTAGAAGATTTATAAAATCAATAATCTTTTTCCTTTGAGCCATATTTGTGAATATTAATTCTGATTAGTTAACTTTATGGCTACAGTCATCCTGAATCCTTTTATTTTGACTCTGCTTTCCACCGGTATGTTAATCAAGTAACATCCATTTGTATTTATATTTGACTGACCTTGTAAATGGTACTATTAAGGTTGTTAATTGCATCTTAGCTTTCTGGAAAGAGGTTTCTAATGCCTCTCTGGAAACAAGTTGGGAAGATTTCTTTTAAGACAATTCCTGTGGATTTTCTTTTCAGTGAATGTGGCCACAGAATTAATGATTAGGAGTATTTACATTGTCTGTTTGGCTATTTTGCAGGTGAACTGATTAACCTTGCTATGTACTGTGAAAGGATAAGGAGGAAATTCTGGCCGGAATGGCATCAGGATGATGATAACACCTTGTACGAATCTGAGGAAAGTAATGAAGTTAGCAAGACTTACTCGCCATTGCAGGACTTCAGCTTTTATTCAAGGACAGAAACATTTGATGAGGAGGGGACAGAAAACAGTATTTCCCAAACCCCTGACACGGATTACACTGGACACTCTCTCTTTGATTCTGATGTGGACATGGATGACTATACAGATCACGCACAGTGCAAGTGATGCATAGAAGGACTTCTTCTTTGGTGTCAGAAATGTCACTTTGTGAGACCAGTTCAGTTTTCCCAGATTCTAAAGAGGTTCATTCCAGTGTGGAAGAAACAACTGTGTGTGACACATTTTACATGCTACCTGAACTCCTTCAGCTTTATTTCAGTTTGTAAATTTGTTCAGATGGAGATTAGATTAAGTAATTAGAACACAAATAGACAAAAGAGAGGTCCAGAGGGTAGCAGAATATTTTGAATTACATATTGCTTCCACTGAAAACAGATTTCAAAATCATGTGAGTAAACCCACCACAGGTGGAGCAAAGAGATCACAATAGCTGGTTTGTGTTGAGATTCTTACTTTACAGCAACAAAGGAAAAGGGTTGATTGGCATTCCCTCTTGCCCCTTGGTAAGCAGTGATTGCACCATATTAAAGCAACAGGATGCTAGGGGAACTTTACTCAACAGCTTTTCACATTCTCCTGTGTATGCTATGCATGAGTGTGTGCTGGAAAGGAACAGGTGTCTGGTCTCCAGTGTTTTCACAGACTGTCAGTCAGTAAAGGCAAGAAGAAAATGTACTCATGCAAAAAAGCAACATTTTATAATTTCTATTTTGTCCAACAGCTGGAAATCTTTGTTTTATAGTTTTTTTTATTTTAAAGGAATGTTTCAAAATGTTTTAAATCATTACCTAATAATCTTTCAGAATCTTGTTTAGAAGGTATCTTTGCTAAACCCCATTTCAGGTGTATATACTCTGCCCTTCCAAATTTCTCTTGCAGTTTTTATTAGGGAATTTTTTTTCTTTCTTCCCCAGTTACTGCTTCAAACTGCTGTGTGAGTATTGATAACCACTTTTAAACAGCTAGTGTGCGCCACCCAAGAGTCAGCTGCATTTTAGGGCTGGGCACTTCAGTCCTTTATAGCTTTTGTGTGTCAGTGACTGCTGTTAAAGCACTTTGGAGTGCTCCAGGGTGTAAAATGCAATGTTAATTCAAGATACCAGATTATCAGAAATGCCAGAACAGAACTCAGCATGCCTTATGGGAAAAGCTATATCAATATCTGCATTGTGCTGGGTTTAGGCCCTCTCCCTTATGCTTCCTGTAATCAGGTGGGTGGGAGACGGTAGCACTGAATTGGCTGGCTATGTCAGTTCTGCAGTCTGTGGGGCCAGGAGGATACCCAGTGTCTACCTAAAGGCAGATTTAAATCTCCTTTGCTCCAACCCAGTGAGGCTGAGAATTTGGCTGCTGTAAGTCATAGTTTTCAAATCCAAATAGGATTGTTTGATGACCTGTTTTCTTTTTCTGCTTGTCACTGGTGCTTGTACATGTTTCTTGTTTTAGACCCTTGTCATGTAAACTCTTACATACCCGCTTTTCTCTACTTATGTGAGGAGTCCCAGTGAATTCAGTGGTAGTACTCACCTGTGTTAAGTTAAGCATGTATGTGACTGGATGTTGGCATTGACTGACTGATTTTGTATAGAAAAAAAGGTCTTTGTAAATATATTTAAGAAAAATCAGATTTTAGGTCCATGAACCTTGATGGTGTCCCTTTAAAATGTGTTAAGCATGGCTTCCTGTGTGACTTAAGAGAAAAGTTGTTACATGAACAGGATCACTTTGGGACATTATTTCTAACATGGGTGATAAATAACATATCCTTGTATCTTTGTATTCTGGGCAGCTATGAGTAGAAGGGGCAACTGAGGACTCTCCTCATGAGTATTATTAGTTCCCTTAGTAGTGAGAATTCAAAATGAGTGGAGGAATTTCTGAAAAGAAATTTCTTTTTTTGGGACCTTTTCATTCATAATGAAGACCATCCAGGGCTGAATTAACCAGTGTGGGGGCTCCATAATGTCCCCTCATGGCCCCAGCCACCTGGGCCCCTGCCCCCTGCATGGAGGCTTACCGGGGGGGCAGGGCCAAAGGGGGCTCCCACCCGAACCCCACTTCAGCCAGTCTGCAGGGCCAGAGGCGGGGCTGGCTGACACACAGCATGGGCCATGGTGCAGCCCCTCCAGGGTCACAAGCCCTGGAAGACCATGCTGGAGGGGTAGAGGCTGTGCTGAGAGCCAGATAGCCCCACCCCCAGATGGCCCAAAGGTGGTGTCAGCTTAGGGTCAGGGCAGGCGTACTCTCAGTTCTCCAGCACTGCCAGTGCTGAGCAAGACAAGGGGGGGTGTGATAGAGGTTTTTAGGGGCTGGAGCCTGGGTCCATCTTTTCAACTTGGGCCCCGGGGCTTCAGCCCCTAAAGTCCCTGCGATGCTCGGGTCCTGAAGTCACCCCCTTATCAGCTGGGAAAATGATTGTTCTGAGGAATGACAAAGTGGGCTGTGAATTTAGAATGAGAGTGTCACAGACTCACAGTTCATATGTAAGGATCCACAGCCAGCTTGGTGGCTGTTTCTTGTGTTTAGGTGGGAGGCATTATAGAGACAGCTAATGGCTTGTATAGTGTGGGATGTCTGGTTTTGTGTTTGTTTCTTAAAATAGGTCAGACATGACTTTGCAGTCATGCTTCTATCAAACATTTACAATCTCATGCATGAGTACTATTCATGAAATGATTCTGAGCCACAGTTGACTTACAGATGATGGATAGGGTGCTGCAGTCCAATATTTAGTCAGCAAATGAATCGCAAAAATAAGGCACAAGAGGGTAGAGCCTTGGGACTGAAATGAGAGACTTGCTTGGTCAGAAATGCCTTTGAAACCCTACAGATAATTCAACCCAGGTGTTAGTGAAGGAAATTCAGAGATTGAAATCTGATCAAAAGAATCACATTTGACAGGTAAAGTTTGTTCTTTAAAAACTTGAAATGAGGTGGGGACCCTGGTTTGTAATGTATTTGTTTGTTTTATTTATATATTGATTTGACTTTCAAAGCTCTTTATTTGAAGGAAGTGTTTCCTTCAGCTTTCTGATGTCAGGAGCTTGAGTTTCCAGTTCTGTAGTCCACTGTTGAAAATGAATGTGTCACAGCAGTAAGCTGCTGTTTATAAAAGATTAATCTTAGAGGGCAGTTGCACCTTCTGGAGTTATGTAGGCTGCCAACTCTGCCTGTGACCATCACGTCTGTCACATCACAAACCGAAAGGATGCAATCTAACCAGAAGTCAAAGGATGACCTTTCCCCCTTTCTGTTCATGGGTTGTGATTCTGATCCCACGTTGCTTTTAACAGCAATAACCACTGAAATGAGTGAAGTTATACTGATGTAAAACCAGCATGAGAACAGCATCTGTCCATTGTGTTCTTAGGTATCTGAATTCTTAATTTGTGACCTCAAATCTGAATCTGCCTTATAATTGCATGATATAGTCTATGCCTGATACAGTACTAGACTTAGGACTCATTTGGACTCAGAATGGCAGATGAAAACCTAGTTAGAGAATATGATTGTCGGTTTCTTCCCATCAATGGAGAGAATGAAAAATAAAAGCCCTCTGGAGCATTTCTGTACAAATGACTGGAATGCTGACAAGGTTCCCCGCCCCCACTGCTGTGCATTCTCATGCATTTTGATGGTTCCATACATACACCTCGGAGAGAGAGGGCTGCTGCCAAATCATTAAGAATCTTTGTCCCATTTAGTGCCAAACACTTGCTGGAAGTGGCCTTTAGATATTAGAAATCCCACACCACAGCTGGGATGGGAGGTGGAAGGGGATTGAGCTAGATGACCTGTGTTGGGTATCTCTAGTACTTAGAATTCTTAGCAAGGTAGGAAAATAGTATGGAGACAAAAGGCCCAGTCTTACAACTCGTATTTATCTGAGTAAATCCTACTTATGCAAGTATTCCATTGAAGTTAAAGATGCAGTGCCCTCCATTAGAGCAATGTAAATCCAGAACACCTCTGTTTAAGTCAATGGACTTTTCCTGGATTGAAAAAGGCCTAATATAGGGTAATATTTGGACCAATAGATCTGCTATATCAACAACTTCAAGTGAAATCAGTAGGATCACATCAATAAGGCTTATTACTCTGAGGATTGCAGATTTAGTTGCAAAAGGAGGAGGATGAATACTTAACTAAGAGGTGTCGACCATGGAAATTCAGGTTGGAAAAGAAGTTGCACAACAGTCACTTTATGAGCAAGTTAAGTTTTTATTCTGAATATCAAGGAATTTCTCAGTGAAGGTTTAACTTTAAATCGACAAGTTGTTTTAAAAAAGTAACAATTTCTTTAAAAAAAAAATTAAAGATCCAAATAGACTACAAATGCAACAGCCCTTTTGAGTATCAGCTGAGATTTTCTAACTATACTGATTTGTCTATGTGTTGATCAGTTGTGTGAATGTATTTATAACATGTTATATCTTGGTTCTTAGAAGCGACTCAGGTGTTTTAAAGGAGGGGGTTAGTAACATTTTCCTCATCATGGAGATGCTGAAAAAGTGTGAATGTTCTATTGATCACAGTACTGCTTTAATTTAAACTGTAAAAGAAATTACAGAAACAAAGTATGTATGTTAAAGATACATGTACATAGTATTTTCAGATCATGGAAGGAAATCTTTATCCAAGATTTAACCTGTTCAAAAATAAGCATCAGCTGTTTTTCCTGCTAGAGCAGATCAAAATTTTTCATTAAAACTGTTTTCAATTGAAAATTTCTTTAGGCCAAAACATTCCTTTTTGGCAAACACATAACAATAGTTTTGGTTAACATGTTTAGTTTTTTGCAAGCAAACAAACAAAAACCTTTAGAAATGAAATATTGCGCTTTTACTTTTGTCAACAGGGAAAAAAAGTGAGAGAAAATGTCCCCTATAAAATGTTTTTGAAATATTTGAAAAATTGTATAAATGCAAAATTTTCATTGCCCTCAAATTGTTTCATGGAAAATACTTAGCCCATTTAACCAGCTCTCTGATGAAATACATGGAGTAGAAAATTGTCAAAGAGCATCCCCTTTAACCCCCATTGTGTTCTGTATGGTTAATTTTCCATTCTGTCCATTGATTGATATTTCCCTCACTGCTACAAATAATCCTTTGGCTGAGGAAACCTGGCTGAAATTGTTTGTAAGGTCTCTCACCATTGCTCCTAGATTGGCCGGAGGACTCACTACAAAGTGACAAAAGGAATGGGTCTAAGGGCCTTCATAGTCCTCTGAAAACAGCCACTATCTTGCCAGATCAGACACTAAATGCACTTTCTGCATAGTAATCAGTCTTTGGTGGCTTACACTGCAAGAGCCTGACCTGGGAATCAAACACAGATCTCTCGATCTTTAATGGATAACCCTGGAGCTGGAACATTCTTTAATAAAGGGATTAGAATTTTGGATTACTCGTTAATCTATCATTCTCAGTCTCTTAGAACTTAATTGTGGCCCAAAGTCTGTCTGCTCCAGTCTGCACATAGAAAGTCCTCCATAGATGGACCTTCCCCTGGGGACTCTCGTAGGTACCTCTTTTGCTCCACCTATCCCTTCCCTGGCTGTTGTAGAAGACCCTCTATACAATATGCAATTTGCACATGAGGAAGGAATTGAGTTGTCTGGAGTTTACTTCCCTAGCTCTTACAATGGAAAAAGACAATGTGAACCTCTGATCTCTCACAATTTTATGTGAATGTAACTCCACTGACTTCTCAGGACTCACTCCTGAATTACACAGTCTATGTTAAATCAGAATATGGATCTTTATTTTTATTTTGTTCAAAGTCAGAGTATCTCTGCCCTCAGTTTTGCTTTTAAAAATATTTCTGTCAGATGTTTATTATTTTAAATTTATGTTGATAAAACCTTGTGAGGATGATGAATAAATATTTTCCATTACTTTTTTCATTTGGCAAATGGTGATTGGTGTATGATGTTTTCCCTGTTTAGTAGCAATATTGACTTCTTATTATATAGAATCTTGTCATGCTAAAGTGTATTTGTTTATAACCATTAGCTCCATCATCAGGAGAGCTCACTGCTTCTACTACAGCCATCAGTGAAATAACAAACTCTTATTTATCGTTCCAAAGGAGTAGCCATGTCAGTTGTGTTCAGCAAAACAAACAAGGAGCCCAGTGGCACATTTTAAAGACTAACAAATTTATTTATCACATGAGCTTTTGTGAGAGAAAATCCCACTTTGTCAGACGTCTAATGAAGTGGGATTTTCTACAAAATCTCATGCGATAAATACATTTGTTAGTTTTTAAGAGTGCCACAGGATTCCTTGCTTGTCTTATTTTTAGAGATCCTACAAAAATCATAGAAATGTGCTACATTTAAAAAAATAGATCAGACATGATGTTTAAATACTGGAGGACTGTCCCCATCGAATTATAATAGCATAGGTCATTTTGATCTTCAGCATCTTGACAGTGTCCCTTTGAATCCATTTTCTCTTTGAAAAATATTGCCTGAAATATGTAGCATCAGTGCAGACACAAATTTCCTTTTGTCAGTAGCAGCTGCTCGAATAATTGTGACAGTTTCCTACTATGTCCACTGAAAGGATTTTATCTGTCAAGTAATAAACCTTACAAAATGTTGCCTGGGGAGAAGTGTGTTATGTGCAATTATGTATGTTGGGGTGCTCAGCAAGTTAAATTCTGTGGAGAGGGATGAACCACGGTGGATCATGACTTTAGGTGCTGGACTAATAATAGTCTGAATCCTTTGATTTCTGACAGTGAAGCTACTCTCAATTTATGAAGAAAAATGGTTGTACATCTGTGCAACACTGGATTTGGCATGAGTGCCACATGGATTGTATTTTTATTCAGCAAATTATACTCACTAAATGCAAAATTATGTTGCATACTCCAGTGTCTAGGAGGTGGAAAGAAATGTACATAATACAGTAATGAGAGACGTATAGATATAATGGTGTCTGCAGTTTAGAAGAATGTCAGGGTAGCACTATCTAATCTTCCATAACCTCTCATAGACAAAGGTGACTATGTAGACCTTTGAATGATCCAGTTATAGCATATATTGTCTCCAGTAGTTTAGCAATGCCATCCCCAGCAGGTGATATTTACATAGACAGATATTTCTTTTGATCTTTGTTAACTATTATATGAGGCCATTATTGGACTCACAAAGAACTGTGTGTGTCTTAGAGAACTGTCTGTGTGTTTATGAAAGGATGTTAATCCTAGTAGGAGTCTTTGATTAAATGGCTTGGTAGAGAGAGCCTCACAAGGAGTTCAGTTTTAGACATCAGTGAGACTGAGTCTGTGAGGCACTGTGTACCTTCAATTAATTCCAGATGTAGGATGGGGTTCCTTGTTGGGATGGAAGGAAGCTAGACTCAGTGACCTATTAGGTTCCTTCCAGTCCTACATCCTGAGTTCCTATCTTCATATGTTAATTGAAGGCACTCATTACCCATCTTGGACCTTGCAGGTGTTGGTGGGAGTGGAATCTGATTTTTCAATCTGCTCATTCTGGTCTTCACTTCTTTGTGTTAGCAGAAAGACCGATGCAAAACTAACCAGCTGTGACTCAGTGGTGTAGAGGACTCCTTACTTTGATGGTCATCAACGGAGGGCTTTTCTTTTCTTTTCTTTTCTGTCACCAGTAACATAAAGTGCATCTTATTAACAGAGATTTTGAAGCTCCTTGATATGGTGCTGAGAAAAGAAATGATGTATATATGTACAGCAGAGGAACCTTACTAGAGAAGAATGTTTCATGTGGCATCTATAGCACTGAACCCTGAGGGCCAAATCCTGTTTTTCTCTCTTGTAAGTTAGTCTGTCCTGCATTACACTGGTCATAGAATGTCACCCTCTAATTCCCATTTGGAGTCAAACAATATATGACTGAACTAGAGCATGGGTTTTAGAAAGATGCTGAATTCTGACTTGAGTGAAATTGGAAGTAAATAGCAAACTCCTATTAGCTTCACTGAGGTCAGGATTTCACTGAGGTTCCAAGTGATGGAGAATCTGTATCCTTTGTTATTAGTCATTGGAATACTGTACCACCTTAATAGTTTTCCTCAACTGGATTACTCTCTGGATTGGGACAAGCAGGCTTTGGCCCCATCTTCTTTTAAGTGCTCTGAATAAGATACTTTTCCAGCCTCACTGATTGTAATGATGTTGTCACAAAGCAGTGTGTGTGTTGGGTGTTCCTCCATCTCTCTCTCAAATTTATTTCAACCAATCTCCTGAGAATTGCAGGGCCCAAAGTTTTTATAATTATAGTATATAATCCAACCAGGTTATAGATAGAACAGAGCGTGTGTGTGTGTGGGGGGGGATGTCTGGGAGATGGGTTACAACTGACTATGATGTGCAATGGTTTATCAACACAATGACATAACACAATGCTAATTGAGGAATCTACTTCTACAGCTGCATTCCATTGTTTGTGTGAACCTACATCAGACATGAATTATTTTAGCACTGTTATTACTACTAGTTTTTAAAGCCATATTTAAACTTGTACACTTGACTGTAACATACATTTAAATTGTGCACTATGTTGATCAGTGTCTACATATGAAAAGCTGCATATTTGGTCTTAATGCTGTATGTAATTGATGTGTAAATGACAACAAAAGGATATCAAATACTTTGCTGTGCATGTCTTTATTCAGAATAGCTCTGCAGTTTGGAAATTCTCATTGTCTAACTGTATATATACACAAGAGGAATCTCTGAATCCTGACAGTGGGTATGCATTTAAATGATCCTCTTATTGACTCAGACTTGTAGATACTTGTTGTTGCATGTCTGAGTTTATATTAATAATTTAAATGTTGATCCTGCAAACATTTATGGGCATATGTAACTTGAAGCAAAAAGCTAGTTCTATTAAAAATAATGAGCGAAATCCTAGCCCTATTGAAGTCAGTGGGGATTTTGCCATTCACTTTAGTAGGGTCTGAATTTCATCCAATGGCTCCACTTGTCTACTTAAAATCAAGCAATTGCTTAAGTGTCTGCAGGATCAGACCTTAAATTATAGAAAATGGAACTTTTGAGTACTCTGGCTACCCAACAGAATTTCGACCTAGTGCTTTTAAATGGGAAATGGAACCTGGATGGATCCCTCTAGGACACTATTTCATAGTCCAGGGGTAAAGAAATCTTCCAGTTCTCCACCGCAAATATGCGGAGGTGGGTAAAATGATTGGGAGCTCCATGAGACCTACTTTCTTTCCCTGTTTCTGTGGCAGTTCCTGATCTAGTTGACTGTGAGAGCAGAATACATGCAGGGTGGGGAGTCTGCAGCTTGCCAGCGCATGCATTGTATTTGGACTCTCTCAGAATGGCTTATCTGTGAGGACATGTGACCTGGCCCTACAGAGCCTCCAGTTGAGGTGGAACAGGGAGCAATAAGGAGAAAAATCCAAGGAAAAAAAAGAGGGAAAATATGAATGCAAATTGAACAGAAAAGTGAAAGCAAAACCAAGACAAAATCTGGAAAAGAGGTGGAGCCAGAACAGGAGAGGATTAGAAGAGACAGAATGGACAGAAAGCAGTAGCGAGATAGCAACTGTTGCAGGCCAATGAACTGGGGTAGCAGGGCAATGTGGGTGTCCATTCATGGATTTGTCACAAAGGTTTCCAACAACAGTAGTGACCGGGAACCTCTGCCCTAGGAAGTGCCTACAAACAATAATCTGCAATTAACCAGTGTGATCAATGATGTATCCTTTCCCAACAACACTATTTTAATTAGATGGTCATTACAAAACTGTCTTAAGTCAAAATGTTTAGTGCTGCATCAGGGTTCTGGGGGTTGAGGTTGAGCTTCTTCACTGTTTGGAAAGATTTGAAGCTGAGGTCTTGGGAATGCAGGGATTGGTCTATCCCACTGGTTTTCAAACTATAGGTTGGGATCCAGCATTAGGTCTCAGACCCTCAGGTACTGGGTCATGGCATCCTCTGCTGTCACCACTGAAAGACTGGAATGCTCTGCTGAAAGATGTAATTGTTGGGTGGTGGGCATAAATCATTTATTTTTTCAACTGGGTCCTGAGGAAGAAAGTTTGAAAGTAGCAAAAGAATATCTGGGTCATTTCTTACAATAGAGCTTTTGAGAAAAAGCCAAAGAATTAGTTGTATAACTGAGGGAGGTGTTTTTTGTTTTTCTGCTTTTTGTTTTTTATTTAAATATCATTCAAAAAGACTGAATGGTTCTGGATTTAAAAAAAAACCCTCATTTTGGGTTTAAAAAAAACAATCTGGCTTGGCAGATTTCATATAATTGAATGCTATGGAATGGCATGGGCAGCTAGAAATTCTGAGGCAAAACTTGGCATTTCAAATATGGTGTAGGAACTATATGATGGTATGGTATGGAATAAGGATTTATTGACATGAATATGGGGTGTTGCATTATTCAAAGTTGACACTGGTGTGAGGGTATGTATAAAAGTATGTGCTAGATACTCTACAAAAATACATGGAAATGCTTGTGGCAGCAAGCCTGCAAACGTGCATCTGCTTCATTTTAAACACATGAGTAATTCTGCTGCACTCAGTGGTGTGACTCCTGTGCCAAGTTAACCATACACATGTGTTTGCAGGACTAGGGCTTTAGATCACTTTAGTTTATTTTAGTGTGATTTCCTTTCTCCTCATAAACTCATCAGCTTTATTGATCAGAGAAGCAAATCTCTACTTGATTACAGACCCTTTTTGATGCTATAAAATTCTGGTACTAGTCCAGGTATATCACAAGATGGGATCATAATCCTTCTGTTATACCAAAAAAGGCACCCAGGAGAGCACCCCCTAGTAAAAAGAAAAGACTAGCAGGATCTTATTCAGGGGGACAAGGCAATATGCCACATTTATTGTAAATAAGTAAGAATCGCAAAAAGCGCGCGCGCGCGCGCGCACACACACACACACACACACACACACACACACACAGAGTTCTGCAAGCTGGTGTGATGTAATTACCAGTCCTTTCATGTGTTGCTTGAGCCAGCCTAGTGGCCAACTAGGCTGGGCACAAGGAGGGAGCCAGGCCTCTGTCGGTCATGATCCGATGCTCCAAGATGTCAGTTGCAGAATGAGACCCCAAAGTTTTCATGCTCTCACCCATCTTTTATACTTGCAGGCCTTCATGTAAGTCTATGGGATTTGCTGTGTCATGTAGCCTCAGGGTTCCTGGGAGATCATTGGTCACCAGTCACTTGCAGACTTGATTGTATTTTATTCTTTTCTTTCTGGGGTGGCTCCTTCTGTTTGCTTTAATGAGATGTCTGCATTGTTCAGCCAGTTAGATGGTACTTATGGTTCATCAGGACAGGCTGGTAGTTGAGACTGGCCTTTTCACACACACGCCCTTCATTCACACACCTTGTTCACACATTTAAAAGAACATATACTGCATATACCTAAACCAGATTTCATCAAGTATCCAAAATGAAGTACATTGTTTAAGCAGGAGTTCCAAACTGACAATATGGAGTCTTGCTGGACATTGGTCACAATGTCCATTACACAGGGTTACAGTTATCTGTCTGTGCTCCACACTTCCATTGCTGCAAAACTAATCTGTACGCATTCTGCACCTTCTGCTAGCCTACACTGCAAAGTAAGAAAGAAGGATTCCATAATACGGTGGGGGGATAAGTTGTTGGGCTTTTTATAAATGGTTGTAATGGCAGGTGTTTGGCACCACTCTGAAGTCCTGGCTGTCACAAGAAGCCCTCACTGGGATGAATTACTGAGAAAACAGCTGAGGCAATCGTGTGTATGATAAGTGCAGTTTATTGCTTGGCTTTGTAATTGTTCACATAGCTGTCACATCTGTGTGACCATGTGCACAAAAATTGGTCAACAGCACCAGAGTGTGACTGTCTTATTACACAGCTCTTCTTTTAAGCTCTTTCCTTTTCTCCCTCTCCCATTAAGAAGGGTTCATAACTATACAGTAAGAGAGGGTAACCTGCCAGGACTTTGAAGTTCGATCCAATCAACTTTCTTTGAGGAGTCTCTCCCCTATTCAGTGATAATAGACTGACTCCATCAGCATGAGGCAGTTAACAAAGGAACATTAGAAAACTAGTCAGGGCAAAAGACCTGCCCATTCACATTTACACATATCCTCTTTCCATCTCTTAATTGTCGTAGCTTTCCCCTGTGAGAGGGGATTACTCCATAAAAACTCCATCCTCCATTTTGAAGTCTTTCTCCGAGAAAAGCAAAGCTGCAGCAGAGAAGCAACTAGCAGCTGTTAAAATTCCTTCCCTGAGTGAGAGCTGGAATCACACAGTGTGAACCTCTGCAAGGGAGTGAAGGTAAAAGAGAAATGTTACTTTGTTTTGTGTCCCAGGAGATGAGACAAGGCACATAGATACATTGTTGCCCACCCCGCAAATCACAAGTCAGGTTCCAGAGTATGGTGAGATTATCTTACAAATAATGGTTTTTTTAAAAAATAATTCTTTGGGGTGCTTTTTATTTGACAAGCATTTTGTGTCCTTAGGGCTTGCATTTAGAAGTTTTGGCTCCCAACATGAGGGCTAGAAATCTGACTTTGTTGTAAATGAAAGTTGAGATGTTCCTATAATAGCACGGCCAGTAGATGGCGCTGTCACAGGATGCACATGTGTGCACCCTAGGTTATAACCTATATGATTTTTCTGTCCACTTATACACTGTGAATGCATGTTTTTAGGCCAGTTAGGCCTGTGATCTGGGCCTCTTGGGATAACCACCTGAATGTGCAAAAATCGGGGCAAGCTGCAGAACCAGGGGCCAAACCCCCAAACCACTTATAGGTGGTACTTAAACAAGTCTCCCAGTCAGTAACAAAACATGATTCTGATTCCCCACACCAGTGGCGTTGCTGGCGTTGGGCACCCCGGGGCACATGCCCCAAGTCCCAACGCCAGTGCCCCCGATCTCCGGCCCAATCCCCAGCGGTTCATGGCCGCGGTGGCCGTGTCTCCGGCCAAGGATCCAGGGCCTAGCTGGCCACCTGGCAGGCCCCGCCCCCTGGCCAGGGATAGGGCCAGGGGGAGGACGCGTCGCCACCGGTGGCTAGGCTGCGGCATGGTCCGGCCCAGCCAGAAGCAGCCACTGGAGGCTGCTGCAGCCACCGGGGATCTGGGGCCTGGCTGGCTGCCCACAGCCGTAGCGTCCCCATCCCCAGCTGGGGATCCGGGGCTGAGGCCGCAGGCCTGGCCTCCAGTGGCCGCTTCGCATCAGGCCGGGCCGCACCATGGCCTAGCTGCTGGCAGCTGCATGGCCTCCCCCTGGCCCTATCCCTGGTCAGGGGGCGTGGCCTTCTGACTGGGGGCGTGACCTTCTGGCTGGGGGTGGGGGCTGGGCCCGTGTCCTGGGTCCCTCCCTGCCCCAGTAACGCCCCTGCCCCACACCAATCATCACAAAGCATAACAAAACAGAAACAGCTCCCTTACTGCGCAACAGTTCCTATGGTCCCCTCTAGCCATTGAATCTTTTAAAGAAATAGGTTCTTCTGACCCCACAGGGCCAGCCACATCACCCAGAACAATATAGGCTTGGATCTTATCCAAAATACCAAGCTGCCAGTCAATCCTTTAGTAACTACAACTAAAGGTTTAATATAAAAGAAAACAAACAAAATGAGAAATGTTAAAGGGTCAAAATGAATCACATACAGCCAAAAGATTTAGAGTTCATAGAAAGCAGGGCCTCGAAGAATTTGGAGTTTGCAGGTTAGTCCAATTTCTCTGGTAGACATCCAGCACTTCAGTGGGTCCCAATCCTTTGTCCAGTTGCAGAAGACTAGTTTCAGAGGTGAGTGTTGGTTGCAGACTGGAGATTGAAGACAAAATGGAGTCAGGGATGCTGCCTTTTACACGTCTGACCTTCCCCATGCTCTCAGAGTCCTTGTCAAATCAAAATGGAGTTGAGTCACATGGGGCAGTCCTAGTGGCTCACCAGGTTCTTCCATGGGCCCACTATACCTGGGAGCTTCCCCACTGGGCCATTAAGGAGACAATGGAACGGTTGCAGGCATCCATTCTGGGAGTGTCCCAGAATCAAATAACTTGGATCACAAATAGAGCAAACATATTCCTAACTTCTAGTACAGACATGACACTCATATATAAATTGTATAATCTATTCCTAGCAGATTACAACCTTTCTATTGGAACCAAACACGGCATGCCATATATGGATTATGGCAAATATGAATATTAATATGAAAGATAATCATAAACAATCCTCTAGACCCAGACTGCATCACAATACCATGCAAGGTGCCTTCATGAATGTTCATAACATAGTCTACATAGTTACTATGGTGTCATGTTTTCTGCAGCACCATGCATGTGCACAGATGCATAGCATGTTTAGCATGGCTCAGGGGGGTGGGAGCTAGATAGAGCTCTCTCCTGACAGCAAGCAAGTGAGCACCTGGAGGAGACAAAGATATGCTAATTAAGTTCCCTGGCTCAGAGGAGACAAAGAGATCACCTCTGCCCAGAAAAGGAGGGGTCAGAACAGGTATTCGGAAACAAAGGGAAACACTTGGAGGGATTGAGAGCTTTTGGCCTGGGACTCTCCATCTTGAAACAACTCCTGTGTCCAGACGTGCTATTTCGATTTGAGGTTTTTGCTTATTTCAATTTAAGTTAATTTGAAATAACAATTTTATTTTGAATTAACTTACTTATTTCAAAATAAACATCTATGTGTGGACATAGCCTCATATCTTGGATTATTAAAAACAAAGCTATTGCTAATAATTTATTATGCTTACTCTCAAACATATTCCACTCATCACAGTACATTTACCTGCACTTGATTTACATGCAGTGATTATCTCCCCCACCTTCATGGACCACCTGCAGTACCCCCACAGACCACAAGTGTGTGCCCTGAGGCCTAAGCAGCTGTGCTACAGAATTTTTTGAAAAACTAGTCGGAGTTCTGGATTGGCTCATGAATATTTATGAGGTCATTGGGAGTCTATATGGTGGTATGATATAATTAAAAGTATCAAGGTGTGCTGCAGCAGAGGAAAGGGTGGGGACCACTGGTTTAGCGTGTATAGTTGGTGTGTGGGAAACTCATGTGCTGTCTTATAGCCATGAAAAATTTTCACCTGATAGAGCTTAGAACTCTCTGAAGTATAACCATGCAGAATTTTACCTTTTTATGTATCTCCATAAACTATTGCTAATGCTGATAGTGCCCCAAAGTAAGCTGTACTATCTTGGTTTTTCATATGGGAGAAAATGATATATAGAGGTTGAGAGAGTTTTTCAAGGTCACACAGGAAGTCAGTAGCAAAGCGAAATTAAAATAGAGTATTTCCTGATTCCAATCTCAAAACTGAGATCACTACATTACCATCAATCAATACTAGTAAACTTAGACCAGAACCTATATCCTTATAATTTATCTCATTATGTAGGGTCCATCCCTAGGCTGGATTCTGAAAGGTTTTTACATGCCTAAAGTTGCAGGCAGGCACAACGGGCTTTTCAAACTCTTCTGAGCAGATCAGGTGCCTGGCTTCTGTTGACCTCTTTCTCAAAACCCCCAAATTAAAATATAGCACTTATGGTTATACTCTGTTGTGTTGTGAGGTGGGTGGCCCATTCAAGGAGAATTAAGCTGCAGACTATGTATGTGCATATTTTTTAAGGAGAAAAACCTCTCCTGTAAGCGATCAATTACCTCGGTGGTTGGTTATTAGAGAGATGAGATAGGTGAGGTAATATCTATTATAAGCCCAACTTCTGTTGGTAAGAGAGTGAGACAAGCTTTCAAGCTACACAGCTCTTCAGGCTGGTTGGCAGGCAGTGGCAGCTAATTGACTAATGAACACCTGGACTTGATTAAAAGCCACTGGAGTTCAATCAAAGAAAGGCTAGGACGAGGAGAGTCCTACAGGAAAACGTTCTTACAGGCTGCTGGAGTGCTGCCTGTTAGCCTTTCCAAACTGAGTGCTGAAATGGCTACATAAAGGGGCCAGCTGAGAAGAATGCGACTGAGGGCCATAGGTGGCTTGAAATATAGTCCAGTCCCAGGAGAAGATCTATGATCTTCTTATCTGGTGAGTATGAGTTCGTTTTGAACTATAGCCCAACAGCAGGAGGACAGCTGGGGACTTCCCAAACTTAAAAAGGGATGCTTGTCAGCATTTAGCCCCAGGGTCAGAAAAAGGGCTGACTGTGACAAGCTAAAGAGGAAGGGTGTTTTGTTTTCTGTAAAATTAGTTCATAAATACAACACTGCAAATAGGTATTTTCTAAGGTCTTGGATCTGAGTAAATCTTTGCAGGCACCAAGAAGATGAGGGCGGTGTACCTGCAGGGCCATGGGAGGTGTGCTCAAGGATAATGCCCCATTATGTGCATGTTAACAACAACTGACTGATTTGTAGCACATCCTGAACTCCACAGCCATTCAACTTTTAAACTTTTTGTTCTAGATCAGATTAAATTTGGGAACTATCCCTAATTTTGTGCCGCCAAGGCCTATGTTGCTTTTCAGTATTGTTTTAAATTGTTGAGTAAGGTATTAGCTAATGGATTATCTCAAAAAATCCCAATTCTGCCCTCTAGTTGTCTACTTCTGATGTATATTGGTTGCCACCAAGAAAGGACTATAAAAGGAAAACATGATGACTGCTGAATAATGAACAACAATATTGACGTTGATTATTTATACTATGGTAGTGGCCCAGAGGATTCATTAATGATATGATCTGGAGGATGGGGTGGTTTGCGACCTCATCAAATTTGCAGATGACACTAACCTGGAGGGAGTGGTAGATATTTTGGTGGGCAAGGCTATGATATGGAGTCACCTGGACATATTGGAGGATTAGACCAATAAAAAAATATATCTGATGAGGTTCAACAAGGACAAGTGCAGAGTCTTGCACTTCAGATAGAAGAATCCCATGCACTGCTATAGGCTGGGGACTGACTGGCTAGGCCGCAGTTCTGCAGAAAAAGTTCTGTGAGCTACAGTGGACCAGAGGCTGGTGTGATGATGTCTGGGTCTAGGGGACTGTTTATGGTTACCTATCATATTAATATTTCATATTTGCAATAATCCATATGTGGTATGCCATGTTTGGTACCAGTAGAAAGGTTGTAATCTGCTAGGAATGATAATATGGTTGATACATAGGTGTCATATCTGTAATAGAATTTAGGAATATGTTTGTTCTATTTATGTTCCAAGTTATTTGATTCTAAGGCAAACCCAGACTGGGTGTCTGCAACACCATTGTCATCTTAATGGCTCATAAGCAGGCTCCAAATCATATGGCTGGAAGGGACCTCATGAGATCATCAAGTCCAACCCCCTGGGAATTGAACCCAGGACCCTCTGCATGTTAAGCAGAGGTGTTAGCTACTACACTATTTGCTCCCAGCTACAGTGGACCTAGGAAGAAACCTGTTTGATAAGTCACCCAGACTGACCATGTGACTCAACTCTATTTTGATTCGGCAAGGGCTCTGAGAGCATGGGGAAAGCCAAAGGTGATAAAAGGCAGTGGCCCCATCTCCATTTTGTCTTCAGTCTTCACCCTGCAATCAATACCCTCCTCTGGAACTATTCTGCTGCAGTGAATAAAAGACTGAGACCCACCTAGGTACTGCATGTATACCAGAGGAACTGGACTAACCTGCAAACTACATATCTTTAAGGGCTTCCTTTATATGGACTCTAAATCATTTGTATGTGATTCACTTTGACCTTTTAACTTCTATCTTATTTTGTTTCTTTTCTTTTTTTGTATTAAACCTTCAGTTGTAGTTACTAAAGGATTGACCAGCAGTATGGTATTTTGGGTAAGATCCAAGCCTATATTGTTCTGGGTGATGTGGCTGGCCCTTTGGAGTCAGGAGAACCTATTTCTTTAAGAGATCCAGTGGCTATGGGTACCAGAGGAGCTGATGTGCAGTAAAGGGGGCTGTTTGTATTTTGTTATGCTTTGTAATGACTGGTGCAGTGTCACTGACTGCAAAACTGGTTTAAGTACCACCTGTCAGAGGTTTGGGGATTTGGCCCCGTGGTTTTGCAGCTTGCCCTGATTTTTGCACATTCAGAAGTTTATGCCAGGAAGCCTGGGTCACAGCTGGATATAAGTTAACAGTGTTACCTCATTAGATTCTTGGCAATTGCATATTGGGGTGCATTAGCAAGAGCATTGCCAGCAGATCAAGGTAAGTGGTTATTCCCCTCTCTTTGGCAATGATGAGGCTACATTAGAGTACTGTGTCCACTTTTTGGGTCTCCTACTATGGAAAGGATGTGGACAAATTAAAAAGAGTCCAGAGGAGAGTAACAAAAATGATTAGGGGGCTGGAGCACCTGACTTACCAAGAGAGGTTGTGAGAACTAGATTTGTTTAGTCTGCAGAAGAGAAGAATGAGGGGGGATTTGACAACTGCCTGAAAGGGAGTTCAAGGGCAACAAAAATGATCAAGGGGCTGGAGCACAAGCCCTATGAAGAAAGACTGAAGGAACTAGGCTTATTTAGCCTGCAGAAGAGAAGACTGAGGGGGGATTTTATAGCAACCTTCAACTAGCTGAAGGGATGCTCCAAGGAGGATGGAGCTCGGCTGTTCTCAGTAGTAACAGAGGATAGAACAAGGAGCAATGGTTTCAAGTTGCAGCTGGGGAGGTCGAGGCTGAATATTAGGAAAAACTTTCTTACTAGGCAAGTGGTAAAGCATTGGAATGGGTTACCTAGGGAGGTGGTGGAATCTCCATCTTTGGAGATAGTTTAAGGCCTGGCTGGATAAAACTAGCTAGAATAATTTAGTGGGAGTGGTCCTGCTTTTTTTTGGCAGGGGGTTGGACTAGATGACCTCATGAGGTCCCTTCCAACCCTATGATTCTATGAAGGGTGGAGGTAGGCTGTTCTTAGTGAACGTAGATCACAGAACTAGGTGCAATGGTCTCAAGTTGTGGTATGGGTGGTCAAGCTTGGATATTAGAAGAATCTTTCTCACCAGAGGATGGTGAAAGACAGGAGTGGTTTATGTAGAGAGGTGGTGGAATCTCCAGCCTTTGAGCTTTTTAAGTGACAACTTGGCAAAGGCCTGGTTGGGGTGATTTAGAGTTGGTCCTGATTTTGAACTGGGGGTTGAACTAAATGATCTGCTGAGGTCCCTTCCAGCTTTAATCTTCTATTATTCTATTCTATGATTATTGTTATTGCAGAGTTTAAGAAGCTGATAAGTGTAGCCCTTCTTCCAGGTGTCAGTAGCAGCAATGACCAGGCTGAAATAGCTAATGGTCTCTCTTAAAGCCAACAAACACCACCTGATCCACCCCACCACCCTTCCCCCAAATTTCTGGGATCACAAAAAAACCTTCTTTGGACAGGCTTAATAGATAATACTTCCCCACTTGCAAGCACTGAGTCAGTGTATTAAACAAGTAAAACTTTGGGAAAACACCATCTGCTTGGGACACCAGCAACAATCTGTCCATATGAATGATAAATAAAATACACCCCCCCCCACCAGGAACTTTTGGCAGTAATCTGTTAACTCAGCTCTCCTCTTGCCAGTGTGACTGTCCAATATGCAAATGTATTTTACCAATCATCTGCTAAATCCCTTTCATGGTTTAGTGTCAGTGGGTAGCCAAGGCCCAGAGTTCTGACATGAATTTGGGCAGGCCTGTCTTGAGTCCTGAGACTTCATCATGTAACTCAGCGATGGTGTCTTAAGTTGTGAGGGCTCTTTAGAATTCATTCAGCAATGCTGCTGTCCCCTACAGCAGTGGTTCCAAACCTGTGGGGAGGGGCCAAAAGTGGCTCACTGGGGCTTGCAAAGTGGCCCATGACTCTCCTCCTGCTGGCTGAAGAAAGGACTGATGCTTAAGGAATCAGGCAAAGCACATTTCCAAGGAGATAAAAGGCTAGTGCAGCCTCCTTGTAGCAGCCAAAGGGATGGGAGATCAGAGCTCCATTCCCCATGGCTGTAGGAGGGAACATAGCAAAATGCTCCAAATCAACATTTCCCTCTCCTGGCTCCAGCACAGAATATAGTGCTCTGCCAGAGTGTCGAGGCATTGAGTTCCTGCTAGAGTCACAGAAAGGGGAGCATTCAGGTTCTGTCTCCATGGCTGCAGAAGGGACCCACTGCCTAGTCACCCAGGTGGCATGCTCAGAGCTACAGGATACACTGCTGCAGCAAGAGAGCCCACAGAACAGTAAGGAGGCAGCCTCCTTGCTGAGCTCCATCCATCTGACTGCAATGGGCAGGAGAAGGGCTGCTGACACAGACTGCTGGCCTTCATGGCTGTAAAAGTGATGACTGTGGCCCTCGAGCCTAAAAGGTTGGGAACCACTACTCTAAAAGTTTAGCAAAGTGGTGCTTCTGTGTTGTCTCCCACCAAAGAGTCATTGCAATAGCACAGGCTCCACAGTGGAGAAGAATCAGCAGTAGAGTTCTTGCCACCAGCCATGCACCGCTGGCTACAAGATAGGAGCCCCTTTCTATTTTCTCAGTTAAGTTCAACTATTCAACCAATTCTGAGATTGTACAGTTTTGGTGACTCCCAAAGTGTCACTGGAGAAATTCTGGTAAAAAAATCATGTAAACAAAGCTCTTTCATATTTCCCTTCTGTTCACCAATAGGCACTGGCAGAGAACCTCCCCCTTTCTTCAGCTTCTTTCTCTCTGGAGTTCTGGCTTATGCAACTAAAGCAACTTTGTGATTGTTTTTTCCCTCTTTTTACCAACAAATGGAAACAAAGAGCTCCCTACCTTCTAGAATTTCAGCCTTTAGGATTTGTATAAAAAGGCTGCTTCACTGCAAATGCCATTCCAACCATCCAGCCTAATCAGTTTATACTGGCTCGTATGCTCTGTGTACTTCATCGCAAACTTAAACTACACTCTCCAACAAGCCTCCTAGATTTTGCAGCACAACAATTTTGTATCAGCACACTAGCAGCCTAGCTGTTGTCAAATTTTTTAGGCCATCATGACAAAAGAAAATTTAGAGAAGGAATTTGAAGTAGGATGTAGACGTAGCTTTGCAGCTGTTTGTGGGGAATCATGGGAGAATGCATAACGGCAGGAGTGCTGGAACAATTTTTATAGTGCGGATACTGAGAGCTGTTGAATCAAACCATATGTAATTGACACCACTTCAAGCCGGATGTGTGGGAGCACCCCCTCCACTCCTAGTTACAGCATGCATGAAGGTGCTTGTTTGAAAATTTAACAAGTAGGAAATAAAGGCTGGCACTATGGGTCAACTGACAGTAGGTGTTTACATCTTGATAGTGAAAGATAGATGACAGGTTGCAGAAGGATAGGCCATGAAAAGCCTTGGATTGAAGACAAGTAGCTCATCTTTGACATGCTAGAAAAGGGAAAGCCACTGGAGAGTTGTGAAGAGAGGAGTGACATGGTCAAAGAGATTATTCACGGGAAATGTGTATAATCTTTGCAGCAGCATTCTAATATATATGAGCAGGGCCAGATTGCATTCATCAAGGCAAAAGAATAAGATATTGCTGTAACCAAGATGTAAGATGATGTCATGCAGAAAGGATAGGCAAAATTTAGACATAGCCTGGCTGTGAGGACTTAAAGAGAGGTCTAAAGCAAAAATGACACCCCAGTTATGGACCTGAATGACAGGCTGAATAATGATGTAGTCCACAGTGACTAAGAAAGGAGGAATGGAAGGTGCTTGGAAGGGGAGTGGTGGATTTATCTATGCTGAGCTCGAGCAAATAGTGAGACATCCATGAGGAAGTGACACAGACTATGTCTACATCAGAAAGTTTAGTTCGGGCTTTCTTAGTCTGAACGAAAGAGTTTGCAGTTAGTTTGAACTAACTGCGGGTTAGTTTGGACTAACTGCAGCTTTTTAGTTTGAACAAGCTAAAAAGTTAATTCGAACTAGAAAGCGTGGTTTGTTCGAACTAACCGCTTAGTTCGAACTAAGGTGTCTACATCGTGCTAGTTGAATCAACATTTGAACTAAGCGCGAAGTTCAAATTAACCATTCAACCTAAGAAATTTCTTAGTTTGAGCTAGGCAAAGCCTAGTGTAGACACAAACTAAATTAGTCTGGACTAAGTAAGCTTAGTCCTGACTAACTGGCTAGTGTAGACAAAGCCAGAGAGACAGGCTGAGATTTTAATTTGAACTGAAGGAGACAGCTAGTTCTGTGAATCATCACCATAGAGATGCTAGTTGTTTTTCATTTGTGGTTGAGGTTACTGAGAGATGGGTATAGAGGGAAATGAGAAGGGGATCAGATTACAGTAGATTAGAAGGTTATCAATACTGAGGGACTAAAAGGCATGGAAAGGCAGGGTGATAGGATGTGGTGGCAGAAAGGTTGATGAGTAATATTAAAAGAGACTGTGATAGTCAGAGAGGAGGACATCAGCAACAGATCAGAGCAATGGCAGTGCTATGTGAAGGACAAGTCAACAGAATAGCCCTTTTGGTGTGCGGGAGAGTTGAACGAAGGGCATCATGTTGAATGAGGAGGTGAGAGTGAGGAAATGTGCAGCTAAGAGGGGTGAAGTGGGTCATTAGTCTGGAAGCAGGAAACACTGAGCACAGGTGTTGGAGATAATGAGGAGAGGAAGAAAGGCAATCAGAAGTTAAAATCAGAGGAGAATGCTGATGGGGAGGACTTGCATATACAGTTGATGAACAGCAGCATGGAGGGGGAGAGGAGAAAAATAGTCAAATGTAGTGCTGTTAAAAAGAGGAAAAAGAAGTGGGAGGAGCTAGTAATTGGATGAACAGATGAGAAGGACCTCCCCCCACAATGGTCTAATCTGGGGTGGGAGTGTGAGAGAAGAAGATGCCTCCATAAGAGGGAAGCTGCAGAGTCAGTGTTAGATGGAGAGACCCAGGTTTCTATGAGACCCAGGAGCTGGAGGGAGTGAGATTATGAAGAGGTCATGGATGACTGTGATCACTTCAGAGATGAAATGGGCATTCCAGAGACATAAGGAGAAAGTGAGGAGGGAGAGGCTGAGGAGTGGGATGGATGTGAGGGTAGGAATGATGTCATGAGAGGGATAAAGATGGCAACAGTGACAGGAGTGGTTGATGGAGAAGGTGGAGGTGGAGGAAGAGCCTGGGATGGGGCAAACATCATTAGACATGAGGAGCAGGATGTGGATTTGGGACCAAGATTTGTGCTGGTGGGTAGAGAATGGAAGAGCAGGTAGAGCTTGGGAGGGATAGGGATAAGGTGATGGAGTCACCCTGGAGAACTGGAAGAAGGAGGGTAGGCGCCTGAATGCAAAAGAGTGAAGTGGTAAGATCCATGGGTGAGTGCCAGGGAGCCCTGGGTAGGACCCAGCACAATTCACTTATTGGGGACCCTGTGGCGCAGTTCTGCAGCAACAAATGTATTCTGAAGCAAATTTTATATCCATGGAATTTTATACAGAGCCCTGATGAGAGCCATATGCTTGCCACTTTAGAGTCAAAATGCCCTTTTGAAAGATTCCCATGCATGTTACATATTAGAAGACAAGACAAACACATGTAGGTAGAGCACAAGAAGAGAAGAAAGGAAGTGGGAAGGTTGGTGACTCTATATTGGTACCTAGCCAATGTTTTATCAATTAATTCTTTGTAACTGTTGTCATATTTCATCCTTTGCCACCAGAGAGGCAGTTTCATGCACACTGAACAATGGCAGGATGTGTCATTCAGATATTCCCCTAAAAAGGAGTAATAGTGGAGTAAGAATATTAATCTAAATAATTGTATCATCTGATTCTTTGGGAGAAAGTGTCAGAACAAGACCATTCCACTGAACTCCTTTAAACTCAATAATCCCTGATTTTGATCTGGTAAAATGAAGATCTGAATGAGAAAATGTCTGAGAAACCCAAACCGCTCCTAGTTTTGCTTGTCTCTAGTTCTTACCTTGTGCATATGTCACTGAGACTTGGAGCTACATTTTCCATTGTAATTTAAACCTGTTCACTTCATCATTGTGTAATGCTGTTGCAAAAAAAAGCAAATGCCATTCTAGGATGTATTAACAGGAGCATTGTAAGGAAGACCAGGACCATCCCGGGGGGGGGGCGGGACCCAGAGTCAATTGGCCTGTGGGGGTCCCCTGTCCCTGTCTCCTTTGGTAGGGGGACAGGGCGAGCTAGCTCAGAAGCTGGACCTGGAACTCCTGCCGCTCCTTAGAACTAGCCACTTAGGCCCCATGGGTGGAGTGGGCCAGCCCATGGGTCGGGCTCCATTCTCTTGCCCCACCTCTGGGCCGGCCCTCCCTGCCCCTAGGGTGGAACAGCTGGCCCATGGGAGGGGTGGGAGAGTGGAGCCCAACCTGTTGTCTGGCCTGCTCTGCCCTGGACTGGCTGTTTCTCATCCTGGGGACGGGGCAGGCCATCCCAGAGCAAAGGCTGGGTTCTGTGCTCCCCCCCCCGCTTTCAGGTCTGTGCCGAAGAAGGAGGGGTGGGGGGCAGCATGGCCATGGGGGGGCAGCAGTGTTGGCCCCATGCTGCCCTGCTCACAGTAGGACAGCGTGGGACCCACAGAACTGCAGGGTCTGGGGTGATTGCCCCTCTCACCTCTCCCTCCAAGGACAGCCCTCAGTAAGACACGAGAAAGAATTCTGCTCTACTCTGCACTGATTAAGCTTCAGTTGGAATAGTGTGTCCAGTTCTGGATGCCTTATTTCAGGAAAAATGTAGACAAATTGGAGAAAGTGCAACACAAATGATTAGAAGTCTGGAACACTTGAATTTGAGGGAAGATTGAAAGAGACAGGTTTGCTTAGTCTGGAAAAGAGGAGACAGGCGCTATGTCTACATTGCAGACCATTTTTGAAAAGCTTTTTCAAAAAAGTTATTTTGAAATATATTTGGAATAATTATCTCGAAATAATTTTTTTCAAAAATGCTGTTTTGGGAGAATGGTCCAGGGACCAACTCTTTGTCCCAAAATACCATGGCTTTCTTTTTCCCCAAAAGTGGAAGTCTACACTGGACTTTCTTTTTGAAAAAAGAAAGGCAATGGAAGAGATAGGTAGGCTTTTTTTAAAAAAAAAAACCTTTGCCATATCCATCGATGGCTTTTTTCCAAAACAGCTATCTTGAAAAAGGCTTTTTTTCAAAAAGTAAACAGGTTTAGCATTGGCGAAAAAGCGCATTGGTACCTTGAGATACTGGTGAACTTTTTTGAAAAAGCTAAACCTGACACCTTTTTTGAAAGAAAAATTCTTTTTTGAGCTAGATTTTTTTGAAAAAAAGCATCACCAGAGGTGGCAAAGGCTTTTTTGAAAAACCCTGTCTGTCTCTTCCATTGGCTTTCTTTTTTTTGAAAAAGAAAGTCTGGTGTAGATTTTCACTTCTGAAAATAAAAAATAAAAAAATAAAAAAGCCATGGTATTTTAGGACAAGGAGCCATCCTCAGACCATTCTCCCAAAATAGTGTTTTTGAAAAAAGATATTTTGAGATAATTATTCCGAATATATTTCAAAATAATTTTTTCAAAAAAAGTTTTTTCGAGAATGGTCTGCAATGTAGACACAGCCTGGAAGTGGGCATGATAACAGTTTTCAAGTACCTAAGAGGTTGTCATGAGGAGGAGGGAGAAAAATTGTTCTCCTTATCTGCTGACAGCAGGACAAGAAACAATGGGCTTAAATTACAGCAAGGGAGGTGTAGGTTGGACATGAGGAAAAAATTCCTAATTGTCAGTTTGATTAATCACTGGAATAAGTTGCCGAGGCAGGTTGTGGAATCTCCATCACTGGAAGTTTTTAAGAGCAGGTTAGAGAAACACCTATCAGGGATTGTTTAAAATGGTACTTGGTCACACTGTGAGTGCAGGGGACTGGACTCAATGACCTCTCATAGTCCTTTCCAGCTTCTATGATTCATTCATGATCATTATGCTACAGAATAACAATATTCAATACTTAAGTAGTGCATGCTACCATTATGGCTAGCACCTCTGGTCAACATGCAGAAGGTCCTGGGTTCAATTCCCAGGGGGTTGGACTTGATGATCTCATGAGGTCCCTTCCAGCCCTATGATTTGATTTGATTATTCCACTCCAAATGTTAATGAATAAATCCTTGCAATATCCTGTGAGGTAAGTAAAGATTCTTTCCATTTGACAGATATCTACTTCAGTTTGTCCAGCTGCTTGCCTGACACCACAGAAGTAGCCAGTAGAAGTGCCATGAGTAGAACAAGACTGTGTGCTTGCTAGGCCTCACCTACTTGATAACATCTCTTAATGGTCATAATATATCACAATGGGTCTCAGCCTTTTGCTGATTGTGACACACTTATCAGCATCTTGTGACCCTACAGAATACACCAGACCTCCCCCCCCCAGCCAAATCCAGCCATCTCCCTGGCTGTCCATAACACATGTTTTGCTGTGTGGTGACACAGTAATGTGTCCCAACACGGTGGTTGAGAACCACTGATCTATCATGTGGATGGTCGCATTCTCTCAAACACCCTTTCCTCTGTTTCCCCTTCATCAGTATTGTATTTTGCCACAGCAGGCTGAAAGGAAAAAAATCACAGACAAAAAATTTTATATATTGGAATGATTTTCATGCCCATGTTTCAAAAGGAACAATATTTTGACGTTTTAACATAATGTTTTTGATTTAGAAATTTTTCTGTCTTCAAATTTTTCTTTCCCCTCCCTCTTTTCTTCCTCCACCACAAAAAAGGTAGAAGAGAATTGAATCATAAATTTTAAAAATAGGAAGTCTGAATTTTCCATTTCCAATTTAGTAAAACATTTTTTTGTTGTAAAATTATCCATGTCAGATAAAAGACCATTTTTCAGTTCAACAAAACAAAATTGAAACATATTGACCAGCCATAATCTTGCTAAAATTAGGTTTTTTGATTAGGGTTTTGCATTACATTTTAAAGTACAGTGGACTAAATCCCCAGGTCTAGCAATGCTGCATTTGATACAGGACCCAAATTAGCTCCCTTAGTCCTAGGACTAATATGAGGCTGAAATGTCTCCCACTGTAATTTGGAGCAACCTAAAGGCTAGAGCAGTGCTTGAGCATGCTCCAGGCAGGTCTTGAGCTGCTCTGGAATGCTGGTGTAGGAGGAGAAGGTGATGTATTACCCATATGTCAGATTTACACAACTTGAGTTTATCTGATGGAGGGGAAATCCTTTGTTCCACCTGGCAGCTATCCTCCTTTGTGCTACCTGAGCATCTGGAACAGGAGTGGAGCATCTGACCCTTAATTTTCACATTTGTGAAGACTATTTCTACTAATTCTTTCTCTGGCCTTCAGTGCCTGGCTGTGACTGGGTAATGCCTCATCATCTCAGTCAAACTGGGCACACCTGTACAGTATTTAGCAATGTGCTTTGAAATATAAACGCCGTTATAAACAAAATTGAAAAGTTGATATGAAACAAAAGAATGTGGAAATTCTCTAAATTGTATTTATTCATCCTTGATTGCAATTTGGCATATGTGCCTCTTCAATGCTCTTGGCTCATGTTTTTAAAAAATCACATGCAAGAATGTTATAGGATCAAAAGGTCCTTCTATCATGCTCCATAGTACAATCCAACTCCCTTGGAGGAAAGCCTGAGAAAATAGAATTTGTAATCCTACCTAATCCTAATCTAATAATTTTGTAGTGGCTTTTGTATTATGTCAAAGAAAACCAAAGGTTTAATTTCAGCTAATAATGCTATTATATTAAGCCTTATAATACTCTGCATATTGTCAGTATTTTTAAATTAGAAATGATCTAACAGATAACAGCAAAAGCATTACTAATGGACAAAACAATCCAATGTTGGGCTGTGAATTCAGTATATTATTTAAATAGATCCCAAGTCAAAGCATTTATCTGGTGTTTTGAAGCTATTTTAGCCATTACCACAAGAGGGTGGTAGATGACTGAGTCAGATAATTTGGTCCTCGTTCTATTATTTGTATTTTAATCGTTTGGTTTCCTTTCCACTGAGCTCTTATGGTGTCAAGAAATAAAAATTTGACACTGATGCAAGCAAGAGGATTTGATCATTTTCCTGTGCAGGTTTGACACTTTTTCATCACATTCTTGTTAGTTCAGTTTAGCATGTGCAGGATGATCAACAGTACCATCATTTGAATAGCACTCAAGGCAAGAAGAAAGGTGGTTGGAAAACATGTTTGCAAAACTCTCGAGGTTTGGGACGTCCTCCTAAGAAGAACAAGTAATGCCCAGGCCATTTTAAATGATTATTTCTGAAGGTACACAGATTGGTTTAGATGTACGGAGAATTTCACCAGCTCTCTCTAAAACATACCTCCAGCTTTACCAGCTATGTTGTCAATTTCAAAAGGGATAGTCATGTTAGTCTAGTCCAGTAAAAAAACAACAAGGAGTTGTGTGGCACTTTAAGACTAACAGATTTATTGTTTGCATGAGCTTTCGTGGGAGAAGATCCCACTTCCTCAGGTGCTTCGAAGATGGGTGAACTTACAGAAAGGAATGAAACTAAATGCAAGGGGGTGTAAAACATAGGATCAGGTCATACAGTAACGGCAAATCAGAGCAAAAAGAGAAAAAAAAGCAGAGAAAACTGCTCTGATTTGCTGTTACTGTATGACCTGATCCTATGTTTTACACCCCCTTGCATTTAGTTTCATTCCTTTCTGTAAGTTGACCCATCTTCGAAGCACCTGAGGAAGTGGGATCTTCTCCCACAAAAGCTCACGCAAAAAATAAATCTGTTAGTCTTAAAGTGCCACACAACTCCTTGTTGTTTTTTTTACCAGCTATGCCAGACTTCTGTCAACAATTAATTTAATAAGAAGCACACATAGTAGAATGACTGATAAACTGTAGAGACTTTTGCCAGAATAATACTCTTTCAAATCCAGCCCTTGATGGGTAATGGCCAAAAGCTGTGATTGAAAAAAAAAAAAAAAGGAGCAAAGTTTGAAAAACAAAATTTGATCTCTTCTTTTGTTGTTGTTGTGGTTGCTGTTGTGGGACTCAAGACATCTTCCTCCAGAAATAAGACAATATACAGAAGTGAGCAGAGAAGTTGTCTGGGCTGAACCCGAGTCTTGTTGAAAAGATATGTAGAAATTTGAGAACCTCAAAAGATCAGAGGAGGGGACATAAGCAGTATGATCTGGTATAATTAGAAATAAAATCCTGGCAAGACAACTACTCATTAGAAATAGAATAAAAATTGCACAGTTCCCAGTACAAATGAAGTTTTTATTTAAAACATTTGTAATAGAGTGGAAAAGAACAAAGGCTGTTTCTGTAGAACACTGAACATGAAGAAAAAAAGCAGTGTTTTTTACAATATGCTCAAAAAGTGTGAACTATAGTTCTGGTAGCTAGAATAGAACTCTACATGTCAAAAACTTCTAGGCTGTATTCCTAGTACTCCACTAACTCAGTATGTGATCTTGCATAAGTCATCCAAGTGCTCTGTGCCTTTGTTTTCCAACCAGTAATAGGAGGACAGCATTAACTGACTTCACAAGAGCTGTTGTAAGGCTGAATTCGTAAGTGTTTTGAGGTCCTGCGATAGAAGGCGCTACAATGGTGATGAAGGGGACTGGATGAGATGGTCTCTTGAGGTCCTTTCGAGTCTTACACTTCGATGATTATTTAAGTGTTACTATACTCTGGCTACTATATTTTACAGCTTCTGGGTTTTTCATAAGTACCATCAGACCTGCAAACTGCAGCCCCTCAAACTGGATGGCAACAGCGCAGATGGAACGCAGATACTCCAAAAATACAAGCTCCCTACCCTGTGATCAAAAGGAGAACCTCCTTTAGTTGTTAACAGTATAGGTACTAAAGATCTCCAAAAACAGAGCAGTTCTGATTCCCTGTAGTAGTGGTCAATAGTGCACATACATCCTGTCTGCTTACAGTATAAATAGACCACTAATCAATCCCACATCTGCTTATTCTGCAATTTACCCTTGATGTAGGAGTTTAACATGCATAGTAAAAAATAAATGACACTGCCCTAATTGTTGTTAAATGAACAGTTATGTAGCACTGAAAATGCCAAAATCTATGCTTACATATATCATAGATGAAATTGTTGACTGATTCTATGAAAATTCATGTATTGTGACTATCTTATCTGAGAACTTTAACCTGGGATTACAGTACATCCACAATTCAAGCTAGACTTGTTGACACAGACAGACTTGCCTGTTATCTGCATTGCCTCAGATTTGCACCTATATCATAGCAAGTGCATCTATATCATACCAAAAATGGGCATCACACTACAACAGTGGTTTCAAACTTTTTTCCTCAGGATTCAGCTTAAAAAAAAATTATGCCCAGGACCCAATGATTACATCTTTGAGGAATGCACTCCAGTCTTTCATCGCTGGCATCCTGACCCATAGTTTGAAAACCACTGGACTAGAATGTGGGCAAATACTGCACATGCATGCATGTGCATGCGTGCACACACACACACAAAAGCTACAAATATTTATTTAACTATTATGTTTACTGCATTCATACCCCTTTTCCATTTCTTTCCTCATATATTGTTGGAAATAAGTTGGCAGAGATGTTTGCGGACAGAGTGAATTGTAAGCAATTTTTGTAGAATGTTAGTGGAAAATGGATTCTCAAGTTTTAATTTTGAGTATTTTCACTGGCAGCTGGATTCTTACTGTTACATTTATTAGTGAAAGAACACAAACATAACATCTAATCTGGGTTCAAAAAAACAGATAAAAAGTTGAATGTCACATACTGAGAACAAACTGCTTGTGAACCCGTCACTACAGATGAAGAAGTAATTAAAGAAAGTACTTGGTGAATAATTTCATATATTGAATACATTCAAGAAAATTGCAGTCTATTCAAGAACAATTCTCAAGTACAGACAATATTAATAATTTTTTTGTTGTGCACATAGCTGAATAGTGTATATACATTTGTAACTTTTTTAAAGTACTGTGCATATAATCCTGTACTTTAAGAAATGTAGTATTAGTCTTTCACTTTTGAAGAATAGACTATGACTTGATTTACAACACACTGTGTCACCATCCTTTTCAAGTGTCTGTGACAAACTGAGATTTTCTCCCATGAAAGCGCTTGCGATAAGTAAATTTGTTGGTCTTACAGATAACTACTAATCAATTTAAAAGTTTGATTCATTCCAGTTAAGCATCCCATGTCAAATGCTTGAGCAGATTTCTTTGGGTTTACATCATGGTTGTGAAACTCATTTGCTCCTCTTCAATTAGTTTTCTTTTCAATTATTGTCTGTAGGTCAGGACTTCAAAGCTGAACAATGTAGCACTTTGAGGGCCAGGCTATACTGTTGGAAGCATCTCTAACAGCATAGCGCCAATTGTGTATGTTTGACTGAGTGCCTGTAAGGACACACTCAGTCGAACCCAGAATTAGCCAGAGGTTGATTAGTTAAGACATACCTGGCAAGTAGTGTAGTACTAATTCAATGGGAAGGCATTTCTCATTGCGATAGTGCTGTGGCGACCCAGAGGTGAGCAGATGTTGGACAGTCAAAGAGACATGCGTAAGTTGTTTTAAGTAACTTGTGTATCATCCTTTGACTGACATTGAAATCCGCCTGCAGTCTAGACCAGTCCTCAGTCCCCAGTAGGTCTTCCAGTATTTATAGTAAGAAGTGTGATGCTGTCTGGGTCTAGGGAACTGTTTATGGTTCTCTTTCATATTAATATTTCATATTTGCAATAATCCATATGTGATATACCATGTTTGGTATCAATAGAAAAGTTGTAATCTGCTAGAAATGATTATATGGTTTATATGTGGGTATCATATCTGTAAAAGGTATTAGGAATGTATTTATTTTATTTGTATCCCAAGTTATTTGACTCCAAGCAATCCCAGATTGGGTGTCTAAAAAAGGTCATCCTAATGGCCCATTAATTAAGAGGACTGCCAGCTGCAGTGGGCCTAGAAAGAAACCTGTTCGTCCAGTCACCCAGACTGACCACGTGACTCAACTCCATTTTTATTTGTTAAGGACTCTGAGAGCATGTGAGAGCAATAGGTGATAAAAGGCTATAGCCCTATCTCCATTTTGTCTTTAGTCTTCAGTCTTCAGTCTGTCTGCAACCTCCAATCAACCCCCTCCTCTGGAAGTATTCTCTGGGACTGTACAAAGGACTAAGACCCACCCAGGTGCTGAGTACATACCAGAGGAATTGGACTAATCTGTAAACTACAGATTCATCAAGGATTTGCTTTCTATGGACTCTAAATCATTTGTATGTATGTGATTCACTTTGACCGTTTAACATCTCTCATATTTTGTTTGTTTTCTTTTTATGTTAAACCTTAAATAAATACTAAAGGATTGGCTGTCAGTGTGGTATTTTGGGTAAGATCAAAGCCTATATTGTTCTGGGTGATGTGGCTGGCCTTTTGGGGTCAGGAAACCCTATTTCTTTAAGAGACCCAGGGGCTAGGTGGGGATCAGAGGACCTGATGTGCAGTAAAGGGGGCTGTTTCTATTTTGTTATGGTTAGTGATGACTAGAGTGGAGAATCATAATCATGTTTTGTTGCTGACTGCGAGACTGGTTTAAGTACAACCTGTCAGTGGTTTGGGGGCTGGCCCCTGGTTTTACAGCTTGCCCTGATTTTGGCACATTCAGACAGGTATCCCAGGAGGCCCGGGTCACAGGAGGTTTGTACAAAGACTCATGGTAGGGCACTGAGTAACTGAGAGCTGGTCTAGATTGCAGGGGGATTGTAGTGGTAATCAAAGGGAGATCAAACTTGTGCAATCAATGCTATGGTGTTGGAGGGGCTGTTGACAATGTAGCCTAGCCCTCAGGCTAAGTATTTCCAGAGTTGTCACTGATTCTTCATACTTAACTGAGATAGCTGATGCCTGTTGTCTGTGCCCTCAGCGCTCTGCCTCCCCCAGGAGTTCCTGTGCAAATACACGGGAGCTCTAGATACTCAACACTTCACAAAAATCTGGTTTAATCTGAGGGCCTAAAGATGAGGATCTAAAAACTAAGATATAAAACAGTGATTCCTGAAATTTCAGCCTAAAACTTGTAGTTAGTTGGTGCTATTAAGAATGAACATAAACAGCTGAAAAAAAAAGCTATTTGCACTGTGTGCATACAGTTGTACTGATGGATGGTCTGTCAGCAGTGGGGATTAAACCTTGGACCCCCTGTTCTGAAACATGGGTCTCTAGACCCCATGATAATAAGTCCAACTCACCTCTTAGATACAACTGTAGCAGGCTCCTCAATCACCAGCAGTGTGTCCCAGCCAGCACTAGGTGGGGCGAGAGTGACACATAATGGGTAGGGGTTGTGTTTGCAGAAGCAAATTTACTGGCTCTACAAAAAACAGGGTTTATATTACCAATTCTTGAGAGCCACCTAGTGGCACTTTGTGTTAAAAAAAATACCCCCCCCATAACCTATCAAAAATGATGGGGGAAAATCAAAAGGGAACTTATGAAATATTTGTTTTAATCAATTAATAGCTCTTTAATTACAACGTATTTTGCAAAAGTTCTATGGACAGCTAGAACTTTTCCTTGGTAATTCGTATCCAACTTCCAGATTTTCATGGTTTCCTCCCCCAGTGAGCACCATATGCAATTGTCTGAAGAGTCAGTGTGAAATATTGGAAACAGCTGAAATCATAGGTGAGAGCTTTATAATTGTGACAAGTTCCAAAGGAGCAGCCATATCACCAGAGTGAACCATCCATGGGTTTCACTGGCTGTTACTGTCCAATTTTTAAATCATCAGCCATTTCGCCTTTATGAATTACAATGAAGTATGCAGTACAATAAGGTATATATCTGTGCCTTGCCAAGACACCTAGCCCATTGTGATGTTGGAGGTGACTCAACCAATTGTTCCCAAGAAGCAGTTGGTTGAGTCACCACTGACATCACAATGGCCTCTCACACGGTATGCTTTGCATCTCACATGCACACACATAGTGAATTAGTATAGTAGATGTCTAGGACAGTGGTTCTCAGCCTTTCACAGGTCACAACACACTTGGTGGTTTGTCACAACTCTACAGGACACACCAGCCCATGCTCTGCTGGATTTTGCCAGAGATCTCCCCAGCTCTCTGTGACATGCTTCCACTGTGTGGTGGCACAGTAATGTGTCCCAATAGTGGTTGAGAACCACAGCTGTAGGATTCTTCACTTTTCTTGAAAATTTATTATTACTTAATTTAAAGTAGCACCTGGAGGCCCCAGTCGGAATCTGGATCCAGTGTGCTGGATGTTGTATAAACACAGTAAGAGAATCCTTGCTCTGAACAGTTTATTCTAAGACAAGACAAAACAAGTAGGTGTGACTTCAGAGGAAATGGACTGAGGAATAATGGTAACATGACAGAAACCCAAGATTAAATAGGTCAGCCATGTCCCCAGTTAAAAAATTTCAATACAAGTTTTCTGTTTTTTAAGATACAAATAAACTAATGATATCAGTAATCTCTGCCTGGTCATTAACTTTGCTTACTTGCCTAAGTCAAGGCAATGCCATCACATTGTGCTAATGCTTCAAGCAAGTATCAGTAGGCCATGATCCTCTTAAGAAAGTGGAAATGCCTGGAGGCAATGCCGAGGGCTAAATATACAAAATGGACGAGACTCCTGCTTACCCTAATGCCACTTTGGTGCTAGGGCACCATTAGACTACAAATACAGAAGGGTCCATTTAGGCAGCAATTGTCTGGCAGCAAAATAAAATATATGGTCTCTTTTGGTATGGGATATCTGTATTTCATCATTGCACACTGCCATTTCTTATAGCTGATAGAGGAAAAAGCATTTAACATATCATGAAAGTGTCAAAAGAGCAGACCAAATTATTCTCTACTTTAACCCAGGGATGTGTTTGGCCAAATGTGTCCAGAAGGTGTGGGACTCAGTATTTATAAACCTTAGGGCCTTTTCCAATTTTCATGGAAGTTAGTATTAGTTGTTTTCTAACATACACTTTTAAATTAATTAAAGGGTGACAAATTGTGGGGGTTATAACTTTATATTTAGTTTCATCGAGCACACAAAAGAATCTAGTATATCAGTTTATGATGCGCATCCCCTGCTTTTCGGCCTTTCCATTTTAAAAGGACTCTGAGAAGTAGGCCTGTGCCAGAGTGACAACCCAGAAGTTTCCAGATGGCCACAAATCTGTTAGATTTTTTATTTGGAAGCTTCTGATAAATTCATGAATGAGATTTGTAATGGGTGCTGGAATGTCGAGAGCTCTTATAGAGCAAAAGATATGAATTTTTTTATTCCAAATAAATCAGTTGGCTGAGAAACCACATGCAAATGAAGGTTCCCACCACTTTCCTTCTGCTTTTAACCTGTTTTTTTCTTATTCTTATTCTTATTTTGTAATGTTTTCCTGTATTCAAGAGGTGGGTTTCTGCTGGAGTCAGAAACTGCTGCTGGGAGATTGTTGAAGTTTTCAGTTAGGTATTCAGCGAGTTTAAACATACAGCTGTACAGTTCTTCAGGGCTATTGGCTCAGATGTGGTTGAAAGCCTGCTCTTCTACCTGTGTTCTCTCTTACCTTTGTAACAGTCCTTTTCATTTTAAGTGAAGTAATTTCTTCATTCTCCGCATTCTTTGATCCCAGTATGTCTTATTCAAATCATATTGTATTGTCTGTCTTGTAGATTCCCCATTTTTTTCTATTCTGAAAATTTTTATGACCCATGACATTTACATCAGTATATCTGAAAAATGCTGCTTAATCTTCTTTGATGAATTCTATACTGTCCAACATGCTCCCACTTTTTCTCTTGGATCTATGTTCTTTACTTACTACATCCTAAAACATATGGTGTGTGTCTATACTGGAGCCTTAGGTTAACATAAGATAGCTTAAGTTGACCTACAGACTCCTGCAGCCACACTGGGCTTTTATTAAGTTGACTTAAGAACTTCCTTAGGTTGACTTAATAACACCACTTCTTAAGGTTGACTTAACACTTAAGTTGGCCTTATTAAGTCAACTTAAGCCAATATAGACTTGGAAAGCCCTTAAATTGATCTAATTGGCCTCCAGGCCCCCTTCCAGAGTTCCTGGGCACCAGGAATGGTGCTGTGCTCACTTCCTGTTTTAAAGGAGTGAATGGGGACTAGGGCACTTATCCAGTGTAATATGGGACAACGCACCACTCCCCCATTGACCTAGGACCTGCCAGTGTGGACTCAGACAGTTGACTGGAATTTTCAATGTGGACTCTCTAAGTTGACTTAACAAGGTCAACTTAAAGTCGACCTTGTTAGGTTGACTTAATAGAGCCTCCAGTGTACACATACCTTTGGATGTTTAAGGCAATGCTGAATGAGATAATACAGATATACTGGTCTTGAACCTATATTAAACATTTGACAAGCTCTGGAGGGACTAATTTAAAAACAACCTTTAAAAATGAACATTTATTTTATTAACTTCATTTTGTTATTCTTGATACTGCTCCTGTTACAATTAACAGGATTCTTGTTCCTCTTTTCAAGATAGGAGAATGGGGCCTCTTTGAAGTTCATCAAATCATAGCATTTGTTCAGATTGTGGCCAGGGTTGTGGTGGGATCCACAATAGGCGCCTGTGTTCCTGTTGCATGCTGTGTAGTTGCTGGTATTTGTTGAAGGTTGGGGGGCTGTCTGTAAGTGAGGCATGGCCTACCTCCCAATCCTGAGGCATAAGTTGGTGCACAGGCAGCTGGTGTCTCTTCTGCCCCCCGGCATCAGGTCAGTGAAGACCCGTACACTGGGGGGGGGGGAGAGGAGGAGGACATTTTGATGTTAGCCCCCTTCTCCCTCCCTAGCTCTGCACAGCACATCAGGAGTATCTCTTTTCCCCCTCCACTCCTGCTGCTAGAACACTGCCATAGGAGAACAGGACTGATTCCTTCCAAGTTCTCCCACAACCTCATCTTCCCACAGACCCAGGAGAATGATTCACCCCCTTCCCTGCTGTCCAGATAGAAGCCGTTTGCTGCTGGTAGTGGAGCCAGCATGCACAGCTGGGCAATAGCTTTGTGAGCTCCCAGTGATTTAAAAACATCCTGTGGCTTTGAAAGGGGAAGGGTTCATACCTGTTTAGCTGGAATAGAGAAGACAGTCCAGCAGAGTTCAAAACAGTGAGCAGAGCAGTCAGGATGGGCATTATGGGGTAGTTCCTCAAGCCTAATTATAGTAACAGTGTCTACACTGAGTCTTGGTCACTCTAACTTTGCTGCAAAAAGTCTCTTGTTTAGATAGTTATATTTTGTTGCTGTAACCCTTCTGCCAGCTGATATGACAGCAGCAAAGTACCAGGTTCTATATTTAGGGGTATCCAAACAATGTTAAAACACTAACCGGCTTGAACCCCCACACAGTCTCCTGGGAAATCATGCACTACTTCCTGGGCACCCTAGAGGGGCAATGCTTCCCCACTCACAAGCATGGGTCTGAGTGTAGCATAAAAGAATATATAGAGGCAATATCAAAATCAGCACTGGTTTGGACAATCAGTGCAGGGCAAGATTCCCACAAAACCCAATAAGCAGCACTCACTCCACCGCAGTGTAGATAGAGCATGTCCTTCACTTCTCCATCACCCCCTTATTGACCATCATAGTGGACATCGTAGTTTTAGTGTCCACCTCAAAAGGCAGGAGTGTGGGCCTCAGCCTTTCCCTCCAGTTGTCTTCTGCTGCCTCTGGATCTGTTTACACCACTGGACCATCTGCAGGCCCTGCTCACTGACTGTAGGCACCGCCTGCTGGTCACTTGTGCGCTCCGCTGGCTGCTCATCCCATCTGTTGACTCTGCCCGCTGGCTGCTGGCATGGCCTGCTGGTCATTTGCACCATCTGTTGGCTGCTGGTTCTGCCTGCTGGTCACTCAGAACTGGTCACTCAGCACTGTCTGCTGGGTCCACCTGCTGTCTGCTGTCCGCCACCTGCCGGTCACTCATGCACTCCGCTGGCTGCTGGCTCTGCCTTCAGGTCCCTGCACTGGTGGTTGGCTCCACACATTGGCTGCTGTCTGTTACCTGCTGGTCACTCATACCTTCTGCTGACTCCTCACACCACCCACTGGCTACTCCTCACAGTGTCCACTGCTGCTGGCACCACCCGTTAGTCACTCTTCAGACATTTCAGCTCTTAGAGAGGATTTCAGCCCTCTGTGATTTCAGCTCCAGACCTCAGGACACCAGAGACTGCTCCTGTGATCAAAATAATGAAGGAGACTCCACAAGGAGTCATCAAGTCTATCTTTTAACAATGGACAGCGAGTGAGGTATTGCCTAAAGCATTGTTCTTTAGGAGAGATAACACTACCCCCACCCCTCTCTGTCTGATTTTACAAGACTGAAAAATGGACTTGCTCATTTTTCCCAGTTCTGTGTTGCTAATGCTGACTTTTCCATCAAATAGGCTAAACAGAGTTTATACAATCAAAGGGCAGGATATCATGAAGGGCAGCATAACATGAACAGACAATATTTCATTTCTCTCTTGCTTGGTCAATGATATTATCCTACTACTGAGATCCTTCAAGCAAAATATAAGTGCATGCCTTTCTCTTGGATGTGACAAAACATGATACTTACACCTGGAATAGCAGTACTTGTTTCAAGAGATAATTGAGGTGCTTGAAGATAAAGAATCAAAACATCTCATAGAATTGTAGGACTGGTAGGAATTTGAAAGGTCTTCTAGTCCAGTCCCCTGCACTCAAGGCAGAACTAAATCAACTTAGACCAGTGGTTTTCAAATTTTTCTTCTTGGGACCCAGTTTAGAGAAATCATTTGTGCCCATAACCCAACAATTACATCTTTCAGCAGTGCATTCCAGTCTTTTAGTGGTGGCAGCAGGGGTAACCATGACCCAGTACCTCAGGGTCTGTGACCCAGTACTGGCTCCTGACCCATGGTTTGAAAAAAAACCTGTTCTAGACCATCCCTGAGACAGTGGTGTCACTGGCGCCTGGCACATGGGGCCTGTGCCCCAAATCCCAGCACCAGTGCCCCAGGTTCTGGCAGGACTCCTGCCTCTCCCAGTCTCTGGCTGGATCCGGCCGGAGATCTGGGGCCTGGCTGCCCGCGGCAGCGGTGACCATTTCTGGCCCCTTCCTAGGCCGGACGGCCCAGTGGCCATGGCTGCCGCTCCCTGACCCGTCCCCAGCTGGGGCGTGGCCTCCGGTCAGGGACCAGGGCCTGGGCTGGTGCCCCGGGTCTTTCCCCGGGGCAGCGATGCTCCTGCCCTGAGAAGTGTTTATCTAAGTTGTTCTTAAAAATTTCCAGTGATGGAGATTCTACTACCTTCCTAGGCAATTTATTCCATTGTTTAACAACTCTGAGTTAGGAAGTTTTTCCTAATGTCCAACCTAAACTGCCCTGGCTGAAATTTAAGCCCATTGTTTCTTCTCCTACACTCAGAGGTTAAAGAGAATCTTTCTCCTCCCTTCTCCTTGCAATATTTTATATTCTTGTGAACTGTTACCATGTCTTCCCTTCAGTCTTCTCTTCTCCTTACTAGTCAAACCCAGTTTTTCAACCTTCCCTCATAGGTCATGTTTTCTATACCTTGAATTATTTTTGTTGCAATTCTCTGGACTTTCAACAATTTGCATCTTTCTTGATATGTGACATCTGGAACTCCAGCTGAGGCCTAATCAGTGCAGAACAGGGGGAAAGAATGAATCTTTGTGTCTTGTTTATGAAACTCCTGCTAATACATCCCAAAATTTCTCTCTCTCTCTCTCTTTTGGCAACAGCATTACATTGTTGACTCATATTTGGCTTGTGATCCACTAAGACCCCAGATCCCTTTCTGCAGTATTCCTTCCTAGGCAGTTGTTGTCCATTTTGCATGTGTGCAACTGATTGTTCCTTCCTAAGAGGTTTACTTTGCATTTTTCCTTATTTGCACAATTCTTTACTGAATTCATCCTATTTACTCCAGACCATTTCTCTAGTTTGTCCAGAACATTTTCAGTTTTAATCCTTTCCTCCAAAGCAATTGCAACACCTTGCAGCTTGCTATTACAGCAAACTTTATGCCAGTCTCTAAATAAAGAAGATATTTAACAGAATCAGACCCAGGACCGATTCCTGTGGAACCCCACTTAATATGCCTTTTTGGTATGACTGTGAACCACTGACAGATACCCTATGGGAATGATTTCCCAACGAGTTATGCATCCACCTTTTAGTAACTTCTTCCAGGCTGTACTTCTTTAGTTTGTTTATGAGAAGTCATGTGAGACAATACCAGAAACCTTAGTAAAGTCAAGATATTCCACATCTACTACTTCCCCTCATCCACAAGGCTTTTTACCCTGTCAAAGAAAGCCATTGAGTTGATTTGAAATGAGATCAAATCAGGAAAAAAAAAACCTGTTACATATTATATTCAAGGTGTTTGCAAATTGATAGTTTAATTGTTCCATTACCTTTGTGTGTACTGAAGTTAAACTGATTGGCTATGTTCACATGTAAATGCTTATTTTGAAATAAGTTATTTCAAAATAAGTTATTTTGAAATAAAATCCTTAATTCAAAATAACTTAAATCAAAATAGCAAATATGAAATTGAAATAAGGGAAAAACCTCAAATCGAAAGAGCAAGTCCGGACACAGGACTTGCTATTTCGATTCAGGAGAGGGGCACCATGGGAGGTGTGACAAAATGCCCCCTCCCTGGGCAATGCCCCCACCCAATATATAGAAAAAGGAAGGCACCCTGGGAAGGAGAAGGGCAAAAGTGTTAATTCAAAATAATGGCTATTTCAAAATAACACTTCCAAACAGTGTTATTTTGAAACAACTGTTTCGAAACAATGGCTATTTTGATTTCACCCTAGGTTTTATTGTTCCAAAATAACGGACATTATTTTGAAATGATGGGGGCTTGCCATTTCAAAATAAAGAAATGTTGTTTGGACATTTCAACTTTTATTTCAAAACAATGGTTGTTGTTACAAATTAAAAGCCTCGTCTGGACATAGCTATTGGTCTGTAATTCTTTGGGTTGTCCTTATTCCTCTTTCTATTGATTGACAATATATTTACCCTTCTCCATCCCCTGAAATCTCTACCATCTTCCAAGATTTTTCCAAAGATAATCACTAATGACACAGATATCTGCTCAGGCAACTCTTTGAGCATTCTAGGATGTATTTCAGCAGGCCCTGGTGACTTGAAGAGCTCTGATTTGTCTGAGTAATTTTTAACTGTTTTTTTTTTTCTGATTTGATCTCATTTTCATTGGCATTCATTAAGTTAGGTGTCTGGTTCCTACTAAACTTTTTGCTAAAAACTGAAGCAAAAATGTCATTTAGCCCTTCTGCCATTTCCACATTTTCAGTTACTCTTGCTCCACATTACACTGAGTAATATATCTACTATCTCCTTGGTCTTCCTCTTGCATCTAAAGTACTGCAGAATGTTTTCTTGTAACTTTGTATGTATCTAGCTACTTTACTCTTGTTTTGCTCCTTGTCCTTTCTAATGTTGTGCCTACATACTTGTGTTATTTGTTTATATTAATCCTTTGTAATTTGACCTAGTTTCCACTTTTTTGTAGGACTCTTTTGAGTTTCAGATTGCTGAAGATCTCCTGTTTGTCATATAGTCTCTTGCCATCTTTCCTACAGAGGGGATAATATGTCCCTAATAATGTCTCTTTGGGTATGTCCACACACACTCCTTATTTCGAAACAACAGAGGTTGTTTCGAAATAAGGAGTGCCATGGCCACACGACGCACGGCCATTTCGAAAGAAGCAAACCGCTTCT
>ML681979.1:46853034-46871085 GCA_007922195.1 Podocnemis expansa | reverse complement strand
CACTCCCAACCACCATACACTCAAGTCCATCCATTTAACAAAGAAATGGATCACGCCCAGTCTTCTTCACTCATACCCTCTAAAGACCTCGCAGTTTTAGATAAAAGCAACTACTGGTTTATTGATCAGATTACAATTCTAACTGAGACTATGCCCAGTCATAGCAGAATCACAATCTAAATGAGTCAGGAGTGACCACAGGGAAATAAAAGCTAAAACGTGCATAGTGACCTAATATATGTACCTAAACTGACCTCATAGTCCAAGTTTATGCTCATGGTGTTTGGCTGACAGATGTTTGTCTGCCTGAGGCCAAGCAGGGCCCAGATCTTGTTAGAAGTTGTTTCAAGATGGAGACGCCCAGGCCAAACCACCCAAATCCTCCCAGTGTCTCTTTTTGTTTCCAGACCCCCTCAACCCCTTCTCTTCTGGTCAAAGGTGATCTCTTCATCCTGTCTGAGTCACCTCTCTCTGCATATTCTTTGTTGCCTCCTACAGGTACTTGCTTGCTCACAACTATGGCTGTTTACATGTTGCTGGAAGAGAGTTCTTTTCATCTCCCACCCTTCTGAGCCAAGGGAAACATGTTTCATCTGTGTGCAGATGCATAAAGCTGCAAGAAACATGATATTATAGTAGCCACATAGATTAGGTTATAAGCACCCATGAAGAAACCGTGTATGGCATAACTGGCATAAAAACACACAATCACAGCACATAAGTGAACAGAAAAATCATATAGATCATAACCCAGGGTGCACAAATGTGCATCTCATGATACACCCACATTGTCTCTCTAATATCCTGGGACCAGAATGGTTACAACACTGCATATAAACTTATAAAGGGCAGCATCACTCTGGGTATGTCCACACTTAGCCTTTAAACTGAAATTATGCTGATTATTTCAATTTAAAAGATCGCATGTCCACACTACATTTCCTTATTTCAAAATAAGGAGCTCCCTCATTTCAAAATAAGGAAAGTCATTTCAATATAATAAAACCTAGTAATATATTGAAATGATGGTTAAATCAAGACTGTTATTTCAAAATAATGCAGTGTGAATGTGTTATTTCAATTTAATTGTTATTTAGATTTAACACTTGCCACACCTCCCATGGTGCCACTCTCCTAAATTGAACTAGCAAGTCCTGTCCCTGGACATGCTAGTTCAATCTGAATTTCTAGTGGGAACATGTTGAATTGATTTAACTTAAATTAATTTAGTAATTTTTATAGCGATTTTACTAAACCAATTTACCTGCCTAAGTGTGGACATAGGCTTCCACATATAGGAAATGGTGAGAATCTTGCTAGCTTTAGCCCCATTGACAGTAAAAGAGATGGTGGTCATTTTGAATGTGGGAAAATTCATGAGTTGGCCTTTTATGTTTTCGTGAGATGGGTTGAAAGCTAGCCCCAGATTACTAGAATTGTGATTAAAATAATGAGTTGGCAATACTGCCGTGCTCAGCAAAGTAGGCCTGATGAAAAGTTATTTTTCTTCTTTTGTTTTGCTAGTGGTGTCTTGCCTGCTAGCATAGAGGCAGGTGACTGTAGGTGGTGCCTCTTCAGAATGGGGCGGCAGCTAAATGAAAGTCCTTTTATTTCTTTACATTTGGTTGAGGCCTAGGTAGTGATTTAACCTGTGTCCAAGAGTGACTTAGCTCCCAGCTGCTCAGAATTTGAGCAATGTGGGCAGAGGAGTATAGCTGAGTATTGTTTGATGGAGGGTGTTTGTGTCTGTGAGCAGAAGCACCCAGAGCTACCACAGTGAGAAGGAGACAAGAAAAGTCCAAGCAGACAAGAAGAGAATCACTGAAAAAGTGTGCTGTGAGAGAGCAAGGAGAAAGAGCTTTTGGGCAAGTTCTTGCTGGAAAGACACTTGGAGCTGTGATCAAAGGCACTATTTGTTTCATTCCTATTGTGTTCAGGGCAACAGATCTTCATTTACATTCTTTGTAAATAAATTGGATTGTGTCAGAGAAATAAAATAACTATCTATTGTAATTTCTCTTCCTAATGAGGGAAGAAACCCCACAAAACTTTGAATATTGACTAATTGGTTGGGCCAAATGGTTAACTCTATTTTATTCTTTACAGGCTCTCATCACCTTAATATCTAAGCACCTGTCTGTAGGTTATGTGGCTAAGATACATCACATGAGGTTTGTTCATTCTCTTAGCTTCTTCCCAGGAGGAGAAATGTTTGTGCAGTGGAATGTTTTATTTTGGTAGGGTGGTGCTGGGGAGTTCTTAAAAAGAAATATGTATCACTGTAAGCTTAAATTTTAGAAAAGGCATGGTTGAAGTGAAGTGCTTTGTAATGGAAGATGGTGAGGTGTAAACTGGTTCTTTGTTCCACACTTCTGGGCTAGCTCACATGAAAAACGTTACCCTTATTACAGAGTTCCATTGATTTGATCTGAGGTGGTTGTTCCTATATCATGAATGATCGTACTTGCTTGTAAATTGATTACATTAACAGTGTTGGGTCAAATAATTTTAAATATAAGATCATATTTTATGAGCATACCATGGTCTTTTTATAAGGATTGTATTTGTGCTTCTTTGCCTCACACAGATAGTTGCCACTCTGCAGTGCTTCTGCTGGGACATGCAGGCAAGCAACTGCCTTGGTGACTGATGCCATTTAGATGGGGTGGCATGAAATCAGTAATGCCCACAGGATAGTGCCTGACATCTTCAGTGCATGTGGCCTTCAGCATTCTAGGAAATGTGAGGAGAAAAACTGACTCTGTTGCATGGTGTTTTGCACCAGGTGCTTCTGGTGTCTGGAACTGGGATTTTCTAGCACAAAAAGGAGTTGCGCACTCCCAGGAATGGAGGAGACAAATCACTTTGTAACTGTTAGTGCACCACAGACCGGTGAAGGTTGCTCCTCAAACTTCTGAAAAAGCAACAGTAACAAAAATTCTGAAGTGCAAAGAGTCAAAGTTGATTACATGTCAGTGCAGAGTTTTGCAGCAGGTCATGTAGGGTAGACAGGAGCTTGGCATCTTTATGTAGGTCAACTGAAAGCAAAAAGAGAAAACCTCTGATCATATGGCAGAATGCAGCTGGCACCTGTGTTGATTTATGGTTTACTGGTTTGCAGGAAAGTTAGAGATGATCACAGAGTAGCACAAATGATTCACACATAGACCTTGTGGGGGGAGAGATTTTATATAAAATGATAAAAGAGCTCTTTCTGAATTGATTGGGTGTGACCTGGAGGTGGCTGACAATGGTGCACCTGGTGGGTCACACCCACCAGCTGAGGAGAAAAAAAATCAGAAGTATCCTGCAATTGGTGGGATACAATAGATGTCAGGGAAGGGGAAAGAAGGGACTACTTGGTCCTGCCCCTTTGTTCTCTTCCTGCTGCTCCTTCCATGCTTTGCTTCCCTTCCCCAGTCACTGTGGTGTGCTCCTCTTTCTTAATGCTCCTGTTGCAAGTCATATAGCTCTGAAACTGGGGAAAGCAGTGGTGCTAGAAGTTATGCAGTTGCATATAGAGTCTCCTGGTGTAGAAAAGATGCAGTCAGCTTTAGCCTCTCCCCCTGTATTCTCCACAGTTATCCCTGTGCCCAGTCACAACACTAGCAACTATCAATGTAGCCCCCTAATCTAGTACCAGCAACCATCAAAGCAACACCACACCCGCTCCCATCATCCCAAGATTTCAATCTTTCTTAGCTCTTTTATGTTACTTTCTCCTGGTTGGACTCTTGTTTTGTTAGGGACTTCGTTCAGTACAAATTAATGGCTTGTTGGCAGGAATTTAAAAGAAATGGCATTAATACATTTAGCAGAATTCATGGCAGACAGTCATGGATAGATCTGTTTACACATCAGGACAAAGATAATGAAGGTTCTGGGCCTGGGTTGGGGTAGAGGATGTCTTGATGAAAAAATGCTTTTGATATCTGATAAAAGTCGGTGCAGTGTGGTTTTAGGATGGAGAAACAAATAACTTCCCAGCATCACCACACCTAGCCCTCCCTCACAATGAGTTCTGAGATAAAGGGAAGTTATGAATGCTAAAGCACTATTTAAAAAAAAATCAAATTACAGGGATGCAGTCAGTTAAGCCCTGGTCTATACTAACACTCAAGTTCAAAATAATGCTGCTTACCTCAGCCTTCTGCAGCCTGTGTCTCCACTGTCAGAGAAGTAAATTCAAAAAAGAAAAAAATGGAGCTGTAATTCAATTTGCTAATACCACCACAGTGGTGCAAAATGAATTTAGATCTGTGTACTCAGAGACAAGCTTTTCCAGTTTTTCCTGTCTGCTATACCATAGCAACATAGCTCCTTCCCTGCCTCAGCCCCAAAAATATTCTGTAAATTCCTCTCTCTGCATTCAGCAGTGTGCCTCTCTGTTGTGCCTGCAGCAGAGAAACAGCAAGAAAAGCTTTTCACTTCCGAAGAGGCGTGGGAGAGTGAGTGGAGGAAGACTGTCCCCACAAGCCCCTGTGCCTATTATCCCCAGTGTAATGCATTTTAGGAAGTAATGTGAGCAATGGGAATGTGAGACCCAGAACAAGCAAATTGTTGTGATCACTTGCCTTTGCCTTCTGCAATTGGCCAGCCTAAAATCAAATTACAATCCTACTCCCCCCAGCATAGATAAGACCTAATTTAGGCCTGAATAGAGCAGTTTTACAACATCTACTATGAATAGAATTTTGTTCCTAATTTAAAAAATGATTATAATAATTTTGTTCTTATGTTATTGACTTGCCTAATCAGGGCACACTATAAGCCTGATCTGTTTTTCTCATGCCCTTTTTGCAGAGATGAAGTTACTGGGGAACATGTTGACTATATTGGAAGAGTGGAAATGCTATATGAATGTTGAGAATGGTGGAGCGGAAAAACTTTATGCCAGGTGCACTGGGACACCTTGGGATATCAATCAATGGAAATTTTTATTCAATTTACTATACTAATTTACTATGTGTGCGCGTGCGTGCATTTGTGATGTGAAGTGTAGTGTGTCCATGTGCAGGGCAGGTTCTCTTCCACTTTCCCTGTAGCACTGCTTGCCCTGTGCATGTATACATTACTGGCTCCTGCTGTGCTGTGCAGGTGGCAGGGAGATTTCAGTGTTCGGGGAGCAGCCCCGAGGGGCCAGGGATCAAGTCTGGGGTTGCCACGCTTGGGACACAGAATGCGGTATGCAGATCCCACAGTGGGGGTGTCCCCTCCCCTGCCCAGTGCTCTGGCTGCGCACAACTCTTGGAGCCTGAAGGCCTAGCCCAGCCATTGGACATGTGGCAACTCTGTCCCTACCTGGCAAGGGGGAGGGGAAGTACCGGTGTTCATGTAACAATGTGCCTAGCGCCTGCACAGTGAGAGTAGGGTGAGAGTGACACCCCCCTGCACTGGCCTCGCAGGGACTCAGGGAAATACCATAGGCTGACCCCCACCTGGCAGGGGGCTCTGGCTGTATGCCAACATCAGGGGGAGGCCCATGGCCACTGTGGGCAGTGCTCAGTTGTCCTCTCCAGCCCGCAGTGAGTCCAAGGTCTGTGCCCCACTGCCAGCTCATTCCCCAGCCTGGGAAGGGGCCACTTGGCCCCACAACCTGTGAGTCCCTGATAACCTACCAGGAGTGTCTGCATGCAGCCCCAGCTCAGCACTGCTGGTGCCACCTATCCATGGTCTGTGTCATGATGCCACAGTTACAGAATGTCAGGCAGGCAGTGTCATGCCATGGGTGAAAGTTGCTGCTTGGGTGTCCATCTCTCCAGGGTGTTTTCACCTCCTGTCCCCCCCAGTCAGCCCCAGTCCAGTGCTCTCCCCCATCCATCACAGCAGGGCAATGAAACACTCTCCTCCTTTGTTTGTGTTGCTGAGAATTTTCTCCCCTTGCACCCAACATAAGTGCAGTTCCAAGAGCTTGCAGCTCTGGATACAAGGTTGGTCTTGACCTGGTCTGAGACCAATGCACATCCTCCCTATCCATCACCCTCTGGCTATGTCTACATCACAGAGCATTTTCAAAATAACTTCTTTCGAAAAAAATATTTTGAAATATATTTGGAATAATTATCTCAAAATAACTTTTTTCCAAAAATGCTGTTTTGGGAGCATGGTCTGAGGATGGTTCCTTGTCCCAAAATACTGTGCTTTTTTTTTTCAAAAGTGAAAGTCTACACAGGACTTTCTTTTTTGAAAAAAGAAAGCCAGTGGAAGAGAGAGGCAGGCCTTTTTGCCACATTCAGTGGTGCCTTTTTTGAAGAAGCTATCTCAAAAAAGGCTTTTTTCCAAAATATAACCAGGTTTAGCACTGGCAAAAAAGCACACCGGTATCTCGAGATACTGGCATGCTTTTTTCAAAAAGCTAAACCTGACAGCTTTTTCAAGAGAAATGATGAGCTCCATCATTTTGAAACAAGAAAAGTTAGAATGATTTAATAAAACCTGGGTTGAAAACAAAACAATGGTTAGATCAAAACCCTTATATCAATAGAACACTATTTTGATTTAACATTATGAGTTTCCTCCCAGGGTGCTTGGCACCTGGAAGGAAAGGCCAGGTTTCAGCACCCTGGCTGGGGGGTGGACTGGTGGAAGGGGCCCCCTGCACAAGCTCCTCCACAGCTGGCTGGGCGGTGGGGGAAGGGAGCCCTGCATGCCCGGCTTCCCCCCTCCCCATCTGTCTAGTGCGGGGGGAAGCTAGGTGCGCAGGGATTCCTTCCCCCACCACCTGGCCAGCTGTGGGGGAAGCTGGAGATGCAGGACTCCCTTCCCCCACTGCCCAGCTAGCGGTCATGGAAGCCGGGTGTGTGGGACTCCCTTCTTCCCACTGCCTGGCTAGTGCAGGTGGAAGTTGGGTGCACAGGGCTCCCTTCCCCCACCACCTAGCTAGCAGTGGGGGAAGTCAGGTACACAAGGATTCCTTCCCCTGCACCTGGCCAAGTGTGGGGGAAGCCGGGAACGTGGGGATCCCTTCTCCCTGCTGCCTGGCTAGTGCAGGGGGAAGCTGGGCATGTGGGGCTCTCTTCTGCTGCTGTCCAGCTATTGCAGGCAGAAAGGCGCCAGGGCACCCTTCTCCCCCATGCCCAGCTGATCCACAAGGCTTCAGCCAGTCTGGGGGGATGTTTTTTTCCCCCACTGGGGTCAGGGAGAGCCATTGGGGGATTTTTTTCCCCTGACACTGGCTTTCCTGGGGAGAGCCAGGCAGGTGATTGGGTGGCAACATGGCCCTGCCAGGGGGCCGTGTGGCCACATCTCCCAGGGTGTCCATCTCCTAAATTGAAGTAGCGGGTCCTGTCCCTGGAGATGCTAGTTCAATATGGTTTTTTGGTGGGGAGCTGTTATATCGATTTAATGATTGTTATATTTCAGCCAAATCAATTTCATTGCTTGTGTGTGGACACAGCCTAGGAGTCGCTTCCAACACCTCCATAATTCATTACCCTTTTTTGAAACTGATAATGATGTAATCCATCCCTGAGCTTAGGCCTGAGTCTGATTTCCAGGTTCTTAACCGTAATGTAGTTTTGCAGTCATAACAGTTACATTTACCTGTATTTGACAGTTTTAAGATAATTCTAATAGGTTAAACAAATGAAAAGACATAATTCAGAAATTACAGGTGGTGTCTGACCCATAAAGCAGTCAGCTTTCTCCAGGGAATTTTCCCCTGTACTCCTTACAAACCTTTTCTGCATTAATGTTGTGACACACTTCCACCTCACCAACTCTCAGAATCTTTTGCCTTTGAGGAAATGGAACAAAACGTTTTAAATCTTTTTGATTTTTTTGTGCTCATGAGGGTCAGATGGACTCAGAATTAAAAATGCTGTTCATCAGGGAGCTATATAATACCATCTGGTGAGTGACCTGAAAATATCCACATTCGTCTCTGGATTTTAAACCACTTCTTGACTCTGAGTAAAGTTATAACAGGGAAGATTGTAAAATAGTAATGTTAGGTTAATGATTAATTGCTTTTCCTGCTGTTTTACTTATATTATTAGTTCTGATGTGTTTTAGACACATGCTGTATGCATCTCAGCCTCAGAACTATCTGTAGAGACTGATAAGACTATCTGCGTTATTGTCTAAAAGCAGGAATTTGTGTTCAGTTTTGTTAGGTAGGTGGGAAGTGAAGAGGTCAGTAATTATGACAGACTCCTAAGGTAGTTCCACATGATGAGTGACTTGGTTCAGGTGACTAGGACTGATTAAAAATTTCCCATCAATATTTTTTATGGTAAATTGCCATTTTGGTGAAATGAAATTTTTTGATGAGTGTCTTCCTTCCTCTAAAGTTTTTTTTTTTGTTTTTTTTTTTTTTTTGGTAAGGAACCTGGAAAATGAAATTTCTTTTCTTTTTTTTTACCGTATTCAGCTGAATATGAAAAAGTTGCAGTTTTTCCAATGAAAAATCAAAATGTTCTGATGATATCCCCACCCCCTTTTTCTGTACAGCTTTTGATGTCTCCCTTCCTTTTGACTACTGGACCAGTTCTTCAGCATGGTATTAGGAAATGCTGTGCTTCTGAAGGTGCTGTTTTTCACAGGAGAAGTAAAATAGCTGTGAGAAATGGTACTTTTTCAACCAATGATGTCATTTTTTGCAAGAACTCTGATGTCCCAGACCCAGATGTCCCAGACTCTGATGTCCCCAACATAGTAAATTTACTATTTTGCAAAATTACTGTGATTATGCCAAAAAATGTGCCCCACACTTTACAACTGTCAGAGCAGGATATGGGAAATTTATTTAGAGGAACAAGTTGGGAGGATTCCTAGAGCAATTGGGTCTAAGAGTGATTTAAAGGAGAAAGGGCACTGTAGATAAGAAATAGGAAACTCTTAGAAACGCAGAAGACAGTATGAAAAAAGAACAAAGTCCAGATCCAGTAATAGAAATATGGGGCAGAATAAAAGTGAGAGTTGTGTGGCGCTTACATAGATGGGGAAGTAGGAAGAAATAGAAGCCAGTTGAGAGCACAGTTGCTTAGGGCCTTAATTGTTAGGGAGAAGAGCTTTCTTTTGAGATGGTAAAATGCAGGACTGTAGTATTATGAGTGGAAGTGAGAAAGAGGGTCAGTTTTTCAGGAGGCACCTGGAGCTCAGAAATGTAGACTTGTGGCCAGGCAGACACTGGACAAAGATAGGTCACTTGGCCTGAAAGGAGATGGGGAAAGAATTGTGGATTTATTAATTGTAATAGAGAAGAAAGATGAAAGAGACGGACTTAAAGGAAAAATAAGCTGTGAAATGTAAAAGTGAGTTTGAGATAGAGGTGGGCTGAGATGAGATGTGGGAATGAGGGAAGGGTTTGGTAGACTGCAGAATCATTGGCACTCAGATGCAAGTGGAAACTTTGGGGGCAGAGGAGGAGAGAGAGAGCTGGGGGTGGGGGAGAATAGAATGGTTTAGTTCAGCAAAACAAACAAGGAGTGTGGAGGCACTTTTAAAGACTAACATTTCTTTATTTCATGAGCTGTTGTGGGAGAAAATGAACTCAACACTGGAAACTCTCATTCAAAACCAAACTATAACACATTCTTCCACGTGGATGGATGTCACAAAAACTGATGAAATGGTATTTTCTCCCATGAAAGCTCATGCAATGAATTTGTTAGTCTTTAAAAGTGCAACTAGACTTCAAGAAAGTCATTAGTGACCTTTCGAAATGGACATTTCGATAAGAGTGTAGGTGGAGCAATCTAAATTAAAAGGAACTGAGAAAAGAGTAGGTCCAGAGAAAGTGTAGGCAGAAGATGACACATGCCCAGACTATGGAGGTAAAGGGGAAAATGAAGATCTTATAGTAGCAGGGGTGGTAGGAGGAGCTGAGAATTGCTTCCGGGTGAGGAAATGAGTTTTTGTTCTTGTAGGCATAGAGAAAGGAGACAGAGGAAAGAAAACAGTGAATGCTGAAGAGAGGTAAGGATGATCAAAGTGAGAGAAAATCAGACCTTTCTTCTGTAAATTCTGTTGGTGATTGAACTAGAGAAGTTATTCCTCTTGGCCCTTAAACTCAACGGTTGTCACAAATGCTGTTCTACAATATTTCTGGCCCAAAGTGGTTACTGTATCACTCCCCAGAAATGGCTGCATTTTGAAAGGGAGGGCATGATCTCTTTGTATACAGAGCAGTCTGTAAAGTGTTTTGAGGGATTTTCAGGGTGGATGGTGCTATTTACTGTGAATGGTATGTGGCAGTATTTCTTGCATCATGAAGTATGGTTCTGTTTTGCTTCTGATGTTGCTTGGCAGTTTGTTGGACCTATTGGAGGCAAACCATTCGGGTGGCTACCCAAGGAAATGAGGCTTAGTTTATTTTCTTTAACATTTCAGTAATAGGTGTTTTTTCAGCATTTTTTTGAGTCTTTTCTGTTTTGGCAGTGTCGTATATACAGATGTATTTTTTGTAGCTTTACTTACATTAACACTATCAGCTATGAAACAAAATTGTAAGATGATTCTAAGGCTGCTCATTTTCAACAGAAGGTTTTCAAAGTGTGTGGGGGAAGTGAAAAGAGGAGGGAGCAGAAGGAAAAGCACTGTGTTAAAGCAAGTGGATCTGAGCTTCTCCCTAATTGAAGGGATTCTGTTAGTGGACCCAGGCATTGTTCCCTCTGTCCCCCATGCAGCTTCCTTGCTGTGAATCCAAAACTGTCTCTCTGAAATACTCTGAATACAAGAAAGGGTTGGAATCCAAATCTAAATCACAGATTCATACTTGGTTTCAATCTCCAGAGGAGGCTGAATCAGAAGCCATATAATTCCCATACTTGTAAATTTTGGGATTCTCAGAATTTGGATTTGGAACTGAATTTCATTGTGAACTGTAATGAGTAGTGAGGCAGGACTTTGAACATAAAGAGCTATTGCTGCATTTTAGATAACGCCCTAATACAGCAGAATTGTGTGTGACTAAAAGATTAAAAGATAAAATCTAAATGTGAGGGAAGGAAGAGAACATGCCTTTTCTTCTAGCTATGACTATGTTGCTGTGTGTATTATCTAACCCTGTAATTAGGAAGGCATTCAGAAAATGTGAACAAAGTTGGTATTCTTTTCATAACCCCCAAATCTTTGCATTGCTGCATGAAAGTTTTGGCTCCAGCTTTTCCCTGTTCATTAACCATGCCAAAATTTTTAATCTAACATTACTGTTAAAGAGTGGCAGGCTTCCAGGGAAATATATCAGCCAGGCTTATTAATTTCATGCCAAGTGCTGGAGGCGTGAATGTAGAGAACGCTGTTTGACTTTGGATAATAGGAATCAGGCAGCTTAAAGGCAGGGGATAAAGATCAGGAGCCCTGTGTCTCAGGAGGAGGAGCAGGTGCAGGCTTCAAGCAAGGCCTTCAGGCCCAAAGGGGCAGCCAATGCTTAAAACAATCTGCACTGCCTTTTTTTTTTTTTTTTTTTAATTTGGCATGCGCCTCTCACAGCTTAACAGACCGCTGCTCCACAAAGAGTGGTAAACAGAGAAAGGGAAATTAAAAAGGGAAGTCCCATGATAGACAAAAACAAATTAGGGCAAACAAATTACACAGAGTCAACAAATAAACAAGGGAACATCTGTGAATATATTTCTTGGATTTCCTGATTCTGAAAGCAACCTGAGAAATAGTGGAGGGAGGTATAAAATTTAATCTAGAAAACAAGTCTGTCTTTTTTCCCTTCTCCCCCATAAAGCTTAAGTTGCACAAATAGGATACTTGAAGGCATGACTCTCATTAGGTCCTAACTTTGGTAAGCTGATGAGTGTGTGGACACAATCCATAGCAAGTAAAATTCTAAGTTGATTCAGTCCTCTTTGCTTTCATTGATATGGAGTGGGTCTCACTGGTAGAGTACAAGCACTGCAGGTATCAGCATATTTCACTTGTGATAATGTGGAAAGAATTACAGATGGCACTCCTGTAACATCAGCAAATAACATTATTTCATATCATCAGTTTCCTCTGGACATGTGCTGGGTACACACTGCACTGACTATACTACTTGATATTGGTAAACATTTGAGCTTTCACTTCTGGGAGTTTAGCTGGGGTGCTGTTGAAGCTGAGACATTATCATTATAAACCCCAGGCTGGTTAGATGCTGTCAAAGAGTTCTGAGGGAAGCACTCTTATAATGGCTACAGTGAGCCACAACTAAAAGAACAATATTTACTTTTCATCCATGCCGTATGGCATGATCAGAAAGAGAAATTTACTTACTATGGGTTGAAGGGACTTAAACAAACATGTAACATGCATCAGTTGAAGGCTAATAAAAACTAGAGTAAACTTGGATTTAATGAGCTGGGTTTTGCAATTACTTGATCTCCTTCTTGACCGGCAAATATGATTTTGGCTTAAAAATTTTATTCAGATTCTTTTCAGTAGGAAGGTTCACATGAGAAGTCTATAACTGGAAAACAAAAACAAAAATAGACATTTTCAGTTAACCGAGTGCCACTTTCTGTCTAATTAAGTGCTTCGTTTTACAACTTTAATGTTTATAATATATGAATTTATACACACAATAATCAAGTGTTTAATAAAGCAAACTGAAAGACCAGATTCTATTATTGACACCCACCTGATTCGTCAGCAGGATTGATCCACTACACAAATTTCTGTCATTGGAACTAGTATGGTAACTGATTGATGTTAGCAGATAATTGTCCTCTCTGTGGCCCAGCACTGGGAAGGTGAGTGCAGACTTTCCTGCCCACTCCTCCAAGCCTAACCCCTTGTACCCTGCTGCCCCCAAACTATCCCTATCCCAATGTGTTTCTTCTTCATCTCTGTTCCATTCTCTTTATCCAGTTCCAGGCTCCATATCTCAGGATTCTTTTCTTATAAATTAGTTACTTCTAGTCTCCTCAGTTAGCCAATCATTCCTCTGCTCTTCTGGTCCCAATCCACACAAACATATCCCTTGTGTGACCAGTGCCAGTCTTCTTGCTTAGCCAATTCCACTTCCTAATCCCAATGCCCTACACCAGTTCGTCTCTTCCCTATCTGCCCCAACTACAATTATGGGTGAAATAAGTCACTGGAAATTTAAATGGAGTAGGGATTCATGGTATTTTATTAGAAGAACCGATAATGGAATCAGTTTTGTTAGAACATGACCTCTTGTGAGGAGTACAGACTTACTGTGGGAAACCGGTCACACTTTTGGTTGTCCATCTCATAGCCAACACACCAAGCTGTCAGAGGTTCTGGAACCCACATTATTTATCAAAATAAATGATCAACACTTAAGTCAACTTTCCTTCAAAAATCAACAGTGTTCCAGTTCAGACACCAATTATGGGGGGATTACAGGGGTTGTTCTGTGAACCACCAGGTAGTGGGGTTACAGGATTGGCCCTTACTCACTCAGGGACTCTTCAGATTCAGAGCCCTGAAGCGTGTGAAGGAAACATTTAAATTACACAGGTTTCCAGTTGTATATATTAAAATAATTAAGCTTATATGCCTATAAACAAATCAAATTTGGGCAAAGTGATTAATGTAAAATCAAAATATTTATCAGGTTGTTTAATCATATCAAATAAACCAATAGTTCTAGGTAATAGTATGAGACAGCAGCAAGTTGGTTAAACTATCAATTTTCAAAGTACTAGGGCATTTTCAACATCATGCCATTCTATATATTTGGGTTCCTGTTAAATAGCTGATGCAGGGAAGGTCGAATCATTCTCAAGTTGCAGTTAGTGTTGAGACTATAGTAGTTAAAATGGGGTGGTTAGATACTAGTCAGTTTCTTCTTTCTCCCTCTCCAACATAGGTTTATAATTAAATGTGCAATTCAAGATGACACAGCTAGTTATACTTTAATATTTAAATGACCAATTTACGTGAAATAACATGATTTCTCAAGAATAAATATAGAACTCTTACCCTAGGAAACAGGTGTGTGTGATCTTTTAGACAGCACAGCCTAGGGCTATTCTGGGTATTTCAAGAATTGTTCTACAGGCACCATTCTCAAATAAATTATGTTTGTTTTAGTTACTACACACTCCTGCTTGTGTTCTTTCTCTCTTTCCTGGCTGAAGTTGAGATATTCCTCTCTGAATAAAGATTGGAAAACAAAACCAAATTAAAAAAGGTTAATATTTATCCAGGATGATTGTTACAACTCTTGAGATTTCATTAGGCTTCTGGAAGCTGCTACGTGACTGAAAAGATTAGCTAGTTGTCTTATTAGCACTGATGTCAATGAACTTGCTGACTTGTTAGTGGGTACTTGCTTGTAGCTGTCAAATCTTAGGTGCTGCATGTTTCTGGACAATTACTGCTCAGTAACTAGTTGGGATGGTAGAGGATGCGTAGTCCTGTTTGTCAGGAAGTGTTGCTTTGCCTAACCAGATGCCAGGAGCCACTGCAGGCAAAAAAGTCAGCAGCAAGTTTTCCTTTTTGTTCAATTTTTTTTTAAGATGGTGGCCTGGCTTGCTCCTCTCGCTTGAAACTCTTCTCAGGAGTTCCCTGGAAAATCAGAATGGGTCACTCCTCTTCTGAGGTAATTGGTATTAGCCAAAGGTTTTCATTTAGATCTCCTTTATGCAAATAAAGACAATTCCAATAACGTTTGGGTAAAAAAAATGCATGGATCCAAAAACATACCTAGTCTAGTAACATACTCTTTGTGTGTGCACATGCGCCAGGCTGGCCCTTTGTGAGGCACAAGTGGAGGGGCATAGAATACTCTGAGAGGCAGAGCCCCCTGCACCTCTCCTGTGTTGTGAGGGGCCAGCATGCACATGTCCCCTCCCCATCAGGGGTTAAAGTAAGGGGGAATACACTGAAATGCCATTCCAGGGCGCCCTATGTTGAGTTCTGGGCCCCCCTAAAAATAGAAGGGCATGCCGGAACCAGTGTTTTGGTGTATTGCCTGTAGGCCAGAGGAGTGGAGGGATAGTGGGCTGGGGCCAGCCCAGCCGCCCCTCCCTCCCCTCCCTGGAACCTGTGGCAGCTCTGCCCCTTCCAGCTGGGGCCAGGTGATGTGGAGAAGCCACATCCCAGCTTCTGGCTTGGGTTCCTTTTTGCTGGCTAGGTGGCCAGCCAGTACCACAATCTCCTGCCCCCCCACTCAGCTCTTTGGCAAGGTAAGGGGGTTGGGGCTGTTGGGCAGCTGGCATGGAAAGCATAGGGGCAGGGAGGGTGTGTGGAGATGGGGAGAAGGGATCGGGATGGTGGGCTGGGGAGGGCTTGGGGGGTGCTGAAGAGGGAGTTAGGAGGGCTGGAATGGGGGCAGGGAGCTTAGGGGATGGGGATTAGGGCTAAGAGGGTCATAGGGAACGGGGTCTGATGGGGGTAGATGTTTTGGGGACAGTAGCTGGGGTTGGAGGACAGGTGTTGGGGGCAGTAGCTGGGGTATGTGGGGGGCCCACACTGGTGCAAGGGGCTCCTGCCAATTTAGGAGGGTTCCAAGTCCCACTGAATTATAATTTAACCCCTGGGGGCAGGAGCTTGGTTGTGGGAAGGGGGCCCATCTAATTAGGAGGTTTCTGGGGCCTGCCAAATTATACTTAACTCCTGCCCTCCCCCCAAGGTGGTCAAGGAGGCTGCTCTCTGTCAGAGCTAGCACCAGGCTTGAGCAGTGGTGGGTGAGGGCTGGGGGAGGGGCACTGGGCCAGGCCAGGCCCTTCGGGGGGGGGAGGTTGTAGGAGACATTGAGAGGCACCAATCAGTGCCTCCACTCCCCGCATCATATGATGTCCCCTTCACTCCTCCATGCAGGGAGGGAGGGATGGTGAGGCTGCACTGTCTCAGCCAGGGGTGGGCTGGAGAAGGGTTGTATAAGTGCTAGGGGGGCTGGCCTGGCATCCAGGGGATGCAGGAGGTACTGAAGGGTGCCCCCCATGTGTGGTAAAGGGCCAACCTGGGGGCTGAGGCTGCTCTGTCCCAGCTTGAGCCAGGCTATGGGGCTGCTGCAGCCTCACAACACTCTCTGACTGCTGCAGGTACAGACCCCTCTTCCTGGGGCAGCTGCCAGGTGAGGTTGGGACCCCTCCTGCCATGGGAGGGGGGCTGTGGCAATGGGGGGGCCACAAATGTGAGCTTGGCCCCTGGACTCTGGATACCCTCAGTATACCACTGACTTAGTCAGTCAGTGTGTCCAGAGGTATTTTGAGACATTTGACATCCTGGGTCAGCCATAAGCATCGTCTCAACCATCCAGAAAAGTCCCAACTAAAAAATTATTTATGAAATTCAAAATTAGCAAAAAGCTAGAACTGAAATCCTTGGATCACATAATCATACATTCACTCATCCATGCCCGAAGAGGGACAGGTTTTGTTATATAGATCAGTGCTTAACTTTTGTACATAGCAGGTCAACTTTGAATAACATTTGTTTGACGCACAATCTGGGTGAAAGATTAAAATTCACCTAGGTCAGAATAAAATGTCTTTCCTTCCAAAAAACAGACTTTGGGATTCAGTTTTTAAGTACAGGCCTGTCTACCTTGTAACCTACATTCAGATTATGTCTGGCCTTGTATTTAAAAGAAGTGGGTAAGTGCTGCATGAGTGCTATCAGAAAGACAACAATAGAATGCCATACTGAGTTAGAGCAATGGTCCATTTAACCCAGTATTTTGTTTTCTGACAGTGGCCAATGCCAGGTGCTTCAAAAGGAATGAACAGAACAGGGCAATTATCAAGTGATCCATTCAGTCATCAAGTGCCAGCATCCGGCAGTTAGAGATTTATGAACATCTTGAGCATGGTGTTGCCTCTTGGCTAATAGCTACTGATGGACCTATCTTCCAGGAACTCACCTAATTATTTTTTTCAGCTCAGTTGTACTTCTGCTCTTCACCAAATCCCCTGTCAGTTAGTTCAACATATTGATTGTGTGTTTTGTGAAGAAGTATTTCCTTTTTTTAGTTTTAAACTTGCTGCCTATTAATTTCATTGGTTATGTGTACACTAGCAAATTAGTTTGAATTAAGGAGTCTTAATTTGAACTAATTTGAACCCTCTCTAGGCTTTGCCTAGTTCGAATTAAATTTTTTTTCCATTACTTGAAAAGGTGAATAACACTTCCTCATTCATTTGTTCCACACCACTCATGATTTCATAGACTTTTCATAGACTTTTACTGTATCCCTCCTTAGCTGTCTCTTTTTCCAAGATGAACAATCTCAGTCTTTTTAATCTCTCCTTCTGTGAGCTGTTCCATACCATTGGCCATTTTTGTTTCACTTCTCTGTTCCATTTCCATTTTAATGTATCTCTTTTTGAGATGAGGTGATCAGAATTGCATGCTGTATTCATGGGGTAGGCATAACATGGATTTATAAAGTGCTATTATATTTTTCTGTCTTAATATTGATCATTTTCCTAATGGTTCCTAACATTCACTCAGTTTTTTGAATGCTATTATATACTGAATGATATTTTCAGAGGACTATACACAATGACTCCAATGGCTCTTTCTTGAGAGAGAACAGCTAACTTAGACCCCATTATTTTGTATGTATACTTTGGATTATGTTTTTCAATAAGCATACTTTGTGTTTTCAACATTGAATTTTATCTGCCATTTTGTTGCCCAGTCATCCAGCTTTACGATTCCTATGTAACTCTTCTCATTTAGTTTTGAATTAACTATTTTGAAGAGTTTTGTATCATTTGCAAACTTTGCCACATCACTGTTTACCCTTTTTCCCAGCTGATTTATAAATACGTTGAACAGTCCACTCATCCCAGTACAGATCCCAGGTGGACACTATTTACCTCCCTCCACAGTGAAAACTGGCCATTTTATTCCTTCTCTTTTTTTTTTTCAGTCAGTAACTTGACCCATAAAAAGGCTTTCCCTTTCATCCTATGGCTGCTTGGTTTGCTGAAGAGCCTTTGCAAACGTTTTCTGAATGCCTAAGGACACTGTCACCTGTTAATCCTTCTCCACGTTTGACCCCCTCAAAGAACTGCAATAGATTGGGTAAGGCATGATTTCCTTTTTCAAAAACCATGTTGACTTCCCAACATATCACATTCATCTATATCTGTATCTCATATATATATATATATATATATATATATATATATAAAA
>ML681979.1:46817526-46850328 GCA_007922195.1 Podocnemis expansa | reverse complement strand
GTGTCTGTATTTCTGAGTGTGTGTGAAAGCGGACAGCGTGCGCCTGTCTGTCATTCAGTGTGCGGGTTTCTGGGTGTGTGTTACAATGTGTCTCTAGGTGAGCCCGAGGCTTCGTCAGAGCCGCCCTGGCTCACTGTGTATTGGGCCAACGCACCTGGAGGAACAAGACGGCTTTTATTTAACATTTCTTCCATTGCAGGACCAGAGAAACCCTGAAACTCTTTACTGACAAAAGAAGAAACCAGCAAACAAAAATCCATCCTTTTCGGGCGGTCTGTTGGTTCTTTCTTCTCTCTGCCCAACCATCCATGCATTCTCCCTTCTCCTCTTCGCTATCTATCGAACTCACTGTTCATCCTCTGTCCATCTCTCCTTGCCCACACATCGACTCTTCCCACCTCACTGTCCATCTCTCATTCTGCACCATTTTTTCTTCCTTCCTTCTTCACCATCCATCCAGTCTGTCAACCCAAAGTCTGCTCCCTCTGTCCATCTTTCCCTCTGCGCTATCCAAGGCTGCCCATCACCGTAGTATGTGTGTCTTTCTTTTGAAGGAGCCGTCCCCCAACAGCCATAAGCCCCTGGAAACCCCAACACGCGGGGCCCTGCTTGGGCAGCCTGAATAGGTGAAGAGAGCACCAGGACCAAGGCAAAGAGTTTCATGGTCAAAGAAGTTGCAGCATGAGCATCCACACTAAGCTGAGACTGAATAGAGTGAAGCTGTCTTGAGTTGACTTCCAGTGTTGTCATCCACAGTCCCATTGAGTTCTTGAGGAAGGTCCTTAGTGTCCTGTTGACTTTGTATAGCGCCAGACATTCAGAGATCCATGTGTGCGGCATTGAGTCGTAGGCTTTCCTGTAGTCAATCCAGGCTGTGCTCAGATTGGTCTGTCTAGACCTTGAGTCTTGGGCAACTGCTCTATCTATGAGCAGCTGGTGTTTTGAGCCTCTGGGTGTGTGTTCCCAATGCCCTTCTGAGCTGTGCTCATGTACTGGCCCACGTGGTCCTGTAACTTGGCGGCTATGATGCCTGATAGGACTTTCCATGTTGTGGGGAGGCAGGTTATTGGCCGGTAGTTGGATGGTGCTGTTCCTTTGTGGGGGTCTTTCATGATCAGCACTGTCCTTCCTTGTGTTAGCCAGTCTGGGTGGGAGGCTGCTAGCAGCTGGTTCATCTGTGCTGCTAGGCGTTCATGCACTGCTGTTAGTTTCTTTAGCCAGTAGGTGTGGATCATGTCCGGGCCAGGTGCTGTCCAGCTCTTCATGTTCTTGACCCGCTGTTGGATGTCGGCTATTGTGATGGTGACTGGTTCCTGTTCTGGGAGATTGCTGTGGTCTGTTCTCAGGTCCTGCAGCCACTTTGCACTGGTGTTATGAGTCTTCTCTTTCTCCCAGATGTTCTTCCAGTACTCTTCAGTTTCTGCTGTTGGTGGCTCTGCTGTTATTGTGTTGTTGCACTGCAGTTGGGAGTACACCTTGGATGGTTCTTTGGAGAACAGGGCATTTATCTTTTTGGCCTCTGCTTCTCTAGTGTATCTCCTTAGCCTGGTGGCCAGTGCTGTGAGCCTTTGCTTAGCAGTCTCTAGGGCTTCAGATGGAGTCAGGCCCTCGTATTTTCTCAGTAGCCGAGTCTTATCCTTAATCTCTACACCCTTCTGTAGTTCCACCAGCTGGCTAACTTCTCTCCGGGTTGCCTTGATCTTATCCTCCAACCTCATTTTCCAGGGAGGGTATGTATTGCTGTTCTTCTTGATTGTGTAGCCAAGCATCTCCAGGATTACAGAGGCTGTCGCATATACCAGTTCATTGGTTTCAGTGATGGTGGTAGTAGGAATTGTCCTTAGGGCTCTATTGGCATCTTCTAGCATACTATCTGATGGTACTTCTCCCACAAGCTTTGGTAATCGGTCTCGAGGGTTGACTGTAGCTAGTTTATCCATGATCTTATGCCTGATATCAGCTGCTGTGCTCTGTAATGGAGGGGGTGGCAGTGAAGTTCCAGCTTCGGGTGTTGGCTGCACCTCGAGTTGTTCTTCTGGGGCTTCTTCTTGAGTCTGGGAGGTAATGTGGAGTTGGTCTATCTCCAGTTGTGAGAGCAGCTGCCTCTTTACTATGTTGAAGCGTTGGGTAACTAGCTGTTTCTCAGTTAGCGTGGATGTAGGTCTTTTGTCCATCCATATTTCCCTCATACGTTTCATATATCCCCTCTCATTAGGGCTGCTGTTGTAGTAGCATTCCATCAATTCCAGGTTCTCTTGTCTCATCCATGCATGGTTTGTTCCAGTAGCCCACTTATTGTCAGATTGTCCTGGTTCCCCAACATCTGGCACGGACCTTGTTAATTGGGGCGACATCCAAACCAGCATGACTCTCCTAGTTCGTGTCACTCTCATATTCGACATAGGCAAGTGAGGCGTTAGGGGGTCTTTTGCCCAAGGACCCCTACTGGGAAGGTAGACAGGTACCCACCGGGATTTGAACCCCGGTCTCCCGTATCAAAGGGCGTCGGTATTAACCACTACGGCGCTCTTAACCACTACGCTATCCAGTCACCCTTATATATATATTCATCTATATATATCACATTCATCTGATAACTGTTTTTGACTATAGCTTCTACCAATTTCTCTGGTATTAAAGTTAGATGTACTTGGCTATAAGTTGCCAGAATCACCTCTGGAGTCTTTCTTAAAAAAATGGCATTCTATTAGCTATTCTTCAGTCACCTGGTACAGAACTTTATTTAAATAATAAGTTACACACCACAGTTAGTAGTTCTGCAATTTCATATCTGAGTTCCTTCAGAAGGCCTGGGTGAATGCCATCTGGTTCTGGTGACTTATTACTGTTTGTTTTTATTAATTTGTTCCTAAACCTCCTCTAATGACATCTCAGTACTGGGACAGTTCTTCAGATTTATCACCAAAAAGGATGGATCAAGCAAAGGAATCTCCCTTATATCCTCTGCAGTGACGCCTTATGCAAAGAATTAATTTAGCTTCTTGGAATGGCCTTGTCTTCCTGTAGCACCTCCATCATCCAGTGCCCTACTGATTTGTTAGACAAACTTCATGCTTCTGATTCAATTAAAAATTGTTAGTTTTTGTGTCTTATGCTAGTTACTTTTCAAATTTTCTTTGGCCTGCCTTATTATACTTTTACACTTGAGCAGCCAGAGTTTATGTTTCTTACCACTTTCGTCAGTAGGATTTGACTTCAGATTTTTAAAAGATGTCTTTTTCTCTCTAACTGCTGCTTTTACTCTATTGTTTAGCCAAGCATGGAATTTCTATCCATAGAGATTTTTGTGATACTGTTTGATTCATTTGTTTTTTTTTTACTATATTTGACTCTATGCTTCTTTTCTCATATAGCATCACTTCTCCACATGTGAAACCTACTCTGTCATTCCTAAATATTTTGTACCCTGACATTACTGTGTCTCATTGGTTATCACAGTTCCATCAAGTTGCTGTAATTTCTATTGTATCAATATTCTTATTTTAATACCAGGCTGTGATGCTGTCTGGGTCTGGGGGATTGTTTATAATTATATTTCACATTTTCAATAATCCATATGTGGCATGTCATGTTTGGTACCAATGGAAAGGTTGTAGTCTGCTAGGAATGATTACATGGTTTATATGTAGGTGTCATATCTGTATCAGAAGTTAGGAATATGTTGGTCCTATTTGTGTTCCAAATTATTTGATTCTAAGGCAAACCCAGACTGGGTTTCTGAAAAACCACTGTCTTTTTAATGGCTCATTAAGGGAGCTCCCAGCTACAGTGGGCCTAGGGAAAAAAACCCAGCTCAGTCGGTCACCCAGCTGACCATGTGACTCAACTCTATTTTGATTTTGTAAACACTACAGAGAGGGGAAAAGTCAGAGGTAATAAAAAGGCAATGGCTCCATCTCCATTTTGTGTTCAGTCTCCAACCTGCAACCAACACCCTTCTCTGAAACTATCCTGCTGCAACTGAACAAAGGACTGAGACCCACCCAGGTGCTGGTTGCATACCAGAAGAATTAGACTAAACTGCAAACTCCAAATTCTTCAAGAACTTCCTTTATATGGACTCTAAATAATTTGTATGTACTGTATGTGAATCACTTTGACCCTTTAACATCTCGCATTTTGTTTCTTTTCTTTTTATATTAAACCCTTAGTTGTAGTCACTAAAGGATTGGCTGGCAGTGTGGTATTTTGGGTAAGATCCAAGCCTATATTATTTTGGGTGATCTGGCTGACGTTTTGGGGTCAGGAAAACCTATTTCTTTAAGAGGCCCAGTGGCTAGGTTGGGACCAGAGGAGCTGATGTGCAATAAAGGGGACTGTTTCTATTTTGTTATGCTTGGTGATGACCAGAGTGGGAAATCAGAATCATGTTTTGTTAATGACTGGGAGACTAGGTTTAATACCGCCTGTCAGTGGTTTGGGGGTTTGGCCTTGATTTTGCAGTTTGCACTGATTTTTGCACATTCAGGAGGTTATCCCGGGAGGCCCAATTCACACAGGCACTCAAGTTCACCCATATGAGTGTAACTCCTCCTGTTTACTGTCCCTGTGTGAGGTTGTTCAAAATAGGGGAAGTTTTCCTTGTGGAATTTTGCACACTTTGGGAAACTGGTCCTGGGACCAGTTTATCATTGTGTATTCACATCAGATCAAGCCCGCTGAGACAAGCTATCAGGCACAAAGTGTTCTTCTATAAGAAAACATACAGCAGGATTCTAGTCCAACAGTCTCCTCTCCACTTGCTTGCCTCATCCTCCAAGCTTCAGTCAATCTTGAAGCTTCCCTCTGGGAGGGTGGAGGGTACTTCAAGGCAGGAACCTGGAAGCTCTCAAGTTGTAGTAGCTTGTAGTCCAAAGCTTGCAGTTTTGACTGCTGTTCTGAAGCATATGGGACCTTAGTCTGCTTGCATTTATATATAAGCACTTACAAAATTTGTCAATATTTAGCTGTTGGCCTTCATACGATGTAAGTGTCAAACTCATTTGCTATGGTGGGTCAGATTTGACTTAAATGTACTTCAAGTGGGCCGAACATACCATCAGTCGAAATACCATGCCATTCTTGTGGCATCACGGAGTGCTGTGTATGCGAAAAAGTGCTCCGTGATACCTCTCTCACTCTCTTACTCAGGGAGAGAGTGTGGTCTCACAGAGCTCAGTCTCGCATACCCAGCTCTCTGTGATGTTGCAAGAGCTGACACTCTTGTGGCTTTGTGGAGCGCTGGGTATCTGAGACCTCTCTCTCTCTCTCCCTCTCAGGCAGAGTGTGGTCCCACAGAGTGCAGTTACAGCTCAGATGGAAGAGGTTCGTGAGCTGCATTTGGCTATCAGGTGGCATGTTTGACACCCCTAATGTAAGTGAATGAGACTCTTTTTCATATGACTATATATCTCTCTTCAATCCATACCAGTACTTTGTCATCTTCTATTATCTCTTCTTCACTAGGACACAGAGAATCCATATTAATAGATCCTCCCCTATGGGATGATGCTCTCTGAAGCATGTGCTTCTCCACACCTGTCTGATTTTCTACAACCCTCAGTTTAAATCACATCTACTCCTTTTTCTTTTTTGTGTAACAATCTAGTTCCATTTTGGTTTAAGTGGAGTTCATCCTTCCTGTATAGGCTCCTCCGGTTCCTTGACCAGTTCCTGGAAAACCAAAAACTCTGTTCTCTACACCATCTTCTCAGCCACACATTGAGACCCTGTCTAACTGGCCCAACACATGGGAGTATTTTAGAGAATGCAACCATGGAGGTCCTGGATTTCAATATCTTACCTAGCAGCCTAAATTTTAACTCCAGGAGCTCTCTCTCTCCTTAAATCATTAGCACCTGTATGTACCATGAACAGTGGCTTCCCACAGAACTGCACTTACCTGTTATATGTCTTGAGAGAGCTTCACCCTTTGCAACCAGCAGGCAGTTTACCAAGTGGCTCTGCCAGTCACTACAAAACTAACTATCTGTACTTCTAATAATTGAATCCAACACTATTAATATTTCTCTCTTTCTCATAATAGGAGTCCTTTCCCCAAAGAGGTATGCTCTATTTGAGAGGATACCACAACATAACTTGGATGGAAGGTCCCAACTATGAGTTTATTTACTTCTGCTCCAGCTGGATGTTCTTCCCAGAGACTGTCGCCCTCCTCAGCAGTACAGAGACTGTCACATGAGGATGGGGCTACTCTAGTGTGTCTCGGACAGTCTTGTGTACATATCTGTCTACCTCCCATACCTGTCTGATCTGCTCCAGCTCAGTCACTCTCACGTATCAAGAGCCTATACTTTGTATCAAGAGCCAGTGCTCTAAGAACTGGGAGCTGCTTTCACCAAATACATGCTCATGTTACTTGACCACAGGACAGGGAATCATATGTGCTATATTCAGTGCAAGAAACTGAATAGCTAGGCTGCTACCTGCATTATTTTTATTCTTGTTGGGTATTTTTTGTTTTTGCGTGTGTGTGTTGAGGGAGTGGTCTTTATTGGCCTAGTGTGGAGAATGCGTATGAGGTGTATCTTACTCTCACACTTCCTCTGAAAACTCCCTTGCAAAATTTCTATTTGCTGATTCTGGTGTCTTATAAACTCTCTCATGATCCTTCTTTCTGAATTCTAAAACCATTGTTCATCTAATGCAGTTGATGCAGGCATCTTCACGTTCCCAGTTCCTGGTGAAGAGTGGGGTCTGCAGCATGCTGATTTGAGTCTTTGTGAAGATAAAACAGAAGTGGTGGTTTGCTGGAGACTCACGGTATATGGCAAGAGGCTGTGCAGCCTTAAAATATTTGGTCAGAAGAGAGTGGGACAAGAATCTGTGCCTAGAAACAGGTGATGGATGGAAACCTAAGATCTTACTTGGCTTTTCTGGAATGGACCACATAAGGGGAGGAATACCCTTCTGCTGAAACTGTGACAGCATCATCCCTAGATATTGAGAGAGCATGCCTGGCTTTTGCCAAGAAAGTTCTAAATTTTGGGATGTTTGTGGATCTCTATTGCTTCTTGATTTCAAGAAGCTTCCATTGCTTCTTGTAGCCAGAATCATCTCTATCAGTCTGCATTTGACTAGAAATTGTGATTGTCTTCTTTACAAAATAGGCCTCACTATAGTTATTGATATCTTTGTGATACTGACATTCCAACTTCAACTGGTACAGGTGATAACAGCCCTCTTACCAAGCAGTGGCAACCATAGGAAAATATTGTCTTAATCCTAGTTTTCCAGGGACAATACTGGCTTATTATTCTCTTTTGGTATGTTTGTACTTACAATTTAGTTTGAATTAATGAGGATTAATTCAAGCTTAATTAATTCATGTCTACACTGGCTTTCATTACTTTGAAATAAGGAATTTCTTAGTTCGAAGTAATGAATGCTTACTTTGAAGTTATAAAACTTCACTTAACTTTGAAGAAATGGTTAATTTGAACTTATTAGTTTGAATTAACACAATGGAGGCGTGTTAATTTGAACTAATCATTAGTTCGAATTAATGCGGTTTGACCTTCTTCGTCCCAGGATGCTTTCTTCTTTCTATGTACTGGGTCGGGGCATGACCCTTTTGGGGGGCCATGTTGCCACACTTGCCATGGTTTCCCTCTCCTAAATTGAATTAGCAGGTTCTGTCCATGGACATGCTAGTTTGATTTGGCTTTCTAGTGGGGACATGTTAGTTTGCATTAACTTAGTTTGAATTAACCATTATTAGTTTGAATTAATTAATTTGAACTAAGTTAATTTGAACTAACTTCTTAAGTGTAGACATAGCCCCAAGGATCTGTTCAATGTGTTTGATGTTTAGAGCCCAGTTATGGGTCCTAATCTGATCTTTCTATGAGTCTTCATGGCAGCTGAGTTCAGTTGAGATTCTTTTGCTAATGGTGCCTTGATTTATATTTCTGAATAGTGTACAGAATATACACTTACATTTGGACTTTCATTTCCTCAGCTGAATCCATATCTATTGAAGATTTGTATCTCAATACAAATAATACAATAATTGAAAAGACCCAAGTCAAAATTTTAAAATTTGGACGCCTACATTTAGGCACCTAATTTCCTATTTGCACCTAAATAACTGCCTTGACTTCCAAAAGTGCCAACCAATTGTAGATTAGCAACTCTCAAAAATAGGCTATTATTGAAATGCTTTAGATGTGAATTTAGGTTTCTAAGGTTAGGTATACAGATTTGAACTTCTTGACCTTAGTTCATGGAGAAGAATTAGTTAACCTGAAAATTTCAGTTTGAAAATTTCAGCTGCTGTTGACTGGAATCTTGCTTTAAAACCTACAGGAAGTGGAAAGAAGCATTTTTATGTTTCACCTTGTCTACATTTGTTGCCATTTCCAGGGGCAGTGGAAGGGAGATACACAAGCTATGTAAAATAACTTGCATATCTCCTTTTGACTCACTAATGTTCACTTACTTCCTTGTCTCCAGTGCTCTGTGTTGAAGGGAAATGTCCCTCCAACTCAGTGCTATGCTTCTTCTAGTCCTGAAGCTACTAAAGTGAACTTCAGATCGACCGAAGGGATCTTGACTAACTGCTCACTCAAACCTGGGACTGACAATTGAATTGACAGCAGTGAATTTTCCATCAGTGTACACTTGACCTTACTATGACTAAAGGGTCGCTGTATGTATTTTGGTGATAGTTTCTTTTTTTCTTCATTCTTGGGCAACTTTACGAATTTCAGAAAACTGTAGAATGCTTGACATAAACAGGTTCACTATTCCCCATGCAAGCTATTCCACTTGAGCTATTTATGACCCTATAAGCCCCTGGAGTATTGTAATGGGGAGCCTATCATAATAGCCATATAATGCATAATGTCTCGAGTGGAAGAGATATAAGAAATGTGTCTTTAACTCTCAAAATATGTAGCCTGAAAGTCTATCCATTCTTTCCGGCTGGCATATGCTGGGAGAAAGGGCCAATATTATACATGTCAGGCAACCCTGATCTCAAGCATAGCTAGCCATTTTATGGTTATTTGCTATGTAGATGTTGTATGCTGGGGGAGGGACGAGGAGAATTTCCTTGTTCCTTGAGAAGGGGGATGCTATACTGTGCCAAAATTTATTGACAGGATCTTGACTGACAACTCAATCAAATATACTGTACTGGGCCTGCCATAATTTTGCTCTAAGTGATGCCATTCTGTCTAGGGGTGTCATGCTATGATTTTAAGAAGGTTTCAGATTGGTTTAACTAAGTCTGATAATGCATCTTAACTTTTAATTAAAGGTGAGGGAAAATCCAACTATTAACAAATTTTCTAAGAATTGTGATTTGAAAATTCAAAATATGTGAATATCTGAAATTTCCTCAATTTTTTTAATTGTCAAAAACTTTGTTTTCAATTTGCTTAATTTTTTTTGTTTTATCTTCCGTACCACAAATGTTATTTTCAATGAAAATTTCTCTGGAATCAAATTTTGATGAAAATTTTCATTAGAAATATTTTAAAAATTGGGAATTTTCAACCAGTTCTACCTTTAATATCCACTGTTGTCTGGAACAGTAAGATCTGCTTACTAAATCACTTGGGCCCAGACCTTAAAAGGTATTTAAGTGCCTTATTCTCATTGCTTTCAATGGCAGGTAGGTACCTAAATACCCTTGAGGATCTGGGAGTTCTTACTTTCTGACTATGACATTCTGTTTCATGAGAACTAATCCTGGATTACACAATACTGAATCTATGGTATTTTGGCTATTGGCCTAACTGGACATTTGAAAATCCCCCAAAACAGCATGCCTGTCACACAATGGGACAGAAAAGTAACTGTAGTATATCTTCAGCTTCTTATTTGGTGACAACTTTAATTTATTCATTTCACTTCTCTCTGACCTTCTGCCTTTAAAGATATGGTGCTGCAGGTGGTCAAAGGCATTTGCACCCTCTTTGTGATCTTCTAAAATTCTTTTTAATCTAAACCATGTAAAATGCACCTAAATATGACAGAGATGGGCACCTGGAAAATAATTAGTAGACTACTAATACCACTCATTAAACCAGACAAGCATGTGATATAAAAAGCAGATTTTTGCTATAATACTGTTTAAAAGACTGAGCCCTCAAAAGTGTAGAATGCAGATCTTTTTCTTGCAGCTCTTTCTGTTCTTCCTGGAGGTAACAACTCCATTCTGGCCCATTCCTTTCTTTTTGCCTCAGTTTGCTATTCATCCATACGTTATCTCATGCTCTTGTGATGGTAGACTGGCAGCAAAATAAAACAAATGATTTCAGTCCAACCTTGGATGACTGGAACCAGTGAAGGAGTAGCCTTTTGTGGGATAGGTTTGGAGACAATGCAAACATGCTTTTCCTTTAATTTTTTTTTGGTTGGGTTCCATGATGCCAGCATGCTAATCTTAAACTAGAGATATATCTCAATGGAATGCACCACATCATTCACAGTTCCTTGAATAACATATCTAGAATTTGAATGATTTTATCCTAATTTAAAAAATACACATCTTGGACTGCTATGGTCTACAAAACAAACAAGGAGTCCTGTGGCACCTTTAAAGACTAACAAATTTATTTACCATATGAGCTTTTATAGGAGAAAATCCCACTTCATCAGATGCTTGAAGATGGGGAATTACAGAATAGGAGAAAAATGCAGGGAACTGTAAATCATGGGAGGTGGACTACAAATGTAAGATGTGAAGTGCACAGGCAGCCTTAGGCAATTGGGGGGGTGGTTTTAGGTGAAGTTCCATTTTGGGCTCCCCTAAAGGGCCCCCTATAGGCCCCTACTGCCACCCTCCCCATCACCCCAGTCTCCCCTGCAGCCCTAATTGGCCCCCCCAGGACTCCTTGTTTGCTTTGCTGCATGACACTAACATGATTATCCCTCTGGAATTAGTAAATTATTCTTGGGTTTGATATTTTTAAAGATCTTTCCATCATGAAACTTGCAAGTTTGATCGTCTTTCACTTAATATAAATGAGCTAATGCTGAACTACAAAGTTAAAATGAACATTTAAATTTGTTTAAAAAAGTATGTGCATTAATTAATAAAAAGTGGTAAAATTAATGATGAATCAAAAATAACTGAAATACCACATTTAAAATTTTGGCAGTCAAATCTTACAAATTTTTCATATAGGCGTGGGTTTATGTGCACTAGAAGTTTAATACAGATAATTATAATGAATAAAAATAAGTGAAAAGAAGGTTTCTAGTGTGTAGTTTTAAAGGAAAAACACCAAATTTCAATGAAATTCTCTGAAGTACTCAAGTTTATATGACTCTGGCCCCCTCAAAAATATTTGACAGTAAGTACAGAAGAAGCTAAAAAATTAATTACCAAGAGAAAGACACAAAGCACAGACATCACACACAGCTGTAATGATTGTTTGAGAGCAGCACTGTATTTATATATAGCAGCCTATATGGCCCTACCTGCTAACAAGAGCTAATCAAAGACAAAGGAAAAATTGTCACAAAGAGAAAAGAAAAGGCAAAAGAAGAACAGATAAAAAGAAAAGGAAAAGGCAACATTTCACATGTGGGATTTAGAAAAATGGCAGAATAAATGGCCACAGTGAGGAACTAAAAGATGAGATCATTAGAAAAGCTCCTGCTATTGTGCTGTCAATAGGTGTCACAAAGAGCTTGCTCCTGCTTTTTTAGCATGTCAGTGTCAAGGTGTTGGGTAGATGGTGAAATCTGCAGTTCAGATGAAGCACAGGTCCTAATGATAGTTTGCCCTGATGAGTCAAGACTGAAAAGTGCAGAAGCTTCTACCCCTACTTGGTCTGCTAGATGGGAATGATTTCTGTATTCTTCTGTATTTTCATTTCTGTCCACCAAATTGAAGAGGGGGCCCCTTATTGCTCAGGACCCTAGGTTGCTGCCTGCTTTGTCTATCCCTAAAGCCACCACTGATGAAGGGACAGGAATGATCATTCTGATATAAACACCACTGAGGCTACTCATGGGGCAAGAAGTTACTCCCTGTGAATTAAGTAGTCAGAATCTGGCTTTTAGTACATGTCTGCAATGCAATTTTACTGCTGGAGCTGGCCTGTTGCAGCTGACTTGTGCTTGCAGGGCAGCTAAGGGACTGTTCTATTTTGTGGTGGATGTTTGAGTTCACACTGGCGGGAGCCTAGGCTCTGGGACCCTCCCACATTGCAGGGACCTGGAGCCTGGGCTCTAGCCCAAGTCTGAACATTTACACCACAAATAACCCATTAGCACAAGCCCAGGTCAGCTGGCATGGGCCAGTCATGGGTTTCTAGTTCCAGTGTAGGCCTACCCTAGGCCATTAAAACTGACAGTAAGTATCCTTGCAAATGTTGGCCTTCTGATTGCATCATTATGATGGACATTGATCAGTGTTTTCCAATGGCATTGTCCTGTTCCCTCATTTGTTTAAATTCATCTTTGGTCTGGAACCAGTTCTGCAACATATGCTCATTACTGAGCTTAATGGGTGTTATTTGCATAAGTAAGAACCATTTGATATGACTCAATGGAAATAAAGGTTGAAGCATCAAGCCTCCTGTAGCTAATCTTTCTAAAAAGAGATGCTTTTTTGTTAAGAATAATGCTGATCTCAATTTATAATATTCCAGACAGTGAAGTGATGGTTTTATTCTGTATTCATTTCATAGAGATGAATGATGGCTTCTCAGAACTATTTTTATTTTTTATTGACAGTTGTCTGATTATAATGTAAAGCCACTGAGAAGAGCCACTGGCATTTTAAATTCCTTGAGGATGTTAGAAATAAGATGACCCTTTGCTGTGATGCAGAAAGCCAACAATGGTAAAATTTGGTCAACAACACTCTGTTTTTTTGAGATCCTAAGATATCCCTAATGAAAGAAGACAACTATTTGCCATATCAATAGACAATCCACAAGTTGGATTTTCTCCAGATAGGAAATCAACTGTTTATTTAAATAGGAAGATAATCCCTTTTGCAGCATTAACAAAATAAAGGAAAATGTCTCCTTTCCTTCTCCCCTCCCTGACTCCAACCCCTGTGCTCACAAAGGCCATTTCAAGGCTTTATTTTTTCTGAAAGTCTAGAAGGCATCTTTACTATTTGTAAGCAGAAAAAATCATTTCAGGAAAATAACCTCTATAACACTTTACCCTATTCCTGCTTGTTCAAAGAATAGCAGTGACAAAAAGATAGTTCTTAAATTAAATTAATAGAAAAATCTTTGTTTAAGGTGATAATGATACATAACTAGGACAAAAGGAGCCTGGCTAATTTCACTTTGATTGATTAATCCAAAGAACCTATACTTCTATTGCTGCTGCTAAACTCCTATATGAAATGTGGTCTTGTAATGATTCAGAAGAAGGATTTTCCCTGTGAAGGGACTCAGAAATATGGTTTAACTTTTTGTGTGAATATGACCTTGAGACAAAAGTTAAGCCTTGATAAATCTTAATTTATAGGGACGCAGATATCTACTTCGATTCAATGTTATGGGTCTTAAGACATTTGTGCAGGGACAAATTAGTTTATCAGTGAAAGGAAATGGATCCAGGAATATGGCTCAGAACTTTTGATCCCAATGTTGTTTTCAAAATCTTTACCCTGGATTACAGATTTTTACTCTGGATTACAGATTTTTAAGTGAAAAAAAGCTTTTATGATTAGATGAATTTGCTCATAATTGAGAGCATTCTCTCTTGGTTTATAGACAAGCAAACAAAGAGTCCTATGGCACTTAAAGAGTAACAAGTTTATTGCATGAGCTTTCATGGGAGAAAACCTGACTTCGTCAGATGCTTTGAAGATAGGGAGCAAAAGGCAGAATTACAGAATGGGAGCAAAATAAATGCAGGGAATTGTAACATGGGATCAGTGATGAGGTCATACTGTATGTGATAGGCTGCTCCCCAGATCTGGTCTGGTGTGTTGCTGTAACCTCTCAATTCCCACTTCTGAGCCCCAATTCATCCCACTTTGCCAAGTGAACACTCACTCCTCAGTCAGTCCCCTATGGCTTCTGGTGTGCAATCAGTCCCGACCATTGGGTGTATGCCCTCTGGCTACTTGAGGGATGGTCCCCAAGTGAGCACCTCCCAACCCCAGTTATCACACCAGGAGCCACTGTCTACAGAGATTGGGACCCACTCCCAACCACCATACACTCAAGTCCATCCATTTAACAAAGAAATAGATTATGCCTGGCCTTCTTCACTCACATCTTCTAAAGATCACACAGCTTTAGATAAAAAAAAGCTACAAGTTTATTGACCAGATTATAATTCTAAGTGGGAATATGGCCAATCATGGACAAATCACAAGCTAAATAAGTCAGGAGTGACCACAAGTAAATAAAAGGTAAAATACACATACTAACCTAACACCTCTACTTAAACTGACCTCATAGTTCAAGTTCATGCTCAAGGTGCTCAGCTGTCAGATGTTCATACAGCCAGTCTCTGCCTGTGACCAGGCAGGGCCCAGATCTTGCTTGAAGTTGTTCCAAGATGGAGAGTCTCAGTTAAAAGCCTCACAAATCTTCCAAGTCTCTCTCTTTGTTTCCTAACAATTGCTCTGACCTCTCCCTTTCTGGGCAGAGGTGATCCTTCTGTCTCATATGAGCCAGTGAACTTAATTATCATATCTTTTGTCTCCTCTAGGTGCTTGCTTGCTGCTGTTCTGTCTGTCTCTCAACCCCTTGAGGCATACTAAACTTGCTACATGTCTGTGCACATGCATGATGCTTCAGGAAACATATCATCATAGTAATCATGTAGAATAGGTTATGAGCACCCATAAAGAAACATTGCATGGTGCAATTGGCAACAAGTCATAGAATTACAGTGTACAAGTGAACAGGAAGATCATACAGATCTTCATCCCATGACACTGTAACAGCAAATCAAAGCAGTTAAATATTAACAACTGCTTTGATTTGCTGTTACAGTATGACCTGATCCCTGATCCTATGTTACACTTCTCTGCATTTATTTTGCTCCCATTCTGTAAGTTCCCCCATCTTCATAGCATCTGACAAAGTGAGATTTTTTCCCCCATGAAAGCTCATACAATAAATAAATTTGTTAGTCATTATGTGCCATGGGACCCCTAGCTTGTTTTGCAGAACAAGACTAACACAGCTATCCCTTTGGAACTTGGTTTACAGCAGTGTTTCCTAAACTAATTTGGCCCCGGAACACTTTTGGGGTTGGAATATATTGATGGAACACATGCACTGTGGTCCAGGGTGTGTGTGAGTGTGTGCATGTGTGTCCACACGTGCAAAACGTATTGCTCGAAAGTTGATTTAAAAGTGTTAAAAGGAAAAATATTGCTATCACTGAAATTTTTTTCCAGAAGACCTGTTGACATTGCATGAACACACTTTGGGAAATGCTAGTTTATAGAATACTCTCTCAACAGCACTATATAAACAATAGACAGAGAGAGAGAGAGTCTAGTCTACATTTGGGGCTTTTTCGGTGGCAGTCAACCGCCGGTTATGCAAGAAACATAAAATTCCTTGCATAACCGGCAGTGACTTTTTAGGCAGCCGGTACACATCAAGGGAAAGCTGACCTCAAATCGTTTGTGGTCAGCTTTCCCCTTTGTCCCCTGACCCCCATGACTTCTGTGGTCAGCTTCTGGGAGCAGCATGGCAAGTTCATACTCATGATGATCTGCTCCCAGAAGGGCAAACTGACAGCAGTGCATTTACCACCATCAGTATAGACATACCCTTAGATTCACTTAAAAGTTCTTTTCTCTTTCACGTAGTCCATCCCCAACAACACTGGTAACTTTCAAAGGCATTTGATTCACAAAAATAAGATAACCTAAGTTAACCTCTCAGGTGAAATGTCACTGCCTGAAGACCCTGTATTTTGAAAAACTTTTCCACAGAGTCATTGAGCATCTCACTAGTTTCAGACTCAGTCTCATGGGTTCCTAGATTTTAAAGCCAGAAGAGACCATTGAATTAATCTAATCTAGCCTCTTGCAGAATACAGGCCATAGACTCTCATCCTGTGATTTCTGCGTCAGGCCCATAGCTTCTGTTTGGACTGTAACATATCTTTTAGAAAGATACCCTGACTTCCATTAGAGACCACAAGTGAGGAAGAATCCATCACATTATTCTAATGGTTAATTACCCTCACTGTTAAAAATGTGACTAATTTCTAGTTTAGTTTTAGTTTCCAGCTATTGGGTCTCATTATGCCTTCTTTTTCGCCTGCTTGATTAAGGAGACCTCTGTGATCAGAAGTCTCTTCCACTCACAGATGCTTGTTGATCATAATCAAGTTACTTTTTAACCTCCATATAGATAAACTAGAATAGCTAAGCTTCTTTGGTTTCTAACTGTATGGCAGATTTTCTAGACTTTGAATCTTGTAGCTCTGTTCTGAACCCTTTCTATTTTTTAAAATTTCCAGTTGTTCATAACTTTGGGGCTCATGACCACTCTCCCTTTCTTTATAATGGTATGGGACAGGGCTGTCAAAGATTTTTTTTTAAGTGGAATAACTTAGGTCTTGTGGTGTGATAAAGGTTGAGAACAATTGATCTACATGTACTTGTTTTTTTCCCCACAAAGGGCAGTTAATTATTGCACTACCAAAGAAAAGTAAGTCATTAGAGTGTGCTGCTTTTCTTATTTACTGCATTTAGCTTTCAGCCATTGAGGTGGAAATGGATAGCCAGAGGTATTTGAGCTGTTATTGGCTGTCCTATTATCCAAAGCTAAAGCATCAGTACAACAAAAAGTGGGAGGATGGCTAACAGTGCTACAAGAATCTCATCAAGGCAACTCTACTGCAGTTCTTTTGGATGCATTGCTGCTCAAGATTTCAATACTTGGAGCAAAATCCTATAATTTTTTAGAAAGGCTTATTTTGTATTTCACTTTCTGTTGCTGTGCAAGGGTTATGTGACATGATTTCCATTAAAACATTAAGGGTATGTCTACACTTACACTTTAAATAGAAATAATGACGATTATTTCAATTTAAAGTAGTGCATGTCTACACTAGCTTTTCTTATTTTGAAACGAGGAGCTCCCTCATTTTGAAATAAGGAATGATCATTTCAACATAATAAAACCTCACTTTATATCAAAATGGTGATTAAATTGAAATTATTATTTTGAAATAACGCAGTGTAACCATGTTATTTCAATTTAATACTTTTTGCCCTTCTCCCTCCCAAGGTGCCTTCCTCTTTCTATATATTGGGTGAGGAAATGACCCTTCTTGGGGGCCATCTTGCCACACCACCGACGGTCCCCCTCTCCTAAATTGAAATAGTAAGTCCTGTCCATGAACATGCTAGTTTGATTTGGGTTTCTGTTGGGGACATGTTAAATGAATTTAACTTATATCAATTTAATGATTTTTATTTTTTTCAATTATATTGATTTAATTTAAATAGATTTAACAATCTAAGTGTAGACATAGCCCAAATGAAAATTCTTCCTCCATTTTAGAATTTTCTGATTCTTGTTCTTCTGTTTTCCTAGTTGCTTCAGAGAGCTTTATGACTGAAAAACTGAAGTCTGGATCTATTTGCATTATGGAAGGATTTGTAAATTTTAGCTAGGCACTTCTCATTTGCATTTCTCAGCCTTTAAAGCTAATTTTCAATGCTGCAAAGCTAGTTTAAATATTGTTTGAAGCTCTCCACTGAACTCTTCTTAAAACCTTGCTTATGTTCTTCCAGCAGTCTTTTCTTTAGTCCTGGAAGTGTCCTGTGTTTATCATCAGACTATGCTAGGTGATAAAAGCTATAGACATTTCTAACCTTTTTCCATATAAAATAACTCTCTAATATTGTGACCTGATTTATCTCTTGCTCTAAAATACATAAGTGCTTTTTTATTATGAAATAAAATAAACAAAACTTTCATGGGGTAAAATGAAGGAGGGGAAATTTGAGAGAGCTACCAGTTTCTTCTATCCCTATCAGACATTAAGCAGAAACCCATTAGCAGCAGAGTTACATTATCAGTTTAAAAAAATCTGCAGCAACATATAACCTTGCAGTTGTAAACATATGTCTGAATAATTATTCTGACTGTATATCAAAAAGCCCACCTCTGCCAGTGCAGAGAGATTTTAATTTAGCATTTCCTCCAGACCCATGGAGGGCAAGGTTGATGATTGCGAGGGCAAGGTGACTTGGCTTCAAGGGCTATCTTTATTTGCATGAATGGGTAACTGAAAAGCACAGAAAATATCTTTAAGTAAATTCCGTCTGTCACTGACAGTGATCTAAATGGAATTATAGTTGCATGAAACCCTCTTTTGCTCATATAGATTTTTTTCCCTCCTGGGAATTATTCTCTCTCTCTTACCTCCACTTAAAATCACTCAAAAAGGCTTGAGAACAGGTATTATCAAAGAGCAACCAGGAAACATTATTAAAAACAATTAAAAAAAGCCACCATCCTGAATTTTATTTCTTCTGAAACATGCCTGCTTGAAGGCACTGGAGGCAGAAGCCTTTTATATAAAATCAGAACAGAATGTGGGCAATGGGACTGGTCCACTCATGTGCTTCAAAGCTGATTTGGGAGAGCCATCTTCTACAGGTGGGATACTGGGCAGCCTTCTTACTCAATTTAAGGCAAGATTTGAAGTTATTGGGAATCCTTCTGTACACTTTGATGGTCTCCAAATCAAGTCATTACTCCTTAATTTTAATGGAAATTATGGCTGTTGAGCACTTCTGAAATAATATCTTAGGAGTGTGAAAAATCAGTGACCTTTTTTGAGAAAGTGCTGTGACTTACCCAAGGACTCATGGGATACCTGAGACACAGTTAAGAAGATAACCCCAATCATCTGACTTGCAGTGCTGTGCTTTCATCATAAGACCATCCCCTAGCAAAACTTCTCAGGTTATTGGCCGTTAAAGAAAGGTTGACTTGGAAAAAGCTGGGTAGTAAGAGACCTAAACTCTTCAGAGAAGTTTTTCTACAGACTGGAATGCTGAGATGAAATACCATTCTGGTTGTCATAATTCCTCAGATTTATTTTGTATCTTCTCTAGTGAGTTATCTTTCAACCATCCTGAAAAATTAAAACATACTGCATTAAAAACCCTAGTCCCATCACATTGGATTATTATTTACACATCACTTTTGATAACTGGTGATTTTTAGTTTTTTTTGTTTGAGTGCTGGAAATAGACTTCAGATGTCTTAATTACATTTTAACGTCACTCTCTCAAACCACTACATTCCAAAATGTCTCTAAGTTCTCTTCTTCCTAGCTGTGTTTCCCCACCACATAAATTCTGGGACACACAAGCAAGGGAATTTTAATGAAATATCAGACATCAAAAAGACTTGGAGTTCTCTATAAATCTTAAGAACATTTTTTGATGAACTGTAATAAAAAAAAGTTTAATTTTTTTCATGACTGTTTTTATATCACTGAGGACATACTCTACATGTTGTAATAAGAAAGACCTGCTCTTGTGAAGGAGTGTTGTTAAATGTTTGATGTTGTTTCATTACAAATTCTCATGGTGAAGAGCTGTGCTGTTGAACTGCTCCCCAACACATGAAGTGTCTCAAATTGCTTTTCTCATATCAGTACTTCATCTGTTGCAATATTGTTATTTTTCTCATATTTTTTAAAGAAAACATTTTTAGAAAATGTAGAGGCATAACTTTAAAAAGAGCTAGAAAACTTTGCAATTTGGGGTGGCTAAGACAAGTGAGGTTTATTAGAAGTTTATTGCAATCTTTGTAGCAGAGATCCATTTCTTGGTAATAATGTGATCTATCATAACACAGATGAGATGGATCTGTTAGAAGTTACTGAAAGGCAATGAGTGTCAGGGCAATGACCTGGCACTCTATCTTTTTGGGTTATTGAATCAGGAATGCACAATATAGCTAACCTAAAATCTTTCCTGATTATGGAAAGAGAAGATGGAGGGTTAAATACTTTAGAATTCGTAGAGTTATTCATCTGTTGGTAGATCCACAGAATATTATTTCAAATCATAACACAATTGCATTCTTCCTTGAAAATACATATAGAAGAGTGATGTGACAGTAATAATCAGGAGCTCAGAGTTAGCTATGTAGACTATTATAATTTTATTAGCCAGGTTTCAGCAAAAGATATAAATTATCTTCTATTCTCCAAATCTTGCACAGAATCAATGAATGCATTGACACACCACATTGCAAAATGTTTAGAGAATTTGCAAGTATTTGTATATGTGGGGGGTATTTGATTGGAAATAGGAAATATAGCCAAACTGCTATGGGCTGGTCTACATGGTGAAAGAGACTGGCCTAACTCTATCAGTATAACAATGCCACTATTGTTACACTGGTAAAATTGCCTGAATGGATGCTGTTATTATAGAATAAGAGTTCCTTTTCCTGGTTTACATTACATCTTTGGGAAGGTGATATACGTTAAACTGAGAAAACACTCTTATTTTGGAATAAGACTATCTCCACAAAGAGTTATATTGGTACAATGATAGCAGTATACCAATATAATGATGTTGGTAAATTTCCCTGTGCAGACAAGCCCTATGATGTGAATATTGCTGGTTTACATATTTCACTGACATTCACTATATTGCTACTGACCCATGATATTTAAATGAAAGTCTCTATATTATTATCTTGCAGAAAGGATGCTCATCAAAATAACAATGTTTATAAATTGTTTCTAAGTTAACTGCAAGTACATCAAGCAAAGTTTTTTAAAGCCATTGTATTCCCAGTATGAAACAAAGTATTCTTGAGATGAGAACCTCATATTGCCTTTATTTTTCCTTAAACACTTCAACACCTGTGTCTTTGTATCCTCTTTTACAACCAGTCTGGTCTATGGTATTCAGATGTATTAGGATGCACGTACTATGGGCCACTGAAACAAACTGCACTAAAAATTAAACAGTGATACCTGTATGTGGAAACCCAACCAATACTTTAGCAGTGTTGAAGTACATGGTTAAGGGAATTCTGCCACTTCACAACTGTATTAGTAAAGATACCCAGGAGTGCTGGCTGGATCTTCTGACAGAGTGGCATGTTTAGCTGAGATGAGCTTGTTGTGGTCACAGTTATCCTCTTTGCACATGATCTTAACAATAATTAAAGTTTCAATGAATCCTTTATCCTGCTGCCTTTGTTAATGAAAGAAAAGCTGTCTCAGGAAATACTGACTCTAACTGGCTTCAATACTGAGCTTGTTAAGTTTATGGAGGGTAAGGTAATGATGAGACTGCCTGGGATGGCATGTAGCTGATTTGTGATTGCAGCAAATATCTTGTATGGCTGGTGATGGGACACTATATGGGGAGGGTGTGACCTGGGCCTCCTGGGATAACCTTCCGAGCATGCAAAAATCAGGGCAAGCTGCAAAGCCAGGGGCCAAACCCCCAACCACTGATGGGTTGTACTTAAACCACTCTCCCAGTCAGTAACAAAACATGCTTCTGATTCCCCCCATCGGTCATCATGAAGCATAACAAAATAGAAACAGCCCTCTTTATTGCACATCAGCTCCCCCCGGTCCCTACCTAGCCACTGGGTCTCTTGGGCTATGTTTTCATCAAAAATCTTAGTTCAGACTTACTTAATATGAACTAAGTGGTTTGAACTTAGTTTGAATTAAGCACGGTTTTTTAGTTTGGACTAACTGCACTTTTGTTTAGTAAGAACTAACTTTTAGGTTCAAACTAGAAAACTATGCTAAGTTTGAACTAACCACTAATTTGAACTTACTTAGTTCAAACTAAAATGACTACATCATACTAGTTAGGACTAAATTTCAAAATAAGTTTGAATTAAACTTTGATTAGTTTGAACCAAAAAATTTTTTAGTTCCAACTAGGCAAAGCCTAGTGGAGACAGGATTCAATTATTCCAGACTAACCTTGCCACATCACTCAGAAGAATATAGGCTTGGATCTTACCCAAAATATCACACTGGCAGCCAATCCTTTAGTAACTAGAACTAAAGGTTTAATATAAAAAGAAAAGAAACAAAATATGAGAGATGTTAAAGGGTCAAAGTGAATCACATACATACAAACAATTTAAAGTCCACATGAAGTAAGTCCTTGAAGAATTTGGAGTTTGCAGGTTAGTCCAATTCCTCAGGTATGTACCCAGTACCTGGCTAGGTCTCAGTCCTTTGCTCAGTTGTAGCAGAATAGTTCCAGAGGAGGGTGTTGGTTGCAGATTGGAGACAGAAAACTGAAGACAAAATGGAGATGGGGCTGCTGCTTTTTATCACCTCTGGCCTTCCCCATGCTGTGCAGTTTTTGGAGAATCAAAATGGAGTTGAGCCACATGGTCAGTCTCGGTGACTCACCAAGCAGGTTTCTTCTGGGCTCACTGTCCCTGGGAGCTTCCTTAATGGGCCATTAAGGAGATAAAGGGTTTATAGACTTTGTAAAAGGCTCCATTGGCTAACATTTAGACATGACTGCTGCACTACTTGCTGTAGATTATATTTTTAAAGAATTATGAGCACATTTTTGAGGGAAAGAAGGCTAGTTTTTAAGATTTTGAACTAGGAGTAGGAAATATCCAAATGTTCTAGAAATAATCAGCTGAAAACATTAGAATTGAAAATCCATTTCTCTTGTATTCACCTAACTTCCAGGCTGTTCTTCCCCCACGACTGATATCACTTGATAATACCTAAAGTAGTGCAGTGAATGCAGCTTCTAACACCCTTAGTGATAATTTTAAGTGTTAATATCATTGGTTGTGTCATGAGGGAAGCTGATACCTGAAATACAGGCCTGGGCAGGTAAAAAATCTTGTGCTTTTAAATTCAGAAAAGTTACTTGAAAATTCATCTATGTAGACTTGCACACTGTCACTCTAAGGATTATAGTCCCTTTTGTGGCTTCAAGGGACTTTTGCCATTTACCAGAGCATCCTCATCACTGTTGATGCTGTTCAAGTCTCTCTATAGTGGTGTGTGCTGGGGGAATCCAGTTAATCTTTTCCCCACTCCTTGCCCATTGGTGAATAAATATTCACTGAGTTTGGTGTCTGTAGTGTTACAGAACCCTGCAGGGACTGACTAGCTTGCATTTCCTATGGACAGATGGACTCTCCTTTGCTCTCTTTAATGGTGTGAAGAGCGTAATCTGAATTTCAATTGGATATCAACTAGTGGATGGCTTGGAGTCTTTCTCTATGGAGAAATGTGAAAGATTTGATTAAATAAAATTGCAGATGTTACAGAATATATCCCCTGAATTGTATAAAAGTTCTGTAGATTACATTGTATAAGTTTGTCTTTTCTCATTACAACAGATGATTTGACCTTACCTTCCTTTGTATGCTGTTCTCCAGTGTCTAAAGCTTAACAACTGCTTTGATTTGCTGTTACAGTGTGACCTGATCCTATGGCTTACACTTCTCTGCATCTATTTTCATCCCACTCTGTAAGTTCCCCTTCTTCAAAGCATCTGATGAAGTGGGATTTTCTCCATGAAAGCTCATGCGATAAATGAATTTGTTAGCCTTTAGAGGTGCCACTGGACTCCTTGTTTGTTTTTCTTTCTCTTTTGTAACACTCATTGCTAGCTGCATAGGCTCAGTATCATATTTTAGAAGTTATGCTGATCAGTTAACTGGAGACAAGGGAAAAATTACAAAAATACCATCTGTGAGTGAACAGTTTTCATAGAGTGTTTAATCCATATCTGACCTCTCCATTCTCATCCTTAAAGGAAACCTGAATAACACCTTCAGAAGATGAGCCTGAGAGCTTAAATTCATAACCTTGTTAGACACTAGATATCATGGTCTTAATAAAAAGATGGATGTATTGCTTATTAGTAAGCCACTAACCCCCTCTTTTTGATCTATAACTGCAGGTATGTTAACAGGCTAGTTCAGTGGTTCCTTGAATGGTCCCTTAGCTTCTCAGACTATGTGCTGACTCCTACGCTAAAAAATTTGTTCCACCTTGTATTTAGCTGCAACACCCTGACTACCCTTCCCAGACTCGAAGAGCTCTGTGTAGCTTTAACACTTGTCTATTTCATCAGCAGAAGTTCATCCAATAAAATATATTACTTCAGCCAGCTTGTCTCGCTACCTTTGTGTTACGTTTGCTTGCACACATCTGGTTCTCTGCAGCCTTTCCTGGACTTGTGAACTGAATGTGAGACATGAATTCCAGTAACAGTTATGCACTCTTGTGCTCAGTGAATGGACCATAACTGACATATTAATGCATTTGTAGCTTCTGCCAAGAATGCAGTTCATTGCAGTCCATATTTTATCAAGAAAATGTTGCCGGTCTTTCAGTTTGTCAGAGGAGGGGTGGTCTTTGACATGGTGACAACACAGTCTAAGGGTATGTCTAGACTGGAGGCTTAAGTTGACATAAGCAGCTCTATGGCCACATTTGGAGTTCATTAAGTCAGCATAAGCACTTGCTTACATCAACTTAATAATTCTCACCCTTAAAGTCAATTTTAAGGGTTAAGTTGACTTTATTAAGTTGCCTTTATTGAGTTAAGAAACTGTGGCCATTAAGGTTGATTTTATAATGTTGACTTCAGGCAGGAGACCCATTAAGAAAGTTGACTTTAAATGGGTCCCCTGGCTGAAACTGACTTTAGGAAGTAGACTTAAACAAATGGGGACTCTCTAAGTCAACTTAATAAAGTTGACTGTAAGTTGATCTTGTTAAGTCGACTTAACTGAGCCCTCTAGTAGAGATATAGCCTAAGGCAGAAGCCCTGGCACATCTAGTATACTACTTATGCTGTAAAGGAATCCAGTGACCTACTGAATGGGGGATGAAGTAGTCTTGTGAACCAAACAACCTGTGTTCTGCTAGTATAGGTAACTTAAGGTTTCAGCAATGAGTTGCATTTGAAATCAAATTTAAATTTTGAAGATAGGTGGAGAGGAGAGACTGTAGCTTGTACTTTTGCTTATCTGTAGGGTGTTTAAAAAAATTGAGTTTCTATGGACTTTGGATGAAGCCGAAAAACACACTTTCTCCGTCTTTCTTGAAGCATTACACCCCACTTTGGGAACTTAATTTATATGCACATCATATACAATCTAACTGACTCCTACTCTACCTTTGAACAGATCCAATCAGATTCCCATATGCATGTAGATGAGGCTCCCAGAGCCATTCTCTCAGCACTGAGGAAGAAGAGTTAAAGAACAGCTTCTTGTTGAACCTTGTTACAGTGACAATCCCTTGCTCAAAAACACAATAAAGTTCCCCCGACTCCTTTTTTTATTTTTTCTTGCCACTGAATGTCAGGAGAATGCCCTATAACTCACTTTTCCAGACAGCAGTAATTTATTTAAACATGGATTATTTGAAAAATGGGAAGGGATACAGGGCTTGATTTTAATCCCTGCTAACACAGAGAAAAGAATGCTCGTGTCACAACTCAGTGAGTGTCAAAATTAAAAAAGGCTCAGACTATTGTTTGAAAACAGGCAAAATAATTAAAATTATTATGGAATAATCACATATCACACAACAACCTCCCACTCTTATGAGCAACAACCAAAACAGCTCCTCCAAAGCAAGCCCAAGGGCAGAGGTTCTGTATATCATTCAAAGACCATCTGTCATTCAATTCCTGTATGCCCCTTCCACTATTCTAGGGGCAGGCTGAAATTTAGTCCTGGCATTTCTTTTTCCATTTGCTAACAAACAGCAGTGATGGCAGATAAATATGGCAAACAATAGGCGTTTGTAATGAACTGGAAAGGGGTTTGGATTTTTGGAACCAGTACCAAGAAGTTCCTGGTACTGTGCTAGGCACCAGGGATTCCCAAAGCCTGGTTCTGCCATACGGCTGCACAGACAGACATCTGCAAGCTGTGTTAGGTTTTTCAAGAATTCAGCCAACCTGCTAAGGGGCTGATTTAAATAACATCAAATTTAAAAAACAAAAAAGGCTGAAAGCTAATCTCATTCCAGGAAAGGATAAAGAGCAACACAAAAGGTGAAAAGCTATACAGTACAAATGATGCAAGGAGTCCACATCCTAATAGTACTCTCCATTTCGAATTCTCTCTATTTCATATTTTTCTCTATAAGAACCAACAGCAATGAATCCTGCTTTTACATTGTGCTTTGCAGACTCAGTCCTGATAATGGCTCTTTGTTAATGCTCCTTTTACCTTTATTTATTGTTTTGGACTATGACAAATACAGATGTAAAATAACCTCTCTACTCCTGTTCAAGATGCCCCTTTTAGTACCCTAGGGTTCCATTAATTTTTTGGTCACATTATTACACTTGGAGCTCATGTTGAGTTTATTATTCACTAGGATTTCAAAATCTTTTCCAGAGTCAGTTTTCCAGACTAGCATCCCTCAACCTGTAACTATAGCTTACATTCTGTGTTCCCAGATGTATACATTTACTTTATGTATACACTTACTACAATGGTATCCATTTACATTTGGCTATATTAAAATGCATACAGGTTGCTTGTGCCTAGTCTGCTAAATGATCCAAGTTGCCTTGGACTAGTGACTTCCTTTTCATTATTTACCATTCCCTCAATTTTTGTGTCACCTGCAAACTTTAGCTGAGCTGATTTTTATGTTGTCTTCCAGGTTATTGTTAAATAATGTAAGGCAGTAGTTCTCAGCCTTTTGCACATCGTGACACACTTGGAGGCATGCTGCAACCCCATGGGACACACTAACCCACCCTCCCCAGGCCAAGTCCAGCCATTTCCCCATGACACACTTACTGCTGTGTGTTGACACAGTAATGTGTCCTGACACAGTGGTTGAAAATTGTTGGTGTAAGGCCATGAACTGATATCTATGGGACCCCAGGGACACACCTACTCTGATGATGATGATGAGTACCCTTTGACAGTTACATTTTGAAACCTACCAGTTAGCCAGTTTTTAAATCTATTTAATGTGTGCCACGTTTAATTTTATACCATTCTAGTTTTTTAATCAAAATGTCAAGTGGTACTGAATGAAACCCCTTATAGAAGTTTAAATATATTATGTAAACACTGTTCACCATAGCAATCAAATTCATAATCTTGTAAAAATATAGATTAGTTTGACAGGATCTATTTTCCATAAATCCATGTTTATTTATATTAATTACATTACTGTCCTTTAGTTCTTTATTTAGTCCTGTAGCTGCAGTTCCATTGTCTTCCCCAGAATTGATGTGAGGTTGATAGGCTGATAATTACCCAGAGGGGCTAAAGTATAATTTGGTGGGCCCCAAAACCCTTCTGCATGGGTGGCCCCCCCCTCCAGCACAGGTGTGCCCCCCTATACCGATCCCTGGAACCTAATCCCTGCCCTAATACTCATCCCCAGCACCTGCCCCCTGCCCCAATACCCACCTCCAGCCAAATACAGAGCCATACACAGAGCACCCCTCCACACAGCCACCCCCAGACAGACAGAGGCACACACAGACAAGCACCCCTCCACAGACACACACACACACAAAACCCCCAGTCCCCCCCCCAAATCCCTTACCTCCACTGTTTGCAGGCTGCCTGACCGGCTGGAAGCTGCTTCTAGCCACAAGCTGCTTCACCCTGCAGGGGGGAGATCCACAAACTCCCAGCCTACTGCAGTTCTCTGGTGGCTGGCCTTAAGGTGGAACAGGGTTTAAGATGGAGCCACTGGAGCACTGCTGTAGCTATTTTTAGGGGCCCTGGAACTCTGCCTTCTGGTGTGTTCCTCTATTTTTAGGGGCCCCAGAATGCTTCCAGCCTAAAAATAGGGGGTCCTGGAACTACATTCTGGTGTGTTCCCCCTTATTTTAATCCCTGATTACCCAGGTGATCCTGTTTACCTTATTTAAGTCAGGTACAACATTATCTTTCTTTAAGTCGTCTGGAACTTTCCCAGATACTACAAGACTTACTGAAAAATCACAATTAAAAATCCATTGAGCTCCTCAGCTGGCTCTTTAAAAATTCTTGGATGAAAGTTATCTGGACCTGCTGATTTAAAATCTCTTACTGCAATAGCTGCTTTTTAATACCATCCACAAATGCCAGTGGAATGGAAAGAAATGTTATCACCATATGATGAGACAATATCGTCTGTTTTTCCCCAAGTACAGAACTGGAATCTTTACTGAAGCCTTCCCCCCTTTTCTGCACTATTATTTATTTATTATTTTATTATTGATGATTCTATCACTCTATCTTGTAATTGACCAATACCATTGTCATGATTCTGTTGCTAATAAATTTAAAAATTTCCTTCTTATTGTCTTTAGCTGTGCTGGTGTAACCCATGTGCATAAAAGAGCAAAATCTCTTTCACGGGTCCTTTGTGGCTGGGTTACGTTGCTGGGCAGATTTTGCAGCCCAGAAACCAGAACTTTCTGGTAACAGGGTGTGGGAGCACATTGAGCATGCTCCACAAGTTTTATTGTTGTGTTGGAGTTACATGCCCAGGGAGAAGCCTGAGAGGAGCAGCCTGGAAAGGAGCAAACAGAGAGCTGCAGAGTGCGTGGGCTAAGGGACTCAGTGAAAGGAGTTGAGCAGCAGTGGACTGCAGGATGTTTTTCTCCCTGCTTTGGACTGCTTTGCAGGGGAGTTGTCTGTAGGGGAACTGAGAGTTGGATGGCCAGTGACCTGATTGCATGGTGCTGGCTACACAGGAGGAAGAAAGGACTGCATGGCATCTGCCTGAAGATTCCTGCAGCTAGAGAGGATGAGGATTGCTTACGTTCTGCATTTAAGCCTCAAGGACTTAAAAGACTGCAATTGAGATAAGGGTGACTCCACCTGAACATTGGGACTCCGTTCGTACTGTTTTATTTAACTTTATTATGGTTCCTTAGGATAAGGTGTGTTTAGTTAGTTAATGAAGTTCATTGTATGTTTATGCTGAGTGGCAGTTTATTGTGGGATGTGAACTCTGAGCAGTCTTCACTGTGAGTCCTTTTAACAACTGGATCCTGGCTCTCCAGCTGCTTTCTGCAGGGTTTTTTTTCTGGGGGGGCACTGGAGAGGGGCAGGTGAATGCATTTGAGCCCACCCTAGCAGGTTACACTGGCTATAGATTTTTCCTAGTGTCCCTTATCAATTTTACACATTTCCTAACTTATGAGGTATTCATCACAATTGACTTCACCTTTCTTCTGATTTGTGTGTGTGTATTTCTCCCTCACACACTCTTTCACTCACATATTAGCTTAACTAATATATGTGTAAGCACAGTCTGAAAGTTTACTATCAAAGCCTTCAAATGCCACAATTTACTGAAAGCATCATATATATGATCTTTAAAACTCTTTGTATGCATCTGATTGTAGTAATCATTTAATATTCCTCTTATAATGTCTTTCCTTTTATAATAAACCTTTAGCTTTATTTCCTCAAGGATTGGCTGGCTGCATGGTAGTTTGGGTAAGACCCAAACTTGTATTGATCTGGAAATGGGGCTCACCCTTTGGGTATTTTTGATAAAGACCATAAAGTTTTAAATAACTTATTGCTTTACTGGACCTGGAACTGATTGGGACTCAGAAACCGAAATGCGAAAAGGGGGATGTGTGTATTTTGTTGTAGCTTCTTGATAACCAGTGTACGAAATCAGAAGCATTTTTTGTTGCTGGTTGGGAAGTGTGATTGCAGTGTCACCCACCAGTGATTGTAGAATCTGCTCTCTTTTGCAGCCTGCCCTGACCTTGGCATTTTTTGAAGTTGTTGACCCTAGGCATTGACAGATCACAGTATTGTTGAAAGGTACCCCTAGATATTGAACCAGCCCTTGTTACTGTTGATTTATACTGGCAAAAGGACTATATATCTCTCTCTGAGAGGCCAATCTTACTGACCCAGCAAGATCTCTCTCCCCACTGGTCAGAAACTTTTAGCCCTACCATATTGCTACAGGACAGAAACTGACCTCTTCAGCCTACTCTGGTAGGTGGAGAATAGGGAAAGCAGGGGCAACATAAAAAAGGTCCATGATCTGATCTGCATTTTAACTGTAAAAGAGCCACAGTTTGCTTCCCACTGATTATATATAAAAAATTTTGTAACTGCTGTGGCATGGTAAACAAAACCCACACTTGGCCAATGAGGCCTGACCAATCACTATGAACGTGGGAGACCATTCCTCCTTGCCCCTGCGGTGCATGTACTAGTGGAAGGGACATAGAAAGAGGTAGTCCAGTTCAGTTGGGGCCAATGTGGAGGAGGAAGGATGTGTGTTGTGGGCTCCTGCAGAGGAACTTTTGACTCCCCAGGCTGTTGGAACCATGGACCAGGATTACTTTGTAGTCAAACAGCTGACAGCAGAGACTGACTGGGATGCTGAATCATTGCCAGTTAAAGAGAAGTCCAGAGCCCTGCAGATGGGTATCTGCTGCAGATCGGTGTGTGTCTGCATCCATGGATGCGGGTGTGAAGAACTCAAGGTCCATTACTGCAGATTGACCCATAACTGCGGATTCTATTTTTATCTTTCCAGGAGGGTGTGATCCACCACTGCAGCTGTTGCTAAGATCTGTGTCAGCAGCATACAGAAGAACCAGGAAGCGCTCAGCTCTGATTGTGGTCTGCTAGCCAATCAGAGTCTCATTTATAGCATGCTGGGGCTTGGAGAGTCACCATCAACTGTCAGTCAGTCAGCATGCTGCCCTTTGATTGGCTCATTCCCCATGACTTCCTGGACCACTTCTTCCTTTTCTTGTTTGCAGTTCGCATGCCATGCTGTCAGATTTCATTGGTGGCCAAGGAAATCTGATTGACAGCATAGCATACAAATCACAAACAAGAAAAGGAAAAAGTGGGCAAGACCTCTGTGGAGAATAAGCCAATCAAAGGCTAAAATGCTGACTGTGAGCTCAAGCTCAGTTGCGGATGTGATTACATGTATAGATAAAACATGGCATGTGGATTGTGGACCAGAGAGATACTGTCACTGAAAGGATGTGGATCTAATGAGGATCCACATTTTTATATTTGCGCAGGGCTCTAGAGATGTCCAAAATGGGTCTTATAGTAGGAAGTGACCTAGGGAATGTGTTAGAAGCTGATCAATGACCACTTATTAGGGAATTTACTGACTTCATAGGGCCCTTGGTCAGAATAGGGTAGGGTAGGGAGGGCACAGGTTTCCCTCCCACTTCCTCTCTTACTTGTGCTAGCTGTGCCTACAAAGGGCCTCAGCTATAGACTGAGTGTTTGTTCTGCTCTGCCCCAGGAATATAAACTGTTCTGCCCTATTCAGAGGGTCAGAGCCCTGCCCCAGGAACTATAGACTGCTTGGTTGTCAGCTCCTCCAGGGATCCTGAGTCCCTTGACTGCAATTTTTTGCCTCAACAGGGAGTTACAATGACTGTGTGATGGAGTGTATCAACTACACACTGAACCCATGGGGTAGACCCAGCTAGACATGCTGACTCCCCAGGGCAACTGTCTTCATTTCTCTCTAAACCATAAGGTCACTTTAAGGAAACAGTATGGCCTTCTTCCTCAGTGGTGGCTTTGGGCATCTAGTTAGGTGTTCTTAAAATGATCCCCAATTATCAGCCACATTTTTCTAATTTATTTTTTCATCCCAGTTGATGTGATTCATAATTGTTTTCAGCTCTGTGAAATTGCCACTAAGAATATATATATTACAAGTCTGGACTTTATTCTCCTTGCATGTGATCAGATCCTGACCACTTGTATCTAAGCTACCTTTAAGTTTTAGTTCTATGATCAGTTCTTTTTCATCTGTTAGGACAAGTTGTAATAAAGAATTATCCCATGTTGGCTGCAACACTTTTTTCAGTTAGCAAATTGTCATAAATTGTGTTCAGAAATTCCAAGGATATTTTAGTGAGGGTTTATGGGATTTCCAGCATATGTCAATCAAACTGAAGCCCTCTTTAATATCACAGTTTTTTCCTTATATGTTGTAGATAGTGTAGCCAGGTACTGGCCTGCTTCTACCCCACACCATCCATCCTCCCTGGCATCTCAGGCCTGGGGGTAAATCAGCCACCTGGTTAGGCCCCCTACCCTGGCAGCTGTTGCAGGCTCCCAGTCCCTCTGGCTGAGGCCTCTCTAGGCAAGGCTTCTAGTGCTCCCCTTCCCCTTGTAGAAAGGGGAGGGAAAAGGGGTATGCCCTGCTATGGCAGCTAGTGAGAAAGGAGTTTTTTCCCTTCTCTGTGCTACCACTCTAGCCTCCTGGTTTCCTAGAGCTCAGACACACTTCTGAAACCACCTCCTCCCACTTCTATCCTTCCCCATGTTTGCTAGAGGGGGTGTGGCTTTTATAGGGCCTGGGCAACCCTTAATTGGGCCCAGGCATCCCTAATTGCCCTGCAGCTGTTTCTTCTCTCCCTCTTGGGAACAGGGCTTTCACCATTCAAAAGCTGACAGTGTGACCCTCAAACACCCTTCTCTTTGTCTGGGAGAAGAGAAGAGGGTGTCATGCTAGGCCTGAAAAGGCCAAGCCATCTTTGTAAAATACATGATCTAAATCTAACCTTTGATGATGTTATATTAGGCTAGGATTTTGATATGCATTTTTGTCACTAATGGTTTCTTGATGATATTTACTTGTATCCTGTTAGGGTGTGTTCTCACAGCCCTCTTATTTCGAAACAACAGAGGTTGTTTCGAAATGAGATTTTGGCTGTTCACACGACGCATGGTTGTTTCGAAACAACGATTCCCGTTGTTTCGAAACAACCCCGTTGTTGCGAAACTACTTAAACCACATGCGGGAGCGAAACAACCGTTGTTTCGCAACGGTTGTTTCGAAACAACGCCGTGGGAACGTGTTGTTTCGGAACAA
>ML681979.1:46743879-46807526 GCA_007922195.1 Podocnemis expansa | reverse complement strand
GATGCCTTATTTTGAGGACAAAGTTTTTTGTCCTCGAAATAAGTTGTTTCGAAATAAAGAGTTATTTCGAAACAGCTTGTTTCGAAACCTCTTGTTTCGAAACAAGCCCTCCCCGTGTGAACATAGCCGCTTTGCTACACTCTTCTGCTGTTGTGTTTGACATGGTCTTCCGGGAGCACTTCGAAGAATGAGCGTCCCTCTTCCCACATGGTCCTTGACCTTCCTTCTGTGTACTGCTCACAAGATTGTCAGTTAGGGCTAACTGTAAGAGGTTTATTTTGTCATGTGGTCACCTGTCCACTAGGAACTGGACTGAGACCACCAAGAGATCCTAATGAACAACTGTCAGACATTAGCAACTTTCAGTCACTGATGCCCAGGGCTGGATTTGAACAGCAATTTAAGAGGAAAGGCAGACTGAGTGGTTTCAATATTTAAGTTGCTGCCATTCCTTGCTGAAGAGATTTCCCAACAACTAACTGTCTGCAACATAACCAATCTTTTAAGGAAATATAAATAAGATTTGTTGTTTAGCTAATTCAATTATACCATCTAAGTAATTAGAATATTTGTATTAAAGAATGTAATGCAGCAAAAGTCACTAGTGAGAGCAATGCTTAAAGGACTGTATTTTCCCATTGGTGCTCATATGTAACTTTCATATGTCTGAATGGGAATGCTACACATGGTTAGGAACAAGAGAATATGCTGTATTCCTTAGACCTGATTTTTACATACCAATAAAAATGTCATTTTGATGTCTCTGCTGAACTTTTCAATTAAACTTAACTTAGTGGTATGCATACTGAACATTTCCAATAGGAAAACAGTGATATTTGGTTGAGGGTTAGAGTTACTGTGAGAACCTTGACATTATATCCAAAGATATGCTTAGGAGGAAGAAAGCGATAGACTTAGTGCTGTATTTGTAAGTCAAATAGTTCACACACACTTTTCTTTAAATGGTTTTACCCAGGAAAAGTGACTGGAAAAAATGGCATCATTTTGTTCAGCCATTTCTTCGCCCTGTGATATACGAGTAATCTCTCTTGACTGTCGAGAGAAAAGCTCGTTCTCTGCTCTGATCAATGATGGAGCCGGACAACAGGAGGAAGAATCACCAGTTTATTGACACTCAGAGCTACTGAGTGCGGCCGGCCCTGAAGGACCGGTGCTAAAAGGGTTTTATACCCAGGTACAACAACTTAATTCAAGGAAATCTAAAAATGGTTAATATATTCAAGGTAACAAGATTAATACAGTTATTAGTACCATATAGGTATAGTTTTCACACATATTCATATAAGATAGAAGAATTAGTAAAGAAGGTCAAGGAGGCTCCTCAGAGCCTGGGAATGTAATAAACAAGAAAGTTGTTGATTAATAGGTGATCTCGAGACTGGTGCAGTTTCCCTAATCTTCTGCTTATAGACTGTTCAAGGATAAGAGGGGCTCTGTACTTTTGTTAGTCAGGCTAGAGGTTAAAATAATATTAAGGGAACAGTGCTAAGATGGAGTCACTTATGCTCACAAGTTTGTGGTCTCATTACAAATCTCACAACATGACTTCAGTGACAATGGTAAGTTTTTAGCTCCATTTTGATTCTGTTGGCAGTGCAGAACCAGCATAACTAAGAGAGAGAGGAAAATGTATTCTGTTACATTATAGTCAGCTAAACTGAAGTTAGTTACATCAGAAGATAGCTGAGTTGCAAAGATGTACAAGAAGGCCTAAACTGAAAAACTAATGTTTATTACAAGTGATGATGCATGAAGAGGAAAGAACCTAGACTGAATATCAGATTCCAGACTTTCTCAGGGCTAGCCATTAGAGAACCCTCCTTTCACTTGTAAACTAAACACCTGAAATACAGAAAATGAGAATGCCAGTTTTTTGAATCACTTTCCACTGCAGAGCTGCACTTTAAGTTCATTAACTGTGTGTATTTCCTAGGGTTAACTGGGCCTTTTGATTACAACTAGAATGGTAGCAATTTACATAATTAAGATTGGCTTTGCCTTTCCGTTCCAAACACCTATTCTGAGTTGTTCATAACTTTCTGAAACTCCTGACTGTTGGACTAGGATTATCAAGGCCTGGTCTCTGAGTGAAGTGAATATTTTGAAATTTTGAGAAAAAATGGTTCATTTGTTTTTGAGTATGAGAAGAAGAAGGAAGAATATACATTCAGCTCTTCCCCAGTTTTAAAACATTCTTACAAATGTTTTAAAATTTGGTCTTACATCCACTATGGCTGGGGATGGACAGTTTCAGTGTGACCAGGAAATAGCTTTCGTGCCACAGAAGCACAGTACTGGAGCTGAGCCAGGCTTGTTACAGCAGCCCTAAGGCTACAGGAATTATTTTCTCTGTAACAGTCTATGGCAGATGGATCCATAGCTCCCATGATCTTCCGTCCAATTACTTGAGTACCCTTTTCCCAAGTCCTACTTCAGAAGGTTGACGAAGGATGAACCTACAGATCTGGTTCCCATGGGGCACAGGGACTTTTTGCATGGAGCCATGCATCCTGACCTTTAATTCACACACAACTATATTGGTTCCAATATGTTCGGGGAAATTATGCACCTGTGGAAGAGGAGGCAGAATTTGACCTATTACATTAATCTTATTTACTAAGAAGGTATAAGAGTTATGTCCAGTAAAGAGATTACAGGAAAGTCCACTTTTGTTTGGACAAGCTAATGAGATATAAAATATATGGGCATGGATCAGGTATTGATAATTTTGGCAGAGGCAATAGCTATATTGCACAAATTCTACCTTCCGTCAACTGTAGTCTTCAGTTTGCAGAAACAACCTCAGATCCATGTAGTAGAATTTGTTTTCTTTACAGTGCATGACATCTCATCAGGATTGTGGGTTCCACTACGTTTAGAGCAAGAAAGCATTTCTTTGCTATTGCATTTAAGCATTTCTTTGCTATTGGATTGCTGCTCCAATAGGAATCCAAGAATAGTTCAATAGTGATCAAAGCCTTTTGGAAATTTGGATTTGGATCTAAAATATTGCATCTATAGCCACTCTTGTATCAATTCATATTTTTTAAATTGTATGTGTGTGTGTCTCTCTCTCATGTAGGAATCCACTTCCTGCTTACATTTTCCATTCCCTAAGGCCTCTTCTTTACAAACTGTCTCCAGAGTGAGTTAGGATGCTGAACCAGCTGATCACTGTATAAATCTTTCAAGATGGAGAGTGTTACAATATTATGCAGTACATGATGCTGAGACTGCAGCTGTGCTGTCTTGTCACAGAATTTCCTTGGACAAAGAAGCAGATTATCCATGGATAGTATCTTTAATAAAGGGGGGTGTAGTGGAAAAGATTGTGAACATTACTAAATACTAAAAGTTGCAATTATGAACAGTGAGCAGAAGCAAAAAGAGACAGGCTCGAGAGCCCTTATAAACATATGTCTGATATTGTAAATCAGGCAGTTATATCATTGAAAATAAAATTATTTTTCTGATCAGGCAAAAAGAAAATTCAGCTCACTTGCACTTAGTTATTCCCACACTGAAATGGATGAAATGATTTTTATCTTGTGCTCTTTTGAGAAGAGACCAAAAACAGAAAAGTGAACTTAAAAAAATAGTTATAAGCATATCAAAATAAAGAGTTGGAAGAGAAATTGCTTTACAACCTTGACTATTGTGGGTACTACAGACATTCAATGAAATAAAGGTAACCCCAATATTACATAACACTTCATATTTCCATATTGCTTTTCATAAAGGGATCTCAGTATTTTAAAAATACTCCTAATACCTATACCATGAGGTAGGCAAGGCATGTATTTATCTAATTTATTGCCTGATCTAAATATTTATAGGGCTCTATTTGCTGTGGTTGCTGAGCTCCCTTGGTTAATGATTTTGAATAATAAGATTCGAGAACATGATGCAACTTATCATGTGGGAAAAGAAGCTCTTAGAAAGTGGGTGTCCTCTTCTGTGATTAGGAGAGTTTGTTGCTGCATAACTGAGTGAAAAGCCCTCCAAGGCCATTTTCTTTTGACACCTGATCTTTTTTGACACTTCTGGTTACTATCTTTCTCTTCCTTTGAAAGGAGTTATCTTACACTTAAGCAGACTGTCATAACCCACTTGAAATATTTCATTACTCTGTGTAGGATGATTTAGGGATAAATTCTGCCATCAGAGTCACATGCTGTGCCTAAGTTTTATTGGATATGAAGCATCTTAAAGCTGACAGCACAGTTAGGGTCTGATCCAAAGTCTGTTAATATTAATAGAAAGACACCCATTGACTTCAGTATGGGAGCAAGCTTTCTTTTCTCAGCCTACCAGACTGTTTGTTTGTTTGTTTTCTTCACTGTTTTCATGATAGCTGATCAATTATGGAGGCAAAGCTTGGCCAAAATTAAGTAGAATTACCTCCGTCCCCAGAGAAGGAAATTACTCTGCATTGAATGACAAGTTCCAGAGGGGTAGGCATGTTAGTCGAGTTCAACAAAACAAACAAGGAATTTAGTAGCACTTTTAAGACTAACAAATTTATTTATTGCATGAGCTTTCATGGGAGAAAGTAATAAATTTATTAAGTCTTTAAAAGTGCCATCAAATTCCTTGTTTGTTTTGCACTGGATGAGTAACTCATGACTAACCGTATACTGAGTAACATCTAATTATTATAAATAAGCATTATTTTTATAGCACCAACAATGTGCAAGGTGCATGTGAATTCCCTTAGCTACACGAGGATGAGCAAAGCAGTTTATATGCCAACATCTGTATGGGCGACTTAGAACAATGTTTCCTCACATCTCATTCCCAAGCACCTCTCCTCTACCTATGCTACATTGATGACATCATCATCAACTGGACCCACAGCAAGGATGCTCTTGAAGATTTCCACAGAGATTTCGACAATTTCTACTCCACAATGAAACTCACTCTGGAACACTCCACACAGCAGATCCACTTTCTAGACAGTACAGTACAAATTAGGGATGGAAACATCAGCACCATCCTATATCGAAAACCTACTGATCGGTATACTTACCTACATCCCTCGAGCTTCCATCCAAAACACACCACATGATCCTATTGTCTACAGCCAAGCCCTAAGATATAACCTCATTTGCTCTGATCCCTCAGACAGAGACAGAGATCTTGAGGATCTCTATCAAGTATTCTTGAAACTACAGTATCCACCTGGGGAAGTAAGAAAACATTGACAGAGCCAGATGGGTACCTTGAAGTCATCTACTATAGGAGAGGCCCAAAGAAGAAAACAATAGAATGCCACTGGTCACCACATACAACCCTCAAGTCGGACTTCTACAACAGATCATTAAGGACCTACAGCCTATTCTAAAAGATGACCCCTCACTCTCTCAAGCCTTGGGAGACAGGCCTCTCCTTGCCTACAGACAACCATCCAACCTTAAACAGATACTCACCAGCCACTACAGGTCTACCAACAGAAACATTAAAAGAGGCACACACCCCTGCAACAAGCTACATTGCCAACTTTGCCCACATGCCTGCACAAAAGATACCATCATAGGTCCTAATCAAGCCAGCTACTCCATCAAAGGGTCATTTGCCAATGTGATCTATGCCATCATTTGCCAGAAATGCTCAAACACCTTATACATTGGACAATCAGGACGATCTCTGTGCAAAAGAATTAACACAAAACTGACATCAGACATCACAAAACAGAAAAAAAGTTGCTGAGCACTTCCATCTTTCTAATCACTCTGTCTTTGAAGCATCTGATGAAGTGGGATTTTTCTCCCACAAATGCTTATGTGAAAAATAAATCTTAGTCTTTAAGTGCCACGGGACTCCATTTTTTTTCTGACTAAAATAGAAACCAGCCTAAAAATCTCTCTCTGAACAATCCCATACTGACTTGTTTTGAGGTTTGAAAAAAATTGATTAATGTTAAATGCACCTATTTTTCATTTTTCACATCTCATCTATGCATTTGGATTTTCACTAGAGCCAAGAATTCCAAAATACAGGGAGAAAGACTGTTCTTTCTATTGGTTCTAGCCCAGTCAGAAAAGGAAAATACTGAAAATTTCACAAGAGAATCTGTCTGTATTTCTGGCTGAAATTTGTAGACTCTATAGAGCTTATTTTTTTTCAAAGTTGCAGAGCACCCACAACTCCATCTGAAATCAGAAGAAGCTGTGAGTTCTCAGTGTCTTCTGAAAATAAGGCCAAAGAGGTTCAGCACTGTGGTCTGATGTTCACCTCACAATCGGCTGGAAGGGTTAAGATGGCTAACTGCCCAGGCTGCACTTGGAGAAGGTGTCAGGGAACAGGGATTTATGCAGAACAGGCTCAGCTGGGCAGGAAGAGGAGGGATTTATATAAAGCAGGAATCTGACCAGGGGCGTCGCTGGCTGCGGGAGAGACCTGGGGCACAGGCCCAGGCCCTGCCCCTGGTCCACAGGCCCCACCTCCCAGCCTACAGGCTCCACTCCCTGGCTGGGGACAGGGACAGGCCCTGCATCCCCAGCAGGGAAGAGGGCCGCCATGGCCACAGCCTGCCAGGCCCCAGATCCCTGGCGCAGGGGAGCGGGCCGCTGCAGCTGCAGCCTGCCAGGCCCTGCATCCCCAGCAGGGGACGGGGCCGCAGGCGTCCAGGCCCCAGATCCCAGGCCGGGGGACATGGCCGCGGGCGGCCAAGCCCCGGATCCCCCGCTGGGGATGGGGCCGCTGCAGCTGCTGGCGGCTAGGCCACAGATCTCCAGCCCAATTGGGCTGGAGATCTGGGGCACTGGTGCTGGGGTTTGGGGTGCATGCCCCGGCGTGCCCAGTGCCAGCGATGCCCCTGAATCTGCCAGTAGAAGGGGGCTAGGGGGAAGGAGTTTTGAAACACTTTATGAGAGAAGGTAGGTGTGTCTGGAGCTTGAAGAAAGTAGCTTAAGTTACTCCCAAGAATGAGGAGTGTGGCTTTGGAAACCCACAGAAGAGGGATACCCAGAGAGGTATGCAAGGATCAGGGGAAAGAGTTGAGAGGTATGAAGTACGGCAAACCTTGGCAGCTGATGACAGGGTTCCTGAGCTGAGAACCAGAGTATCAAGAAGGCCTAGATCCCCCTATCAGTTTCTAAGGTGGTACTGGTGGGACAGTTAGCAGAGGATGGTCTGAGCCAATGTGTCAGAAGGCTTTTGATACCGTCGAACATGTATAGTGACCTAACCAGAGATTGAGTCATAAAGAAGAGGCTATGGTTTCTGGAGTGAGGGGGTCTGTAAGACAAGAGGATTACAGGACAAATACTGTAGGGGGGATGTAACTAAATATATACATGTGCAGGACATGGAAAATTAAGTACCCTCCCTATAGAGAGAGGCAGCTGCCATTTTGGAAAGCAGAATTGATGCAACATGCTAAAGAAGAAATGCATGATCTGTCACAAAGGACTGGGTTTTTTTTGTTTTCTTGATGTGTTGCTTCTCTTGATCTAAAATAAAAATAATTAAAACTGGAAGTATATGACTGTTCTTTCTGTTCAAAAAATAATAATGTTTTCATACTGCTTAGTTTTAACTTCTCATTCTAGAAGTTCCCTCTGCAGCTCAAACTCAACACAGCAAGAAGTGAGTTCCTCATCTTTCCCTCCCCTGGCTTTTCTGTCACTGTTGACACCCCCTTACCTAACTCGTAAGATAGCTGTCATATTGGATTTCTGTGTTGTTATTTGTATTTCAGTAGTGCCAAGAGGTCTCCAGTCAAAGATTAGAGTCCTATCAAAGCCTGTGTTAGTTAAAGAAATCCTGAGCCACTGGCAATATTATTTACAAACTCATAGATGACAGAAGGTCTGTGTTCACAAGAGGCTTTTATTTCAAAACAACCACCGTAGTTTTGAAATAAAAGTGGTCATGTCCCAGTGATGTTTCTTTATTTCAAAATGAGCATGCGGTATGATTGCCCATATAAAACAGTCCAAAGGACTTCTGAAAAAATAATTCTTTTGAAATGAGAGCTTAAAAAACAAACAAACAAACAAAAAAACCCAGTCCTGATTTTAAAATGTCCAGAGATGCAGAATCCAACACAATCCTAATTTTTTCCAATACTTAATTACCCTCACTCTTAAAAATTTGTGCCTTACTGCAAATCTGAATTTGTCTGTCTTAACAATGACCAGAAGTTACTGCTTTTTCTGATAGATTGAAGCAAATGTTGTTATTAAATATTTTCCCCATTTAGATACTTAAACTGTATTCATGTTACCCTAGCTGTCTCCAGGGGCATTGCTGTCCTGGGGAGGGATCTGGGGCATGGCCTCAGGCCCCACCCCTGGCCCGCAGGCCCCGACCCCTGTGGCAGGCCATGCTCCCTGGCCGGGGACAGGGCCGGAAGCTGCAGCGTGCCGCCGCGGGTGGCTGCACCCTGCATCCCTGGCCGGGGACGGGGCAGGAGCAGCCGCTGCTGCTGCGGGCAACCAAGCCCCGGATCCCTGGCTGGGGAGGGGGCCAGGAGCGGCCTCCGCGGTTGAGCCCCGGATTCCCAGCTGGGGACGGGGCTGCTGCGGCCATGGGCAGCTGGGGCCCGGATCTCTGGCCCGATTGGGCCGGAGACCAGGGGGGCCTGCCAGACTCAGGGCACTGGCCCTGGAATTTGGAGCATGTGCCCCGGGTGCCCAGCACCAGTGACGCCCCTGGCTGTCTCTTTCTTAAAGTAAATAAATTGAACTCCAGGTCTCACACTATAAGACATTTAAAAAAAGATCAGAATCATTCTTGTGACTCTTCTCTGAACCATCTCAAAATTATCAGTATTGCTCTTGAATTAAGGGAACTAGAACTGAACACAGTATTCCAGCAGAGGTTTCAGTAGTGCTAAATACAGAAGTAAAGTAACCTTTCTCCTACTTAACACTTCCCAGTGTAACATTCAAGGATCAGGTTAACGAGTTATGGAATCAGTGAGAGGTCATGTGTCACCCTTTTGGTGGCTAGAAGTATTGATATGGGGCCACCCTAATTCACTTTCGACACCCTCAGATTTGAGTGCGACTAAAACAATCAAGGAAAACAAAGGAAGTTCCACACTTCACCTACCCATTGTGAGATGATTGACTGTCATGTCCCAGGAGATAAAGGGAAGAATAAAACGTGCCCTTTCCACACTAGTGGAGCTTTTACACTTCAACATGTGAGCTTCTAGGCTGGTTTGACAGATCAAAGTGCTGATAGCACAACAAGGATGGTATTTGTTGCACAATCCCGCTCTACAAGGCAGAGTCCTGACTTGATAAGGGAGCACCTTTGATGGGTATTAGCTAACCAGGCAGAAGGGAAGCTAATAATAGTGCACCTCAGTTCCTAGAAGTGGGTATTGTGGTGCTGTCTGGGTCTAGGGGACTGTTTATGATTATTTTTCATATTGATATTCCATATTTATAGTAATCCATGTGTGTTATGTCATATTTGGTATCAACGGAGGGGCTGTAATTTGCTAGGAATCATATGATTTGTATGTAGGTATCATGCCTGTATTGGAGATTAGAAATCTATTTGTTTTTATGTGTGTTCCAAGTTGTTTGAGCTAAGGCAATCCAAGACTAGGTATGTGCAAACTATTGTCATAGTGATGGCCCATCAGGAGGGGGCTCCCAGCTACAGTGGACCCAAGAGGAAACTGGTTTGACCAGTTACCCAGACTGACCATGTGGCCCACCTCCATTTTGATCTGGCAAGGACTCTGAGATAAAAGACCATCACCCATTTTACATTTTGTCTTTAGTCTTCAGTCTTCAGCCTGTCTACAACCAACATTTGTCTCTGGAACTATTCTCCTGGGACTGAACAAAGGACTGAGGCCCACCCAGCTGCTGCTGCTGCTGGGTGCACACCAGAGGAGTGGGACTACTCTGCAAACTACAGGATCTTCAAGGATTTGTTTTCTATGGACAATAAATCATTCGTATGTATGTGATTCACTTTGATCCTTTAACGTCTCTCATATGTTGTTCCTTTTCTTTTTATATTAAACCATTAGTTGTAGTTACTAAAGGATTGGCTGGCAGTGTGGTATTTTGGGTAAGATCTAAGCCTATGTTGTTCTTGGTGATGTGGCTGGCCCTTTGGGGTCAAGACAACCTATTTCTTTAAGAGACCCAGTGGGTAGAGTGGACCATAGGAGCTGATGTGCAGTAAGGGGGCTGTTTCTGCTTTGTTATGCTCAGTGATGACCAGAGTGGGGGAAGCAGGAACATGTTTTGTCACTGACTGGGAGACTGGTTTAAGTACCACCCGTCAGTGGTTTGGCCCGTGATTTTGTGTCTTGCCCTGATTTTGGCAAATTCAGAAGGTTATCCCAGGAGGCCCAGGTCACAGGTATGACTTCTGGAACCCTTCAGTGACCTGGGGGAGGAACTGTAATGCAGACTCACCAGGTTGCTGGTTTGAGGTCCATGACCTTTAAATAAAACCGTCTTCAGACTCTGTTGAGATGGATCTGTATGAACCCCCTTTGGGGAGAGTAGACGGTCCCTAGGGTAGTGGGTTGGTGGGGGTCCCTCAACGATTTAGCTAGGGGAAATACCTCAAATGTATGGCCCATATCCATGACTTGATATGAAGAAGAAATTCTTTGTTTCAGGACCTCCTTTTGGTAGGGACCTGAAAAAGCCCCACTGGGAACGGGAAGGGAACCTTTAGGGACTGGAATTAATATGTGAAGTAGTAAAGAAAAGGGGATAAGGTGTTTGTCTTGGGCCTAGTCGGTCACTAATGATTTGGGAACCGACTGCCCTCATTCTCCAGGCTCCTCTTGCCCCACTGAACAGACACGAGCAGGACTGGGTAGGAGAGTGGAAGAGGGACGAAGTGCTAAGCTAGCAAGAGTCTCTCCTATACTGTTTGGCAAGTGCTCAGGGTATGCAAGTTCTCTGATGACCCTTCATAATTAAACTGTGGGCTGCCTGTGGGTCACAAGGAGATGAGACCCAAGAACTATGGAGCTGTTCTACACCTGAGTAAGGTTTGGACACTTGAGTGAAACAGGTAGCAATTCAGAGTCGCCCGTGTGGGAACACTGAGGCTTTTCCCTTGCGCCACTCCCTCCCTGTGAGTGTGCCATCTGGTATGGGGCTGTGCGGGAATCTCCCCCGGACATACGGGGGGGGGTATGTGCTTTATTTCCCCCTGGTCAGAAGCACTGATGTTTTTTGTCACCTTTCCAACAGCCGAAGGTGGGAGACAGAGGTAAGAACTGTTTAGGGTCCTATCTGCACAATGAGTGGGGGTGGGGTGGGGTTACCATCCCAAAAAGCTAGGCCTTTGTCCACCAAGGGGGGAGCTTGCCTAAAAGTGAATCATGTGGTACATTGTCTGCTTTGCTCGAGGACCTCGGTGGTACCTACCACCACCTGATGTGTTAGTCCCAGCAGGTATGGGCTGTTGGGATACATAGAATATGGATGGGTCCCTCATGTAGCCTGCCAGTGAAGGTGCAGATGTCCCACAGATCTGAGTAAAGGACTTCCTTCAAGGTCCTTGTAGCCATTGGTTCTCTTATGGGGAATCAGGGAACCCCTAGTGGGGAAGGGGAGACGTAGGCTTGCTGTTTATTACCACCTTGACGATGGTGGTTAATTTCCCTCTCGGAGAGCCAAGATACTCATGCAGGCTGGCTTGGAGGGGTAAACACTCAATGCGGTGTAGCATTGCTAATAGACAGGAAGGGTCACCCCAGCACAGGCTTACAGAGGGTCAAAGAGTCCTGAGAGGCCTGCAAGGAGAATCTGTGACAAGGAAAGGAAAAGGGAATGGTGGGGGGAGAGAGGGAGATATTTCATGGGTGGGCATTCCGATGGGGGACTGATGGGGCTAACGTTTGTGCTCCGTCTTCCCTGTTTCCTGCCATTAGATATGTACACAGCAGTGTAGGGAAGCATTAAACTACTTCCCGTCTCCTCCATAGGTGGAAGGAGGATTTTCTCCATGCCCGCATGATGTATGGGTACTTCCCAGGGCAGGCCACTTAGGAGTGTGGCAGCAAGGCAACTCGATCAAGCTGTGAAAATGGCGAGGAGGGGTTAGGGGATTTTTCCTTACCCCTTCTCTTGCATGTCTCAGGAGGTTCAGGTGATAAGACCCCTGGGTCTCCATCTGAAGGACTTGGAGGGATTAGAGGTTTACTCCCTTGTCCAGCAATGTCAGGGTTATTAAAAACACAGATCTGACATGAGTGAAAGACAGGACTGTGGTGAGTCAAGCGGATGCCATGTCCTGCATGGAGAAATGAATTTAAGCAGCTAAATAATAAGTGAGTGCAGTACTCTAGTATGCGTCCAAGCTAACCCAGACTCTATCGTGAATGGAATGGAGCCTAAGTGGGAAGACTGGGGGGAAGAATCTGAATGCCAAGTCCCTAGGGCTGTAATTTAGCTCTAGAATGGTTGAATGGGATGCCAAAGGAAGAACTTTGAGTACATTCATACATCTTGGGCTTTAACATGAGGCGTGCTGGAAGAGAGGCCCTGGATGTATCGAGCTAAGGGTTGTATAAAACCCCGGGAGAGAATAGGGGGCGATTTGAATCAGATGCTGGGAACTGGGCCTGCAGGCCTGGGAGTGGCAGCAATTGAAAGAAAGAAAAAGTGAGATGGGGCTCCAGGGCATGGAGGAATAGTGTGGTGTACCTTCACTGCCTTCTAAGTCAGGTCACTCTTCACTCCAGCCTGAGGAAAGGGTTCTTGGACCCCAGGTATAGCACTCCTCCCTTTCTAGCTGTGGATGGGGTCCCACCTAGGGCCTCTGCCGCTGAGTTCTGAGGGGTTGCTGAGAAATGGGAGTGTGGGTGGACCCTGAAGGGGTTTGCAAGTCAATAGGGGCCCCTTGGCATGGGGGCCATGACATCTAATGGGGACCCCCAGATACTGGAGATCTTGGGGCCCTAGAAGGCAGAGATTGCCTCTCAGTCTGCTAGGGAGGCTACATTTGGTGCCTCTGCCACCAGAGCTTGTGCTGCAGGTGAGGGCTATGTGAGTGACTGGTTACCTGTGTGGGGAGCATGTCCAGTGATCTGAGGGCTGAACTAGGGTCCCTCATGCTGTGCAGCAGATGGTCCGGTGTCTCTGCAAACAAGAACATCCCTCAAAAGGGAGGTTTTGGATAGCTTGCTGCATGTCTTGAGGCAGGTCTGCCTCCTGCAGCCATGCTGTGCGTGACATAATGATGGCTGATGCCATATCACAGCTCGCTGTGTTTGAGGCATCCCATGTCACTAAGAGAGCATCCTGGGGTGCTAGTGTGCCCTCCTCAATAAGGGAATCATAGTTTTCCCTGTGTTCTTGGGGGAGGAGATCCCAGAATCTTCTCATGGACTCCCAGATGTCTAGTGTGTATTGTTCCAGCAGCGCTTGGTGGTTCATGGTGTGGAGCTGGAAGGTGGAGGTTGAATACACCTTCCATCCCATGAGGTCCAGCTCCCTTGCTTCCCTGGGTCTCGGCAAGGGATCTGGGGAAGTTTGGCTCCCATGCCCTAAGGCAGCTTCCATCATGCGGGAGCTTGGAACCAGCTGGTCAACCAACAAGAGGAAGTCCTCCAGTGGGACCTGATATTTATGACACGCTAAATCTGAGACCCGTGGAATTGAAGTGGGAGTCTGCCAGCATGCTCTGGCAAGGTTAGCACACTAAGGTGCAATGGGACCGCTTTACGTTGGGGGAGATATTAACCCCGGATCAAATAGGGGGTCTCGATCCACACTGATGGGTTCAACCTCCAAACCTACATGTGCTGTTATGTGGTGAAGAAGGTTGTAGTGGGCTGTAGTGCCTCCCTGTAGGACCACATTCTGGGATTTAAGGCCCTGTCAGGGGTTGTGGGCAATGGTGAAGTGGTCCTGGGCCCTTTGGTACCACAGGAAGTTTCCTGCAAGGAAGCTTCCTGTGGTGGGGACCACTCTCAGGGTCGGTACGAGGAGGGGCCCGGTGCCAGCAGTCCCTCATGGGTCTGTCCACGCCTGTGTGAGGGGGTTACTTCTTCTTGGCTGGGGGCATGATGTTTCCTGGCAGGGAGGTGTTGGGCTAGCCCTGTCACTGGTGCAAGAAGGAGCCAGGGCAGTTGGTGCTGGCACCGGCAATGAGGCAGTGCTATGGTGCCAGGGAGAAGGAGAGTGCCTCTGCAGCGCTTGGCTGCAGGGCTCTGACCATTACCAGCGGGCCCTTCAGAGAAGGGAGAGACTCACTATGACTGTGGTACTGATGAACTCAGTACCATTATGAGGGATGGAGACTGGTGCCACACTGGAGAGGGCCATGTCCCCAAGAGGCAAGCCGGTTTTCCTCTCTGTTTCTGAGGCTTGGGAGGCGGAGGTGTAGGCAAAAGCAAGAGAGCTTTTGCCACCTCAAAAGCCTCCGGGGTTGAGCGGACCTTCATGACCTGTTGGTCTCGGTTCTGTGAGTGACCCGGTTGGGGGAAGCTGGAGTGGCGTCTGTGCTTTGGCACCGAGGTGGTTGCTGACTGAGTTATCTTGTGCTCCTCAGGGAACAGCAGAGAGGGCTCCAGTGCTGATGTGGCACACGATGCCAGTGGCTCCAATGGTGACCCCAGTTCTCTAGGGGGAGGCTGCCATGCTTGCTCCTGGGGGGAGCTGGAGCAACACGTGTTTTGGCACTGAGGTGGACGCCGAGCACATTGGCTTGTGCTCCCAAGGGGACCGGCACCAAGAGGGCTCTGGTGCCGATCTTGCACTCAGTGCCAGCAGCTCCAATGGCAACCCCAATTCTCCAGGGTTTGGCTGCTGTGCTTGCTCCAGGGCCAACACATGGCACCGCTGCTCCCTATCTTTGAAGGTCCTTGGTTTAAAGGACTGACAGATGGAGCAATCAGTAGCCTGGTGGGATTCACCCAGGTACCATAGGCATTTCTTGTGGGGTTCATCCCTCGGGAAGGCCTTGCCACAAGAAGCATAGGGTTTGAAGCCTGGCATTGTTGGCAGCAGTTGGGAGCGGTCTTCTGGCTCCAAGTTCATATCCTTGGTAAAAGCAGTGGCTCTTGGTGGAATGATGTCCATGAACAAATGGCTCATACATGGTAGAACAGACAGGAGCTTGCATAATTGCAAGGAGAAGGCTGTTCCGAAACCATCCCTGAGGGTGGAAAAAGGAACTGAGGAAGATCAGGGTTGATGGCCATATATATAGACATGGGAGAGGCTGGAGGGGGTGTTGTCCGCTGACCCTGCTCTGACAGCTAAGGCTAAAAATTTTCTGACCAATCATGCTCTGCAGCACGTAGACACCTAATACTGAATGATGCGAGCAGCACTTAAAGAAGAACTTAGACTTACTTACATTCACCTGGGGATAATTTCCAGAGAGGTAGCCATGTTAGTCTGTGTACAGCAATAGAAACGCAAGTCCTGTGGCACCTTAAAGACTAACAAATTTCTTTGGGCATAAGCTTTCAGTAGCTTCAACGCACTTTGTCAGATGCATGAAGTAGAAACTACTGTTGAGAGGTATACATACACATGCCGGGATGGAGGAGGGCACGTGTTAGCAAAGTCAATTCAGTTAGGGCAGATGGGGCCCATTTACACCAGTTAATTAGAGAGAGAGAATGTGTGAACAGGAACAATTACTTTTTGTAATGTGCTAATCATTCTAAGGCCCTATTCAGACCCAATCTGATTGTGTCAAATTTGCAAATCATCTCCAGCTCTGTAATCTCAAACTGAGGTCTGGTTTTGAAGTTTATCCATTAAGAATAAATGGACACAAATCGGACTTAAAAAATGGCAACATCTATAAACCAGGAGGAGAACATTTCAGTCTCCCTGAACACTTAATAGCAGACTTGAAATTTGCCATACTTCAACAACAACAAAAAAACAAAACAACCCCCCCCTCAAAAAACAAAAACAAAACAAACAAACAAAAAAAAAACTCAAAAAACCCCCAACAAACCTTCAAAAACAGACTTCAGCATGAAACCAAAGAGCTGGAGCTGATTTGCAAACTTGACACAGTCAGACTGGGTATGAATAGGGACTTGGAATGGTCAGCACATTACAAAAAGTAATTGTCCCTGTTCACACATTCTCTCCCTCTAATCAACTTATGTGAATGGGCCTCATCTGCCCTAACTAAATTGACTTTGGTAACACTTGCCCTCCTCCATCCTGGAACCTGCATATATATCTCTCAGTCAGTGCCATAATGCTCTGTTTCAGCGTCTGGGGCACATTCTGATCTGAACACACCCCTTGCAATTAGCAGTGCTTGGGGCCAGCTGCACGAAATGCACCCTTTAATGTAGTGGCTCTATTGAGCTGCTCCAGGGTGCCTGGGACAAAGCCCCTTATGGCCCTGCTCTCAACTATAGTTTCCACTTTATGCATCTAATAAAGTGGCTTGGAGCCTATGAAAACTTATACCAGAAGACATCTGTTAGTCTTTAAGGTACCACAGGATTCTTATTGTTTTCACCTGGGGATGTCTCCAGATGAATGATGGAAAAGAGATCTGATAAAGAGAGAGACTTTAGGCAGTATCTATATTTTCTTTGTAGTATCACTAAAAGTTTACTGAAGGCTAGATAGTTTGAGAAGCTGAACTTTGCAGTAAGTCTCACCACTAGCTCCTTTATAACTGCAATCCACAAGCTGGCACAAGCAAGTTTATCAGAATGAATTGAGCTGGCATATGCTCCTTTTTGCACTATGAGAGATTGTGGGGGATCAGGTAGGAATGGAGCAGCATAACATTTCTAATAATTCAAGATGCCATTTTCAGACTTAGCTCCATTGCAGCTACTAGCTGGGAGAGCATGTTATCATTTTCCAGGAACCACGTGTTTCGTTGAGACATGAACAGTCCTGAGCTGTACAGAACTGTCTTTGTGCTTATATTTCAGTATGAAATTGTGGAGAAAGCAAGCCTTGTTTTATTTTTGTTCACATTACTAAATGGAGACAATGACACTGTAAAAATGTTCTGTTACTAGTAATGAATGAGTTGTAAGGAAGATGACACCCTGACAGGCAGAGATGGTTTGTTTAATGGACTCTGAAGATCTGTAGCAATGGTGACGGACAGAGCTCACTGACAGTGAAAAACCAGTTTTCATGCATACCATGCAAATTGCAAATGGTTCTCTGATTTGGCCCCTGTTATTTGTTTTTCTTCAAGGTTTACAAGTATAATGACCATCATAGCAGTCATCACTGAATACAAACTTGGGCTTGTGAGAGCATGAGTCTCAAGAGCTTGTATTAAAGGACTATGTCCCCTACCTGGCATCTGCAGCAGACTTACATCTTGTGTAGTTCTGACAGAGAAGGGGGGGTGCATAACATATATACAAGCAGTGGGATATCTGAAAGTGGTTTTTCTTTGCATTAGTGATTGGGGAATTTCTGTGTATATGATTACTCACATTTACATGTAAACAGTGCACTAGCATGGGAACAACAGTATTAATTAATCCAGTGGTCCGCAAACTTTCATGGGTTGCAACACACTTGGTGGCATGTTGAGACCCTACAGGACACACCAGCCCACTCTCCCCAGGCCAAATCCAGCCATCCCCCTGCTCTCTGTGACACACTTACCACTGTGTGGTGACACACTAAGGGTGAGTTACTTACCAGTAACCGTCCTTCTTCAAGATTGGCTGCTAGTATACATTCAGTATTACATATCTACGTGCTACAGTGCATGACTGGTCAGAAACTTTTTAGCTCTAGCCTGTCACAACGGTCGGTGGCCAACGCCCCCTTTGGCCACACGATGGCTATACATATGACCCTAACTCTGTTCCTCCTCAGTCCCTACTAGTCACCAACTCCGTGTAGTGGGGACGGCGGGAGGGTCTTGAATATATCCGAACAGCTCATCTCGAAGATGGATGGTTACTGGTGAGCAATGTTCCCTCTAAGGTGATGATGCGGCTGAGCAACTTATGGATGCAGGTGAGCAAGTTATGGATGCGGCTGAGCAAATTCCCCAACCAATATGGGTCCTTCCCCACTGCCTGCTAGCCCCCAAAGCATATCCATAACTTGCTTAGCTACATCATCAGCTTAGAGGGAACACTGCTGTCATTACTATATTGTGTCATGGAAAATAATAATTTTATAATGCATGCAGCATTAAAACACCACAATGTTATGTGTTTTTTAAAAATATTTTAAAATTACCAAAATGTCTTATTTTACTGAAAATTGATTTTTCCCCATAAATGAACATTTTTCGTGACCCTTTGATTAATGTTCATGAGACTAAGAAAAATAAAAGTACCCTAAATTTGCAAATATAAACTCGAGAAACACCTAAAAAGTAAAAAAGTTGATGTGCTGCTTTTTTATTTTCTACAGCAGCCCATTTTACAATAATAAAAAAAAAGTCCTATATTTGAATTGGTTAGAAACAATGTGCCTTTTTTTGTTTTACTTAATTGGTCCCTGTTAGTATTTTATTCACAGTATACTTTATTTTCTTTCATTTTATTAGGGTTTTCTTCCTGCTCCTTCTTGCCCCTCAGTGTAGCTGTTCTGTAGGGACTAAGAGTCCCCCCCCCACCCCCCCAAAAAATCAAAACACTAACAGCAAAATTCAAACCCATGACCTTTCCACTCAGTCTGTTGCTTTACCCACTGTAGTATAGAGGGTGGTAGTGTTTAACTGTGTCAGAGCCAGAGGACTGGTATGTTCTGCTTGCCTGTGCTTCCTGCATCCCGGAGATAGCCTGAGGGTCATGGGTTTGAGTCCTGTGTTAGGAGTGTTTCTTTTTCTTTTCTTCTTCTTTTTTTTCTTTTAAACATTCAATTCATAAGTAACATGGGGGTGGGGAATCACCTATTTTCAGAATACCTGAGGACGGCAGCCACTCAGGACATGAAGGTAAATAGGAGGAGGACATGTCCTCCTTTTGCCAGATGTCTGGCAAGCCTAGTCCTGGGGAAGCTGCTTGCTCCCTCGCAGGCAGCAGGGGGGAGGGGCATTTCCTGAGTTCCACAGCTGGGCGCCGCCTCCCTGCGCCCTCCAGCCGACTTCCAGAAGTCCCCTGGGCTCCCCTTCCCCTGGGTCCCCGGCTCCCTCCCTCCCGCGTGAAGCCTGCCTCTCACTTCCGCCGTTCTTCTGGGCGGCAGGAATCTGTGCTGACAAGTTTAAAATCTCCCACCCTGAGCATATTCAGGGGAGATTTTAAACTCCAGGAAACTGCTCCCTGCCCCCTGGAAAAATGTGTGCTCCGGCCAGAAGGAGCAGCAGCTGAAGCCCTGCGCCAGGGGCGGCGAGGTGTGCGCTGAGGGGTTGGGGTTGCTATGCCCGAGCGCACGGGCGCAGCTTAGAGGGAACATTGCTGGTGAGTAACCCACTGTTCTTCTTTGAGTGCTGCTTGGATACATTCAATATTAGGTGACTACTCACCATACTGTGGATGGTGGGCAGAGTTGTTTTTTTCCTGCCTTCAGCATGACTACACCCACAACAGCCAAACCATGGTACTGAAAGATGCCTGAATAGTAGGCATCTTGGTCTACCTGGGGAGAATGCCTGTTGTTCTCAGGCTTCCCTTGGTCACATCATATAAGGGATGGAGGGAGGCTGTATGTCACCTTACCACGTAAGTGGGGAATTGAAGTCAATTGTCTCAGGTACTTCAGATAGGAGCAACCAATGGGAAGGTTGGGGAGCGTTGATGCTACATTTCTTTCCCCTTTGTGAGATGAACAACCGTATGCCCTTAGGACTGGAGAAGGAACGTGAGTGTGTTCATTGCGCCCAGGCGAGGTGATGATGCCATGGTGTGAAAGGGAATAGTTTGGGTCTGCTGGACAGTTACTGAAAGGCAGCTGGGGATGTTGTTGTGTGGTCCTTTCTGGGCTGTAGGTTGAAGAGTGGTGGGGTGGGAGGGGTTCCCACTTGATGAGGGGGTTCCATTGTTGGGCGCTTGTTAGCCAAGTCAAGGGCATGTACTCGAGCCATATCCCAGGATGCAGGAGTAGATATAGCCCTTGGATATAAGGGGAAAATGAAGTAACGTGAGGGCTTGCAGGAAAGGTTGGACCAGACTCATGGTTTCTGGGGCTACCTGTTCTACCCGACTGGTAGGATAGTTGATGCATACCATTTCCATATGATCACGAGATGAGGCTTAGACTCACGCTCAGTTAGTGAGCGGGGAAGGGCCTCAAGGGGGCCTTCATTCCATAATGCTCACAGGAGATAGAGGTACCTTACCCAACCAACAGGTTGGGAAAAACATCACAGGTGGGCCTGTTCACCACACCTCAGTTCAGGTGCATTGTCCCTGCCCCCACAAGGGCCAGGGAAGTAGAAGCTCTTTTTAAGGTGTGTGGGGGGGAAAGGTTAACCCACTAATGTCAACCATAACAACAGAGATAAATGATCAGGGCGAAGATTGCAATATAGGGTGGGGTGGGGGGTTGCAGGCATTGTCCTGAACTGATTGGGAGCAAACAGTACCAGCCAGGCCTGCCAACATCTTAGGTCTCTCCCGGTACTGCTTGGTCAGTGCATACCGGTTTGTGGAAAATGGGTGAGAAGCAGGGACATAAAGGGGCTACATTAATATTAGACCCAGTAGTCTACTGTGGCATGAGCACAGGGAGTGTAAGACCCTTACATAGCTCCATGGGCTTAGGTTACCTTGAGAACAAAGGGCGGTGATAGCAGCAGCCATGGGTTTTTTTTCTGGCACCTAAGGAAGGTATGGGGTCCCAGAACACAGGTGGCATCTAGAATTTAGTAGATCTTGGTCAATTGGTCCCTTTGGCATCACCCATACTCAGGGAGGGTGTGCTCTCTGGAGCAACGGGGAATTCTCTTAGATGGTTCAACTAGGCACATGGGCCCAATTGTAATGTTGAGGGCCATAGGGGTTGTGAACACATGGGAAAAAGGGGTGGTTATCAGAAGAACTCCAGGTTAAGGGATCCACTTTGCTAAGGTAATTAAGTGAGGGGCGCCAAAGGGTATTATCTCTTGGGAGGGAGGTTCCAGTCTTAAGCAGGGTCATACAGAGCAATGACCCCTTTGCTTAGGGACCATCTGGTAAGAATACCCACTGAATGGGATTGTTCACCAGATGTGGGCTGCAGCAATCCGACTAGCCCACATGAATGTCCACAAACAGAAAAAAACCTTGTGCAAGCATACCCATCTTGCCCCTGGGGAAAGACTTCCTGAATGGGTCTGAAGGCATTGATCCTGCATAAGGAATTGGGGCCTCCCCTGGGAATGTCAGGGAGGGCATACTAATCAAAGCCCTTTAAATGCTGGCCAATAGTCATTAGGGTTGAAAGCTACACAGGCCGGCATAAAAGAGATAGTGCTCGCTGGCTCGAAATAACATGTGGGGAGGGAGAGTCATGCAGTCCCAGCTTGTCCTATAATCTAAGGGTGATAGTCCCCTCAAAAGATTTGAGGTTGGTAATTGGGAGGGAAGGGGGGAGGGCCTTCCATGGTCCGTCCCATTGGACCTGACGGACTACTGGCTATGCCCATGTTTCTGTCCCTCCCTTATAAGACCAGGTACTGGACAAGTCAAGGTGTTTATGTCACCTTCTCTGTGTGATTTCTGGTACAGGATGGCAGGTTGCCTCATCCTGAAAAGGTCAAGGAGCTGTAAGGTGGGAAGCGGGGTGGGGGTGGAAGGAGCAGTTTGGGGACTTCCTGTCCCTGACCTGGAGAGGTCTAAGGGTTTTCTGTGATCGGACCTCCAGCTGTCAACCGAGTTCTCAATAGCAATGGGTTGAAGTGTGAGCTCCACCTTTTCCCAAGAAGCATGAGCTACCAGGACCCAATATGCTAATAGTCACATGACTGTGTGGGATATATCTCAGGGCCCAATGCTTACAGCACCTTTTTATGGTGTTTCAGTGCAGTCGGTTCTGCTAGACCCAGCCCTGGATCAGCAGGAGTGGTGGCCTGTATGGGGTAGCAAGAGAAATGAGATCAGGCAAGTTTCCCAGCCCTGGAAGTGGTGGGAGGAAGCACTAGAGGAGCACCCTAGTGTAGAGGAGTGTTCTATGCTAGAGAAACATCGTATCTGAGACTGTCTTAGGAGCCCTGAGCTAGGACTGGCCGGCCCCCATGGGGTGGGAGCAATTTCAGTTGGGCGTCAGGCCTTGTGGACTCTGGATAGTCTGTGGCCATGGGAAAGAAGAGGGAGAACAAAAGGAAATAGAGGAAAGGTTTAGACCCCCAAAGTTTTTCCTTCCTTTTTCCTGTGGGCAAGGTCCAGATTAGAACCTCTGCTACTATTGACCTGTAGGGGCGTGGGGTATCCCTAAAAGGATTTGCGATACATCCACCGTGGGTTGAGCCCGTGTAACTTTAGAAAGGGAGGCCCCCTGTGATGATGGGGGGTGAGTACAGCAGGCATGATCAGGCTTGGTTTCATTGCCCTTGAGATTAGTGAGTGCTAGGAGGATGGCTGGGGGGCTGCGAGGGGAGCATGCCCAGTGATCGAAGGGCTAGTCTGGGATCCTGGGCACCCCAGAACATGTGGTCTGTCTCTTCAGCGAATAGGAACCTTCCATCGAAGGGAAGGTTCTGAATGGCTAGTTGAGTGAGAGGAGGCAGGCCTGCCTCCTGTAGCCAGGGAGCCAGTCTCATGACTATGGCTGAGGCCGTGCTGTGGCTCGCTGTGTCAGAGGCATCCCATGCTGATAGGAGTGTCCTGGGAAGCCAGCCTACCCTCTTCTATGAGGGAACCATTATCTTATCTGTGCTCCTGATGAAGGAGGTTCCTAACTCTACTCATGGACTCCCAAATATCCATGATGTGTCTAGCCACCAGTGCCTGGTGGTTTGCGATATGGAACTGGAAGGCAGATGTGGAATAAGCCTTCTGACCCATCAGGTCTAGCTCCCTTGCTTCCCTAAATCTAGGCAAGGGATCTTGGGAGTATTGGCTATGGCCTCGGGCTGCTTCCACTACCCCTGGAGTTGGTGCCAGCTGGTGGAGTAAGAAAGGGAAGTCCCCCGCGGGGACCTGATACTTGTGCCCTGCTGTGTCAGAGATGGGTGAGATCAAAATGGGGTTTGCCAGGGGTTCCTGGTGATGTCCAGCACACTAGGGTGCAGCGGTACTGCTACAGGCTCTGATGGGGATGTGAGCCCTGGGTCAAATAGGGGACCTCTGCTCTCCCTGATGGCCTTGACCTCCAAGCTGACGTAGGAGGTCATGAGGCAGAGGAGGTCAAAGTCAGTTGGGGTGTCACCCATATAGGTCCATGTCCTGGGGTTGAGGGCCCTGTCTGGTGCTGGTAAGGGTGGAGTGATTCGGGGCCTTTCAGTACAATGGGAGATTGTTTGTGATGAAGCCTCTTGTGGTGGGGACCACGCCTGGGGTTGGTACCAATAAGGAGTCAGCACCGAGGACACTGGGTGAGATTGTTTGCTCCCTCAAGATGTGCCTTCCTCAGGGCTCAGGGAACAAGATATTCCCCTGCACTGAGCTGTTGGACTCATCTTTAGAGCAGTTGTTGGAGCAACTGGTGCTGGTGGTGCCACAGATGAAGTGGCACCATGGCGCTGAGGAGACACAGAGTGCAACTTACGGTGCCTTACTGGAGGCTGTATGGCATTACTGGCAGGCTGTTCTGATGGCAAGACTCCCTCTGGCTGTGGTAATGGGGAGCTCAGTACCGAAATCGGGGATGGAGATCAGTACTGCTTTGAAGCAGACCACATCCCCGAGAGGAAGGCTGGCATTCCCCTTTGCTTGGGAGGCCTGGGAGCGGGAGGCGTGGGCAGCAAAAGGATGGCCCTAGCTGTCTCAAAGGCCTTCAGGGTGGAGGGGACCTCCACGGCCTCCTGACCCTGGTCCTGAGGGTGCCCCAGGCAGGGAGAGCTGGAGTGGCACCTGCACGTCGGTCCTGATTGTGCTCCTGAGGGGGTGGCACCAAGAAGGCTCCGGTGCCGCTCTGGAATGTGGTGCTGGAGGCTCTGATGTTGACCTTGCTTCTCCATGGGTAGGCCGCCACACTTGCTCCATGCCCAATGCACGATGCCTCTGCTCCCTGTCCTTAATGGTCCTTGACTTGAAGGACCAACAGATAGCGCAATCGGTAGTCTGGTGGGTCTCACCCAGGCACTGAAGGCACTTCTCGTGGGGATCATCCCGTGGGAATGCCTTGTTGCAAGCAGTGCAGGGTTTGAAACCTGGCCTGGCAGGCAGCAGGTGGGAGTGATCTTCTGGCTGTGGTTCTGAGCGCTTGATGAGAGCAGCGGTTCTCAGTGGAATGAAGAGGTTCTGCCAGGTGAGCGGATGGCTCGTATACTATAGGAAAAGATAGGGTCTTGCGAGGTTGCAAGGAATGGGCTGTTCTGATACTGTCATTAAGGGCGGAAGAAAGAACTGAGGAGGAATAGGGTCGGGGTCATATATATAGCCACGGTGTGGTCAGAGGGGGCATTGGCCACCGAACCTGTCCTGACAGGCTGGGGCTAAAAAGTTTCTGACTAATCATGCGCTGCAGCACATAGACACCTGTTACTGAACATATCCAAGCAGCACTCAAAGAAGAATGTGTCCTGACACAGTGATTGAGAACCACTGCACTAGTTGTTATTTGTTGTGCATTGTTCTTCAGTTTAAAAGATTCAGTTAGTGAGCAGAAATAAAATCACATGACCTAGGAGACAGTAACAGGGCTCTAGGCCTTTGAATTGTAGCTTGATTCTTTATGATTTGGATTGGGAAATTGGAATTTGGATTATGGATTGGGATTGTCAATAAATCTTTTTAGGGAACTTGGGTTTGAGTCTGAATCTGATCACAGAAAATATTATAAAATGTGAACTGGGAGCCCCAAGGGAATGGCAAAGAGTACTTGTCACACAGATACTTTAAATTATGTTATAAAATCCTTTATTGCTAAAAGCATAAAGCATAGAATTGAGAAAAGGTTAGTTGATGAATATACAGTGTAACAGTTAGGTCACACTCTCAGAATCTGTTTAGGAAATCTTATGCAGTTTATTATTTGATAGATTGTTTCCTGTTAAAACTTTTAGTTGCTATACCTACACCCTGGAGTCAAGAAGTATGCCTAATGTCTTAATTGACAGGAAGAGTGCAGAGTCTAGCAATTCTACCTGGTATACTTAAATGTACTTGTCCCCACCCTCAGCCCCCAAAACAGGGGGCTGGTAGATTCAGGTTTTATGAGGATTCATGGAAAAGGGAGGCCTACCCGTTCCAGACGCAAGGAAGAGAGCACTGGTTTGATGCAACACAATTTTATTGGCAGTGATTTTAGCAGCAATCAGGTTTAGCAGCAACTCAGGTACAAGACTATCTAAACACAAAGCAACAGACACTACAACTACAACACACAGTGACACCAATCCCCGGCTGTTCCCCCATCAAATTATGTTACAGACTTTTGATTTTGCTGACTCTTTTTGAGTTGGGCCATTTGGTTTTATTGATTAAGGCAATTTACTTCCCTAAGGCCCACAATTCTATCCCTATTTCTGTGTCTATTCCCCCCTTTTAGCCCCTAACAATGTCTGTACTTACAGCAAGGCCTAGGCACTACTTTGTCCAGGGACACTATGCCTGGACTGCCTGATGGCTGTATTTTGTCTTCCGTACCATGGTGCTTGCCTCTTTCTTCCCTCAGCTGCTTCTGCCCTTGTTCAGTCACCTGGTCTGGCAGGGGAGTCCTTGGGCTGATCAGACCCTGTGTCCACTAGGAGATGTCCTGTCGGCTCTGAGTTGCTGCTATCAAACCAGAACTTTTATACCTTAAATGGATGCTGTGTCAGCTCATCCTTTGGAAATTCGCAGGTTATTACTTTCCTTTTATGCTAGTTTAAACCATTTTTATCCCGTTTTACTACTTGCACTCTGCCCTTGGCCATGAGGGTCGAATCGCAGCCCTGGGGTTGTTAGCCAATTAAATTATACCTCAGGTGCATGCACAATGTGGCTGAACTTATCAGATATTTATTGGGACTCCTGGGTCCCACATATTATATGTTATATAAACTTAGCTGGAAAGCCTCACTAGACTTTCAACTGGAAAGTGCATTTATTTGCTGTGAAGGTGGGGTGACTCAGGCTGGAATTTGACCCTTGCCACCTAGGTCTAGCTGCAAGCTGTAACAAAAGCTGATTGTTAGCACAGTATTAAGCCAGCAAAGATTAGATAGCTAAGAAAGAACAAGATGGGTGTTTGGTGTTCTTTCCTGAGAAAGGCAGAGCTGGAAACTGAGGATTGGAAGCTTCTCTTCATTCCTCCTGCTCTACAAATCCTAAGGTCTTAAATCCTCTTTTTCCTCCTACCAATAGGGTCTTCACTTTTTTACCTTTCTAAAAATAGGTTAATTTAGATTCTCCCTGGTTGTCTGAATATGAGTCTTTGTTCCAGAAATTGTCAGGATACACCTATATCATTGGCTATAGGTCTGTGAGTACAAGTGATGCATATTTTGCCTACTAAAATAATCCTCATCACCTTTCCCCTTTTCTGATTTATGAATTTTGTGGGTTTTGTGGTGTTCTATGCAGGGGTGTTGCTGGATAGCAAAAAGACCCGGGGCACAGGCCCACAGGTTCCACCTATGCTAGACCCTGCCCCTGTCATGGATATGCCCCCAATAGGCCACACCCACAACAGACAACCTCTCCCCCCCATGACCCAACAGGCACTACCCCTATCCTTGGCCCCACTTGAAACTGGAATTCACATGAAGTATTTTGAAGTGGGGAAGTTCCACATGAAATGGAAATTTTGGAAACATGGAGATGTGATGTTTCTGAAAGGAAATATGCTCCCTGGGGCCATGCCAGCTGATGACTAAAATTGAAGCTGTCAGCTTCTAGCCAGCAGCTGTCTAGGCACCAATGCAGTCTGACCATGTAGATTACCATGGATTATCCTGGTCCAGAGTGTTCAGCCTCTGTACCACTCTCCCAATACACAGAGGCCCCATGCCGTGTTCTGATACAACAACTCCCTCATACCTCTCTGCATTAAAACTGTAAAATGATCAATCATTCACCTCCAGTGTTCCCTACAAATGAATCAAGGTGCTGGCAATATCCTCTTAAAAGCTCACAGACCATGTGAGGAGGACATATAAAAATTCTCCTCTTCTGACAAGGCATATCATTCCCTATCTCCTACAGGTTTTTGTTGCTGAACATCAGGAGTCAGGGAGATCAGAAAATAGGAGTGGGAGGGAGGGTGGTGGATCAGATCATCCCTGGGACTTTCAGTTAACTTGTTTAGGTTCTCTAGGTACTGGAGAAGTGGATGGCATCTAGGTGCCCAGATGAAAGATGACACCCTGCTGACCCACGCTGAAGACACCTACCGCTGCAGTTCTCAAGCTTTTAAAATAGAGCCCATGCCTTCCCTGAACTTTGCTGTAATGCTTTGCCCTCCACTTTGAGTGGCAGCATGAGATTTTGGAGCAGGGGTGTGGAGGGATGGCAGCACAGCAGCTGCAATTTGCCATGCTGGGTTGCTTATACCACAGGGCAGGAAATTTAAAAAGGCTCTTACTCTCTCCCAGCTTCCAGGTGTATGCAATCCAGGTAGGGGAAGTTGGGGAACTCATGAGGCAAGCAGGCAGGCTGGCTGGGGCTGCCAGTGCAGTGCTGTGAGCAGGGTCACACCAAACTGGCAGACCCAGCCAGACAGCCAGGCTGCCTGCCTTCTGCGTCCTCAGCAAATAGCCAAAGAGAGGACAACAAAGCGAACTGAAAGCAAAGCAGAGAAGCCTCCTGCAGCATTCCTCCCACCCTGCCCTTAGCCCCTGCCAGACTCCCAATCCCACTTCTGGGGAAACAAAGCAGAGAGGATTATAACAGAGGACAGAACGAGGAGCAATGGTCTCAAGTTGCAGTTTGGGAGGTCGAGGCTGGATATTAGAAAAAAGCTTTTTTACTAGGTGAGTGGTGAAACCTTGGAATGAGCTGCTGAGGGAGGTGGTGAAATCTCCATCTTTGGAAGTGTTTAAGGCCCAGCTGGACAAAACCATGACTGGGATGGTTTAGTGGGAGTGGTCCTGCCTCTGGCAGGGGGTTGGACTAGATGACCTATGAGGTCCCTTTCAACTCTATGATTCTATGATTAGCAGCAAAAAGTAAGTAAGCCCACTCTTACAGGAAAGACCGAGTCCAAACCAAAAATACAGCATTACTGGGATCACACTATCTAGTGCAAGACAGACAACATTACAGGAATGCACAATAAAGTACGGCAACTGTAAAACAAGCCAGGCACTTTCAAAATGTAACAAATTTATTTATTGCTAGAGCTTTTGTGGGTGAAATTCCACTTTGTCAGACACTTGAAAATGGTTTCCAAATGGGATTTTGCTCATGTGATAAATAAATGTGTTACTCTTTAAAAGTACCATAGGACTCTTTTCTATTTTTACTGGATTAGACTAACATGGCTACCCCCCCTGGAACTTTTCAGTAAAAGGATGGTTAACTTTGCAGCATGCTGCCTGGTACGTGTACTTATGCTGTGCACAATTCATAGGAAGGCAAAACCGAAGAGCAGAATAAATAGTGACATTAAGTAGCAACTTTACTGGTAGGTAAAGCCTCACTCATGATCTCCCAACAGAACTCTCAAATCTCAGGATTTTTTTCCCCAGGCCCCGTCTGCTAATATTTACTCAGTCTTCTGTAGCCACTGTAGGGACACAGATAAAAATGAATAGAATTTACCTTTAAAGCATCTGTTAGGCAACACTGTGTATCTGGTCTTTAATATCATAACTAAAATATTTAACTCAGTTTAATAGACATTATAACCAATATTTAACAAAGCTCCATATTGTAAATTTGGAACTCATTTTATATTCTTGATGAAATTTCTTTAGGATTTAACACTATGTAATTTCATTTAAATATGTATGAAAAAGATGTGTGAATGAAGGGTGTGTGATAGGATCAGTTGATGCCAGCCTTTCCTGATGAAATGCAAGTACCACCTTAATGGATGAACAATTCAAACTAATCTCTGAAAAGCAAGAAGAAGAATCCACCCCAGAAAGAGAAAAACGAAATACAAGATCAAAGTCATGTCTGCAAATGACTGGTGATGAATAATTATCAGACAGGAGCTTTGAGGCAGCAAGATACAGCAAGCCTCATATACTCACATGAGACTCAGCAAGTACAAAAAAACATGAACATTTTGTGTCTCATTTTCCAACTGTCATCTTAGATCACCAGATTCATGACCTAGAGAGACTTGGCTTCCTCCTTGTGCCAAGCTTAGTTGCCCACTGGGCTGGCTCTAGCAACACGTAAAAGGACTGGTAATTAAATCATGCCAGCTTCCAAAATTTCATGGGTATCAATGTATGTGTCTGTTTTTTGCTATTTTCACATTTACAAATAAACGTGGCACGTTGCCTTGTCCCCTGAATAAGATCCTGCTAGTCTTTTCTAACAATTCCATTTCCTCTGTTATACCAAAAGGGCACCTACTAAAATGATGTGCAACAAGAACACCCAAAAGAAATGACTAGCAGGATCTTATTCAGGATACAAGGCAATATGCCACATTTATTGTAAATAAGTAAGGATAGCAAAAAGCAGTCTCTCTCACACACACAAGAAGTTCTGCAACCTGGTATATAATTACCAGTCCTTTCATGTGTTGCTTGACCCAGCCTAGTGGCCAGCTAGGCTGGGTACAAGGAAGGAGCCAGGCCTCTGTCGGTCGTGAATCCGATGCTCCAAGATGACAGCTGCAGAATTAGACCCCAAAGTTTTCATGTTCTTATCCATCTTTTATACTTGCTGGCCCTTGTGTAAGTCTATGGGATTTGCTGTGTCATGTTGCCCTCGGGGTTTGTTTGAGATCATTGGTCACCAGTCAATTGCAGGCTTGATTGTATTTTGTTCTTTTCTTTCTTGGGTGGCTCCTTCTGTTTGCTTTAATCGGAGATGTCTGCATTGTTCGGCGAGTTAGATGGTAATTGTGCTCCATCAAGACAGGCTGGCAATTGAGACTGGTCCCTTCACTCACACACACCCTTCATTCACACATTTAAATGAACATACACAACATATGCCTAAACCAGGTTTCATCAAGTATACAATCTGGAGTACAATGTTTAAGCAGGAGTTCCAAACTGGCAATATGGAGTCTTGTTGGACATTGGTTATAATGCCTATGTGTCAGGTTTAAAGAATTATTTCACTTATGACACTAAAGGACATATGCACAACATTAATTAACATGTACTTTAAAGGTAAATACAATTAATTATCTCTGTCCCTCCATATTATCTGTCCCTACCCCACACCTCCAGGCACTTTCTGTTTAATGTAGAACAATCTCTCACACAAGAGAACAATTTCAAGTACAGGATAAATACTAGGCACAGTATGGTGGTCAGCAGAGTTCAAATTTAAAAATAATATCACTGTTGATGAGGTTACCCTCCCAGACCACCTGCTGCCCCAGGCTCACAACTGAGGCAACAAGGCAAGGGCGGGAGACCCCATGGTTGTGTCAGGCCGGCCCCACCGCCATGTGAGACCGTGTGGTCAGATCAAGCAGCTCCACCACCTGCACATGTGGTGAGGGCAGGGGACCCCAGGCCAGGCCAGCCCTGACACAAGGGCATGGGGAGAGGGCAGGAGACCCCAGGGGGGACCAGGACAGCACCGAGGGCAGGAGACTCTGGGTTGGCACCCGAGCCTCACCCCCTGGGCTGTGGGGGGCTCCTTGGCCAGGGCTGCATCACAGCAGCCTGGCCACCAACCTGTTCCCCAGGGACCCAAGCCTGAGGGATGGTCCAGCCTTCTGCTGGCTTGACCCTCGCCTGGACTGAGGAACATCCCTTGGCCCACCTGGGGCTCAGGTGAGGGGCTCCTTTCCCAGGCGACCCCCCTCCCCGAGGCCCATAGGCCATGGGGGTCCCCCCTGCAGGCAAAGGGGAGACAATCATGGACCCCAGCCCAGGCGTACCCCCCCACCAATCCCAGCTGGGCTCCAGAGATCTATGGATACCCCCCCGGTCCCACCCAGGGCCTAGAAGCCTAAGAGTAGCCCCCTGAGTCCCACCTGGGGCCCAGAGGCCTAGGGACACCCCCACCAGTCCCACATGGGCCCCAAAGATTATGGGGCACCCCTACCAATCCCACATGGGGCCTGGAGGCCTATTGGCACCCCCACAAACCCACCTGGGTCCCAAAGGCCTTACCTGGGGCCCAGAGGCCTAGGGACACCCCTACCAGTCCCATATGGGCCCCAGAGGTTTGGGGGCACCCTTACCCATCCCAGCCAGGGCCTGGAGGTTTATGGACACCCCCTCCAGTCCCACCCAGGCCCCAGAAGCCTAGGGGTAGCCCCCTGAGTCCCACCTGGGCCACAGATGCCTAGGGACATCCCCACCAGTCCCACATGGGCCCCTGAGGTTTGGGGGCACCCCTGCCCATCTCACCTGGGGCCTGAAGGCCTACTGGCACCCCCCACAGCCCCACCTGGGTGCCAAAGGCTTGGGAGAATCTCCCCCACCTCAGCTGGGGCCCAGAGGCCAGCAACTAATTCCCTGCTTCCACCTAAGGACTGAAGCCCATGCAGGGAAGCCCTCCTTGGCCCCAGGCAGCCCTTTCTCTCCCCCCCCCCCGGACCGGGGCCTCCGGTCCCGTCCCCCCCCCGCCGCCTGCCGGCGCTATCCTCTGGAGAGAAGCCCATGCTGGAGCTGCTGCCTCTGTTTGAAACACCCTCCCTCCTTTCTTCTCCCCTCCCCTCCCCTGGCTGAGCCACAGATGCTGCTGCAGCAGCACGTGGGTGGGGGAGGGGCAGGTGCAGCTAAGAGGCTCAATGAACTCCCTCTCTCCCTGCGCTGCTGGGGACTGGTCTGATCTCCCTGCACCGGCGCTGGGGGTCCACGGAAAAGATTCGGGGCACTGCCAGGGAAATTCGGGGCATGGGCCCCGAGTGCCCAGTGCCAGTGATGCCCCTGGTTCTACGAAATGTCAAGGGTCTCATCCTGAGTTATTATTCAAGTTGTTACTCACCTGCTGACCTATGTGTCATGATCCAAAATAACTTATCTGGGGTTTTCCATCATAGATTGTTGAACAAACAGATCCATCCTCTCTGACATTTTCAACTTTACAACTAATTCATCACTGTATCCTTCTGCAAAGTTCCCACATACAAGCTACTCATGATTTCTTATCTAGGCCTGTAGGCATTTTGTGTTTCAGCTGTCACACGCTTCTAGTCTGGAGGAGAATCTGCTGTTGTGTGGATCATCCAATTTTGTCCTTTCATACCCATCTGGGGGGAATGTTAGAAGCACAGAAAGCTGCATTCTTTGCTCTTCAGATTCCGATACCACATCCATCACCATAATACATGAATACCTTCTAAAAATGCATTGAGCAAGATGACTGAGATCTGTCACAAATTAGTTTCTGGGGAGTGGCTCTGCTTTTTTCTCAGGCCTGTCATTGCTCATGGGAAGTACCTAGCACAAAATGGCTATGTAAGCAGGGTAATGGTCCTAGATTTGGTGCTAGTTAGAATTGGATGTTAGACAGAAAGTTCATATTTGGGCCTGAACTTCTCCTAAGAATATGGGTTTTAGGACCCGAGGAGAGGGAGTTTCCATTTGTAGTTCCACAATCTCTAAGAAGGTCTGATTAAAGACTAATAATGTCTGAAATGGAATGCAAAACCAGTGGGACTTTATTTATTCAAAGCCATCACCATGTTAGTTTTGGTTCAAGTTTCACTGTTACTGTATGCCCTGATCCTATGTTTTACAACCCCTTGCATTTATTTTCATTCCATTCTGTAAGTTCACCATCTTTGAAGCATCTGACGAAGTGGGATTTTCTCCCATGAAAACTCATGCGAAAAAGAAATTTGTTAGTCTTTAAGTGCCACATGATTCCTTGTTTGTTTTTTTGTTTGTTTGTTTGTTTTTGTTTGGTTTGTTTTTTTTCTGGACTAGACTAACACGGCTATCCCTTTGGAAATATTACAAAGTAGTAGCAGAATGTTCCATGACTGTAAATAGAGGCTAGAATGTAAGGAAATCTTGTGTGATTACACTGGCTGGTGTATACTGTTAGCTAGAACTCCAGAAAGAATGACAGGAGCTGTTTGTCCACCAGCCTCAGCAAAGTATACTCTACCTGTTCATTACAAAAACTGCATGAGCTTTTGTAGGAGAAAATCCCTCTTTGTCAGATGCTTTGAAGATGGGGGAACTTACAGAATGGGAGGAAATAAATGCAGGGAAGCACAAGTCATGGGAACAGGTCACACTGTAACAGCAAATCAAAGCACTTGTAAAGATTCAAACACTGGGGAACAGCATACAGAGGAAGATGAGGTCAAATCACCTGTTGTAATGAGAGAAAATCCAAAGTTTCTATTAAGCCCTGAAGCATGCAATTGAGTTTGCAAATAAATTCAATCTCAGAAGCTTCTCTTTGAAACCTTAATCTAGTATTCATCTGTCTGAGCACTGCAATTAGTAAACGGTTTATGGAGTGATCAGAAAGATTGTAATGCTGACCCACTGGTTTTAGAATGTTGTGATTTCTGATGCCAGTGATCTCCTGAGGCTGGGTTATGTTGCTGGACAGATATGGCTGCCCAGGTCCCAAAACTTCTGGAAATTAAGTAAGTGGTTGCATTGAGCATGCTCCAAAAGGTTTTCTACTGCTGCTGTGGTCAGATGCCATGAGAGCAGCAGCCACACAGAGTTGCAATGAGAAGAGCCCTTGTGTGACTGGGAGAAGCAGAGCCAGGAGCACACAGCAAGATGTTCTCTCCCTGCTGTGGAGCATTTTGTAGCAGAGTTTTCTCATATGCATAGGTGACTGATTTCTGGTTACCAGTACAATGGCTGGATGGTGCTGGTTCCAGAAGAGAAAGAAAAGCCTTCATGGAATTCTACCTAATATCCCTGCAACCAAAGAAGAGGACTGCTGCTTCTTGTAAACTTAAGCCTTTGAACTTGAACAGAGACTGTAACTGAGATTTGGGTGGACTTCACATGAACTTTGGTACTCTTGGGTTTCTTTCTTCACAATGTTTCTGTGGGACTGTTCTGTTTAAATTCATTTTGTTTTCTTATGATAAAATTTATCAAGTTATTACTTAGTGAAGTTCAATATGTTTATTCTTAGGTAGTATTTTAATGTGGGTAGGGTAACTGAACAATCTTTGCTGTGTGTGTTCCTTACACATTGAATCCTCAGTCTTCAGCTGCTTCTGTATAGGAGTTGGGGTTTAATTTTTTTTTTTGAGGCTCTGAGAAGGGCAGTTAAATGAATTCTAGCCCACACGAAGGTTACATATGTTTTGTCCAGCTGCTTTGCAGATTCAAGTAAAGGTTTTCATCATGTGTCTGCACATACATGCATACATTGCAAGGGACCAATGGCACAACTCTGTTGACTTCAGCATGGCCAGGATTTAACTGTGGGCCTTTACCTTGCATTCCAAGGTTGTTTTCAGATTATCAGAAAATACATTGTGCCTCAATGGGTATGTCTACACTTAGAAGTTATTTTGAAATAACTTTTTTCCTTTCCGCATGTATTTTGTTATTTTGAATGAAACATTTATTTATTTTGAAATAATGAAGCACTATTTTGAAATAATAAAACCCGCTTTTATTTCAAAATAGTGCTTAAATAAAAAATTATTATTTTGAAATAAGCCATTCTAAGTTGCAGAATGGGCTTATTTTGAAATTATGGCCCTATTCTTTTGCCTGCCTTCCCCTATTTCAAATTAGAGAGTCTAGTGAAGACTTTCCACTTCAAAATAATAACTCCTACCTTATTTCAAATTAGAGAGTCTTCTCTGGACTCCTAATTTGAAATAATAAATTAGAAGTAGTGCTAATTCGACATAATTACTTCAAATTAAATTGAAGTAGTTATTTCAAAACAACTATTTTGAATTAATTTTGTAAGTCTAGACATAGCCAATATGTCTAATAAACCTGTTTCTGCTACTTAGGACCGTCTGCTCATCAACCGTCCTTTCCCTGGGTCTGCTTTTTGCCATCTTCTGTTTGTCCTTGTTATTAAGCACATTTGTAGCCAAAAGTGCAACTCTGAAAACAGTAGTGAAATAGCATAGGCTTTAAATACCAAAATGAAACCAAGAAAAACCACCAAATCATGGAACAAAACCAGTTCTTGATGGTAAGAGTTGTTGGACAAGTTTAAAAAGCCTCCCAATCAAGATGGGGGGAACAGTAAACATGTTGGAGGGCAAGGACAGGATTCAGGGAGACCTAGATAAATTGGAGCCGTGGGCCAATAGAAATCTTATGAGGTTCAATAAGGACAAGTGTAAAATCCTGCACTTGGGATGGAAAAACCCATGCACTGCTACAGGCTGGGGAACATTCAGCTAAGTATCATAGAATCATAGAATCATAGGGTTGGAAGGGACCCCACGAGGTCATCTAGTCCAACCCCCTGCCAAAAAAAGCAGGACCACTCCCATTAGATCATCCCAGTCAGTGTTTTGTCCAGCTGGGACTTGAACACCTCCAGAGATGGAGATTCTACCACCTCCCTAGGCAACTTATTCGAATGCTTCACCACTCGCCTAGTAAGGAAGTTTTTCCTAATATCCAGCCTGGACCACCCCAGCTGTAACTTGAAACCATTGCTTCTCGTTCTGCCCTCTGTTACTACCGAGAACAGTCGAGCTCCCTCCTCCTTGGAGCAACCCTTCAAGTAGTTGAAGGTTGCTATCAAATCCCTCCTCAGTCTTCTCTTCTGCAGGCTAAATAAGCCTAGTTCCTTCAGTCTCTCTTCATAGGGCTTGTGCTCCAGCCCTTTGATCATTTTGGTTGCCCTCCTCTGGACTCTCTCTAATTTGTCCATGTCCTTTTTGTAGTGGGGAGCCCAAAACTGGACACAGTATTCCAGATGTGGCCTCACTAGTGCAGAATAGAGGGGAATGATCACATCCCTCGATCTGCTGGTAACACTTCTTCTGATGCAGCCCAGTATGCCATTGGCCTTTTTGGCAGCAAGAGCACACTGCTGACTCATATCCAGCTTCCCATCCACCATGACTCCCAGGTCCTTTTCTCCAGTGCTGCTATTTAGCTGATCACTCCCCAGCCTGTAGCAGTACATGGGGTTTTTTCGTCCCAAGTGCAGGATTTTACACTTATCCTTGTTGAACCTCATGAGATTCCTCTTGGCCCACTGCTCCAGTTTGTCTAGGTCTCCCTGAATCCTGTCTCTGCCCTCTAGGGTGTCTACCGTTCCCCCCAGTTTGGTATCATCTGCAAACTTACTAAGTGTGCAATCTATCCCATCATCCAGATCATTAATGAAAACATTGAACAGAACTGGCCCCAGGACCGACCCCTGGGGCACACCACTTGTTACTGCCTGCCAACTTGACATGGAGCCATTGATTCCTACGCGCTGAAACCGTTGTTCTAGCCAGTTTTCTATCCACCTTACAGTCCATGCATCTAACCCATACTCCCTTAATTTGCCAATGAGAATGCTGTGGGAAACCGTATCAAAAGCCTTGCTAAAGTCAAGGTATATGACATCAACGGCTCTTCCCGCATCCACAAATCCAGTCATCTCATCATAGAAGGCGATGAGGTTGGTCAGGCATGATTTACCCTTGGTAAATCCATGCTGACTGTTCCTGATTACTCTACATTCCTCCAAGTGTTTCAGGATGGATTCTTTGAGAAGCTGCTCCATGATTTTTCCAGGGATTGAGGTGAGGCTGACAGGTCTGTAATTCCCTGGATCCTCCTTTTTGCCTTTCTTGAAGATAGGTACTATATTTGCTTTTTTCCAGTCCTCTGGCACCTCCCCCGTTTGCCACGAGTTTTCAAAGATAATGGCCAACGGTACTGCTATCTCATCAGCCAGCTCCCTCAGCACCCTCGGATGCAGTTCATCCGGCCCCATGGACTTGTGCACATCTAGTTTCTTTAAGCAGTCCCTAACCTGACCTTCTGTCACCAAGGGCCTCTCTTCTTCTCCCCAGTCCCCCGTACCTAGTGTAGTGGGCTGGGAGCTCACCTTGCTTGTGAAAACTGAACTAAAAAAAGCATTGAGCACTTCAGCTTTTTCCTCATCCTCTGTCACGAGGATGCCTGCCCCATTCAGTAAGGGACCTACACCATCCCTGATCCTCTTCTTGTTATTGATATACTTGTAGAACCCCTTCCTGTTATCCTTCACATCCCTTGCTAGTCGCAACTCCATTTGTCCTTTGGCCTTTCTGATTTTATCCCTGCAGTCCCGAGCAATGTCTTTATATGCCTTCTTAGTCATCTGTCCTAGCTTCCACTTCCTGTAAGCGTCCTTTTTATGCTTCAGCTCAGTGCAGAGCTCTCTGTTAAGCCACAGTGGGCGCCTTCCACATTTGCTGTGCTTTCTCCTTATCGGAATTGTATCTTCCTGTGCCCTTAGCAGGGTTTCTTTAAAATGCACCCAACTCTCTTGGACACCTTTCCCCTTCAGATCAGCCTCCCAAGGGATCCTGCCCATCAGTTCCCTGAGGGAGACAAAATCTGCTTTTCTGAAGTCCAGGGTCTGTGTTTTGCTTCTTTCCTTCTTTCCTTTAATCATCAACTTGAACTCAATCATTTCATGGTCACTGCTACCCAGGCTGCCATTGACCTCTACTTCCCTGATAAATTCTTCTCTATTTGTGAGCAGCAGATCGAGAGGTGCAAGGCCCCTCGTTGGTTGCTCCAGCATTTGTCCCAGGAAGTTGTCCTCAACACTCTCCAGAAACTTCCTGGATTGCCTGTGCACTGCTGTATTGGCCTCCCAGCAGATGTCAGGGTAATTGAAGTCCCCCATGAGAACCAGGGCCTGTGCTCTAGAAACTTCTGTCAGTTGTCCACAGAATGCCTCATCCACCTCCTCCTTCTGATCTGGTGGTCTGTAGCAGACACCTACCACAACATCCCCCTTGTTGCTCTCCCCTCTAAACTTAACCCACAGACTTTCAACTGGCTTGTTTCCACTTTCATAATGAAGCTCTGAGCAGTCATAGAGCTCCTTTACATATAGTGCTACTCCTCCCCCTTTCCTTCCCTGCCTGTCCTTCCTGAACAGTCTATACCCATCTATTGCAGAGCTCCAGTCATGCAAACTATTCCACCACGTCTCTGTTATCCCAATCATGTCATAGTTCTTTGTCTGCGCTAGAGCTACCAATTCCTCCTGCTTGTTTCCCAGGCTCCTTGCATTTGTGTATAGGCACCTAAGATACCCAGCTGAGTGCCCTACTTTCCCATTTTGACTTTCAATTCTATTGTATCTACCTCCCTGGATTTTCTTTTGGTGTTGACCTCCCCCACCTGCCTCAGGCATTAGGGCTTCATTAGAGCATCTAAGAAAGTTATTTGATTCCCCCCGCATGTTCCAATTATCCTCTCTTCTATCCCTGGAGTTACAGTCCCAGCACCCCCCAAATTCCATCCCATCCCCCTGGTCTCCCACATAGTCACTTACCTGTGGGCTTTGGTCTCCTTCCCCCTTCAGACCTAGTTTAAAGCCCTCCTCACTAGGTCAGCCAGTCTGCGTCCAAATACACTCTTCCCCTTCCTCGAAAGATGGAGTCCATCTCTGCCTAGCAGTCCTTCTTCCTGAAACAGCAACCCATGGTCGAGGAAGCCAAAGCCCTCCTGACGACACCATCTTCGCAGCCAAACGTTCATCTCCAGGATGCATCTGTCTCTGCTCAGGCCTCTACCCTTGACCGGAAGAATCGAGGAGAACACCACCTGTGCTCCAAACTCCTTCACCCACGCTCCCAGAGCCCTGAAGTCACCTTTGATCTGCCGAGTAGCAGCACTATAGAAAAGGACATGGGGGGCTTGGTGGATGGGAAGCTAGATATGAGTCAGCAGTGTGCTCTTGCGGCCAAAAAGGCCAATGGCATACTGGACTGCATCAAAAGAAGTGTTACCAGCAGATCAAGGGATGTGATCATTCCCCTCTATTCTGCACTGGTGAGGCCACATCTAGAATACTGTGTTCAGTTTTGGGCTCCCCACTACATAAAGGACAGGGACATGCCAGAGAGAGTCCAGCAGAGGGCAACCAAAATGATTAAAGGGCTGGAACACAAGCCCTATGAGGAAAGACTGAAAGCATTAGGCTTATTTAGTCTGCAGAAGAGAAGACTGAGGGGGGATTTGATAGCAACCTTCAACTACTAAGGGATGCTCCTAGGAAGATGGAGCTTGACTATTCTCAGTAGTAACGGAGGACAGAATGAGGAGCAATGGTCTCAAGTTACAGTTAGGAAGGTTGAGGCTGGATATTAGAAAAAACTTTTTTCTAGGTGAGTGGTGAAGCATTGGAATGAGCTGCCGAGGGAGGTGGTAGAGTCTTCATCTTTGGAGGTGTTTAAGGACCGGCTGGACAAAACCATGATTGGGATGGTTTAGTGGGAGTGGTCCTGCCTCTGGCAGGGGGTTGGACTAGATGACCTTTGAAATCCCTTCCAACCTTCCCAACCAGAACATCATGTCTCTTTAATAGTGCATGGAATATGAATGGGTATGTCTACACTTAGAGCTGAATGCAAATTGATTGCCATCAATTTGAATTCTATTAAGTGCATGGACACACTGGCTTTCCTCAATTCGAACTGAGGAACTCCTCAGTTCGAATTGATGAAAGCTGACTTTGAATTGGTCAAATTGGTGTGACTTTGAAGTCAGGGTCAATTTGAACTGAGTAATTCGAATTGACCCAGTGTGGCCATGTCAATTTGAATTCGCTGTTAGTTTGAATTAGCCACAACTTGATTTTTCCCTATATAATACTGTAACCTGCTAGGGTGGGCTCAAAGTCATTTATCTGCCCCTCTCCAGTGACTCACAGAAAGCAGAGACCTGCAAAAAAAGCAGCTGGAGAGCCAGGATCTAGTCTGTAAAGGGGCTCACAGTGAAGACTGTTCAGAATTCATAAAAAAAATAAACAAAAGCAATGTACTATATTAAACATTAACTTTATAAGCCTTCTGATGAGAGCAGAAGAAATTATTAGTATACAGATCTATATTACATAGTGGCTATTTAGCAGTATCCACATGAGTCTGTTATGGTCTCAAATCACCAAGTCCAAAGGCTTGTGCTAGAAGCTGCAGCTCCGTCCTCTTTGACAGCAGAAATTCTCTGTATGAGTCCTGGAAAACCTTTCTTCCTCTGCTGGGAGCACTGCTGTCCACTCAGCTTACTCAGTCCACACTCATTTACATACACACATATATAAAAAAAACCCTGTTACAAAAGAAAAATACATCACTGACAATAACAAAATATAATTGCCTCTTTCCCCTTATTACACTCAAGAACTGTAGTAAGGCCCATAACCCAGAGTATAAAGTTAAAAGGCAACCACCCTTCTTTTCCCAATAGTTGCTACTCTGTACCCACTGCCTCCAGACTTCTCTGCTGGAGGGTTAACAAGGCTACTGACCTTAAGCAAAATGCCTCAGGGTTGGGAGAAACAGCCTGCTGTCTGTTCCCAGCTCAGCTTCTCCCCTTGCACAGAGCACCAATACTTTCCTCAGTGCAACTGGCCTGGTTGCTCGATCTCTCAGAGATCTGACCACTGCGCTGGCAGGGAACCTTGCTGAGCAGGCTCAAAACTACACGCAACATGCTGGAACTTCTGGGTCTAGACAGCTAAATCTGCCCAGCATCAGCGACACAGCAAGAGCGACTCAGATGCCAGCAAAACTCTTAAAGAAACACTCCTCCTTTAAGCCCATGGGTTACAATAGCACCCCCTACCAAATTCGAACTAGCAAGTCCTGTTCATGGACATGCCAATTCGAATTGGATTTTCTAGTGTGGCCATGTCAAGTCGAACTGACTGAATTCAAATTAATAATTATTAGTGCGAATTGCTAATTTGAATTCAGTAATTTGAACTGAAACTCTAAGTGTAGTCATAGCCAATGAGATCAAGCAATTGATAGAGTGGCAAAAAAGGTTGATTCTGGGCAGCTAAATGAGACTTCACTGCATTGCTTGCCATCATTTTAGAAGTCAATGAATATGAGTCCATGAAATTACAAGATTATTTAGGACAACATTCTACCTTATTTAAGCCCAAAAGTTTACACTATATTATGACTTTAACTAGAAGTAAGCCTGAAGCAAAACCCAAGATCTCTTTCCCACTGAAAGTTCAGGGCTGATCTCTGCAGCTCAGATTCACCTCACTGTGTAATAATGTAAACCTAGATTTAGGCACACAAAATGGGGACTTCTTTTGGATGTTCCAATGTAATCCATTCTCCTTTTGGAGGCCTTTTCAAATGTGACTCTAAAAGTCACAAAAGCTCAGGAGTGTTTTATTCATTTATGTATTATTTTAGTCCAGTAAAAAGGGAGTATTTCCTTCTTTGATCTATCTCCTCCTGCTCATGTCCAACCATGTACAACTTCTTTTGTCCTTTTTGTTTGTTTCAGTTCTTCTTTCCTTCAAGTCGCTCTTGTGGCCTTCTCTTACTATGCTCCTCCTTTTGTCTCCTCCTCACATCCATGATTTATCTCCTCTTTCACACTGTCTCTAAGTTGTATCTGGGGTTGCACTTAAACTGGGAAAAATACTAACCACTCCTTGGCATTGATGTAAGCTCTTGAGTAAACCATCATATCATCTAACTCAGTGGTGAAAACATGTATGCTTAGAATATATAGTATTGATAGCACAGATGCTGCAATATTGCTCACATCTTTCGTAATTCTCTGCCTCAAATGAACTCGCTATTTTCCTTCAAATCCCTTTTCTAGACTCTATCCTTTTGGCTAGATTTCCATTGCTAACTTTTGATCTCTCTCCCCCTGCTCATGTCCAACCATGTGAATATTGGAACTACTAAGATACATGTAGATGAAGTAACCTGGATCATTTATTATCAAAACTTTCCTTCTTCCCTATCTGTATAGGCAATCATTAGTTTCTGTGTTTATTTTTAATTTAAATATAATCCCCTTGGGACAGATGACCTTACCTTCATTGTATCTGTAAAGGGCTGTGCAGACTTACAGCCCTATCTGCAAAATTTATTATTGACTGGACTGACTCACTTGCTACTGCTAGTTCTCCCACACCAACACCTATAAAATATGCACTTGCCAAATATCAAACTAATCTCAGACAAAATAAGCAATCATCACCACAAACTGGGAGCTCGCACACTGATGTCCAACAATCCTCATACTAAAACATGATAAGCAGGAAAATACCACACAGTGCTATTCTATATCTCTGGGGTGTATTTTGTTCCATGGCAGAGGCTATCCGTGCTCCCCAGTAAGCCAAGGAACAATCTCTTTTTATTATGCTGGCTCAAAACCCAAAACTGTTTACAGCCACACACTTTACTTGACACTAACCTGTATTCATTACAGACACTGTGGGGATTTATCTGCATCACACTAGCTTTGCATGTGGGCCACATTTTCATTCAGGAAAATCAGATGTAGGTACCTCAGTATATGGAGTGAAAACAGCATGAATAATGGAAATTTTAAGCCTCATTTTTAAAAAAATTAGATTATAGTTTTACCGTTCTATTTTTTTTTTGTAATCCCATCCTAGTGCCAAATAGCCTAGATGCTGTCTAGTCCTTTCCTCTAATCATATTCAATGGCGTTTCCAATCTTAGTTGGATAGAAGGAGTTGCCTCTGAAGAGCCACATTCTACAAGACTGCATGGGTCACCTTCAATCACCTTTCGTGTGTCCTGTGAAGAATTAGTTTAATCATAACAGATAAAATAAATACCACATAACGTAAAATTAAATTAAATCCTATATGCAACAACAAAGATAACATTATGACATATCCATCATGCTTCTTTATCTGTGAGTGCACAGATCAACAGAAAGATTTATAATGCTAGAATTATTTCATTGCCAAAACTGAAGCTGGCAATATTGAATTAAACATCATACGTTTGTCAGAGGCTTTGCAGAAAGTAGTTAGCACCCACACTGTGCAGCTCTTACAAATTCTTAACAGATTCTATTGCTGAAATACAAAATGTTGTACACTACAGTGGACAGAGACTTATGATACAGAATTAAGGTTTAGGTACTCAGTGGACTTATGGCGTCTGCACAGGTTTAATGAGTTTCCTTTTCAGACTAGAGAATTCAATATCTTTCATGGTGCATGCAGTGTTGTTGTAGTCATATTGGTACCCGTTTAACTGGCATATGTACACAACTGTACTGCCATATAGTGTGCCTGATGACTGCATAGTAAATTACATTGAATTATTATTAAGAAATTATGAAGCAAACTGCAGTCTGGTTTTGAGGAATGAAATATTCCTGTGTAACAACAGAAGCATAGATAAAGTTTTAAGTAGGTTTCATTTTTTGGTCCCCATATAATGATGGCTAGAAAATGTCATTTGGCTTGAAAATTGAAGGGAAAAGAGAATTCCACTACAAACTTCGAAGAAAAGTATTTCTGAGCTACAGAGAATTAAAAATTAATTTATTAAGCTTCATTGAAATGTCCTCCAAAAATGGAAATAAACTGAGAAAAGAGTTGGTTACTTTTAAGTTTGTTATTTAACATTAAAATTGAAATATACATGTATCAGTTATTGTAATTAAATATATTGCAGGAAAGCTTAGGAAATTCTGTCATAGAAGAGTACCCCATTGTGCTAGGCACTGTACAAGCACAGAACAAAAAGACAGTTACTGTATTGAGGAGCTTACCTCTGAAAATCCCTAAATATTTATAAGGGTGGAATCAGAAGTGATGTGTGGGTAGGGCATGTGGGGTCATGTGCAACCTAAGATTTGTGACAGGGTTTGCAGGTTGAGCTCCTCCCTGTGAGGCAGCTTTTGGAGCTGGCCGGCTGCAGTTGTGGGGAGAAGCAGCGGCAAATAGCTGGATGCTGGAGGGAAGGGCTGCTGGAATTAAGACATGTCATGCCTGGGGAGAAGTGGCTCAAGCTGTTTGGGGCAGGGAGGTAGGGAAGACCTTTAAATAGTGCCCTCCCTGCTCTCAGAAGGTACCAGTCATCTCTGGATGGAATGACTAGTTATAGGAAGGTAGACAATATTTAAATAGCCTCACATTTCATCCTGTCTCTTGAATAAATGCACACAGGTAAAATATCACATTGCACATTTTAAAACAATCTTAATTCTGCCTCTCTGGGACATTTTGAGGTGCTACATGCATGCTACCAACAAAAGACAAATTAACACTCCTAGTTTGTCTAAGGCTATCCTATGTGGTGCCTTAGATGCATGTTACTTTTTTAAGTTGCCTAAGCTCTGTTTTCTATTTCTTACACACGCAAACACAGGCTGATCTTACACCTTGTGCTAGTTGAGCAATAGTGCAGTTTGAAACTGGAAATCTGTCATTCAGATTCCAGCTCTGCTGATGTGCATGTATTAACATTAATTTTGTATCTGTGAGTTGCACTGAAGAAGCATCCTTTCCAATTCCTTTATCCAGCATGATAGCAGTAATATCGCTCACCACCTCTCTGGTGTACTGGAAACCTTAACTCATAAAATATTCTGAGTTAGAATGTTGGCTTTTGCAGAGCTGATGTTGCTTGATTAATCTGTTTGTGGATTTAATAAAATAGATACACATATTGCACTATGCCCTCTTTAACTCTTGGCCAAACTGACTCATGGTTAATCTGAGAATATATAAAGAAAAGAAAATGTAGCCTTTTTGCTGAAAGAAATTAGGACGATGTGTTGACATATACTGGTATCATAAGACTGGAACAGAACTATAATTGTGGATGGGTTTCTAAAGGTCTGAAAAGGATCTAATTGTGGTAAATGCTTTGCAATTTTAGCAAAGATGTTTTAGACTTATAAACCATAAGTGGATTCAAATAGTATTGCTGAAAACAGGAAAAAGAAATAAATCCCACTGTCTGTATATGTCCTTTTTTTGGCCAGCAGGGGGTAGTGTGACACTGGAATTCTTTTTCAAGGGTGTATTCTTAATCTCTCAGTCATTTAGCTGTCTTCCACGTGAAGAAGAGCCAGCTGAACCAGGATAGATCTTGCTTCCTTGATGAATCAGAGCTGCCACTCAAATCAGGGTGTTAAATGATATTAGCACAAAGGCAACCACTCAGCTATTTAAAATGGTGTCTTTTTAACTGCAGAGAAAAGAATTGGAAGATAGCATTTTATCTTAGGTGCGTGTGTTTTAGGTTTTGGCACTTTCACATTTGTTCCTGTTTTTACTCCTCCTCCTATTCATTTTTGTTTAAATTATCTTCTTCTTTTTAATTTCCATCTCTTCTCCTGTATGTTTTCCAGCGGTGGTCAGATTCTCAGCAGTAGAGTTTTGACATTCCTGACCAATAGCTCAGGAGATTGCAAGTGTCTATACTCATTTTTACTACTTCTCCAGTTGCTCAAAGTGTCGTTCTGTTTCCTGTTCACCCCCCCCCTTCTGTTTTTCCTCCCTAGTTAAAACTAACGATAGGGGCTGTATTCTATTCTGAAACAAGTCAATTAGCAAAGGAGAGGATGCCCAATTGGTCAGTGAATGCAGATTTTAGCTGGTCTGTGAGCAGAGCTAAATGTATTCATTACACTAAAATAACAATGTCTGTGTGCAACTAGGATAAAAACTGTGTATCTTTGACTCTTTGTTCAGGTACAAATTTAAAGGGTTATTTTGCCATTGAGTTGATGGAATTTCATTCCAGACCACCCATACAGACCCTTCTGTGGAATTTGTAAATTGAAAACTAGTGGGGCAAGACAGCCTTTTGGACGTAGATGAAATATTTAATTCACTGAATCAGGTAGTAAAAAGATCAAATATAGCAATGGTTTAAATAGCTGATACGTTGGGGGAAACCTGCCATACCCCGGCAAGGAAATGGGCACGATCATCATAGGCATCCCCTTCTACCCCATTTCTAAATATTATGATCATAGTAGCATTCTACAATTTTCTGGTTTTTAACATGTTAAAATTAAGAGAATGCTTTTCCTTATAAGACAGTAATTATTCAGAAAATTACCAGTCCTTTAAATATGTGTTTGCTTGAGATTTTCAAAGCAGTATAGGGCATTCAGCCACCCATCCCTCTACCAGAATTAATAGAAGATATATGAAAAAAAATCCCCTGAACTGCTTTGAAGATTCCAGCTTTCGCATTTTCACAGCCCCTCTGCTATGTAGTAGGGAGATTTGCTAGTGTCCTAAGTTTTTAACCAACATTCCCCTTCCTTACCCTTCCCTTTGTTTCCTCCCACCCATTGTTTCTCCTTTCTGTCCCTTCCACTTTGAGTCATAGAAATCATAGAAACATAGGGTTGGAAGGTCATCTAGTCAAACCCCCACAGCTTGAAAAGTTTTATAATCAAGGTGTACTGACTTTATTCATGCAGGCACACTATATGGCTCTTTTAAACAGGTTGTGAAGAACAGAGTTCATTCTTGGGCAAAAAGTTTCTGAGAAAGGTGATTTCATTACTTAGGCACACTCTGTAGACTACAGATAAACTCTAGTTCTCCTAAGTTTCTTGTCCTCTTTCTTCCTCATTGCCAGGACAGAGTAATCTTCACTAACAAGTTCAAATGAATATAAGATTACAGCCTTTTATTTTAGTTGCCCATAAGCATTCACTCCCCCAATGGAATAGTTTAATTATTGCTTCCTCATAACAGGCCAATGTGACACCGCTAAAGGCAGGGCTGCACAAAGATGTGCATACTTTAGTTCATACTTAGATTATGTGCACAAAGATCCCATATGAACATGCGGTTTTGGTATTTGTGCATGCACATAGGCAGATAGATGTCTGAAAGGTTGTTCAAACACCAATTATACGCATGCCTATCAGGTGTTTGGGTGCCTTTGCAAATGCATGCATACAATTTCATAGACTTGTCTTTGAAAAATTGCTGCAGTACTGTATTTTCTTCTTATTACTTCAAACAAACATTTAGAAAGGATTTAACTGTTGCTTCCATTGCTATAACTTCATGCCCCATGCTCTCTTGAGTCACTCAAGAAAGACGCAATGTTCCCTACTAATGACTGCCTTCAGGTGGTGAAGACTAATATACAAGCTATGGTTTCTGTAGTACAGAATCTGGCAAGGAAAAACCCATTGCTGTATTTAGCTTTCATTGCTAGGTGCTGGGCAATGTCAAAAGAGGAAATATGGTATTGTAATGGAAAATACAGAGTGGTGATAATAATCAACATGGTGTAAGTACAGGAGCAAAAGCCAGGAACTCTTGAATCTTAAACCTGGTGCTAACACCATTTTTTTTTTTGATATCTTAGCCAAGAAAGGGTGACTTTTAAAAGGTCCCATAGAACATGTGATCCTAAATTCCTTTGGCACTTTTGAAAATCCCCTCCTCTAAATCATAACCTAAATTTCCTCATCTGTAAAATGGGAATAATAATTAGATCTGAGCAAGTGGTCCAAGGTTTGTATTGGGCAAGCAGTTCCCTGTGCATTCCCTTTGTGAGAAGCATCAGCCCAGATTTATGCCCCATTTCTGGACTTTGACAGAGGTTCACTTGTTTTGAGGTAGGTCCAGATTTCTAGGTGAATTGTTTGCAGAGACCTAATAACTCATATACCCACGCTACAGGGATTTTGGAGGATTACTTAATACTTACAAAGTGCTTTGAAAATACAAAACAGTATATTTGAACTAAGTATTAAGACCATTACAATGTAGCATTGTATATTTGATTGAACCCAAAGCATTTTTACAGATTATAAATGACTCAACACTGACAGGTGGCATATCATAAAGAAATGTGCTCACCATATTTATCTTGTGTGTCTAGAGCAGTGGGTTTCAACCTATTTATCATTATGGGCTGCACATGCAGCTCTCTATGCATTATGTGGGCTGCATCCACACAATATGTATACTGCCTGTATGGCTCTAAGGATGTCACATGGACTGTAGCTGTGTGCTGACTGGGCTGTGAGAGGCTCATGGATTGAGGACCATTGATGGAGAGTGATGTTATAAATGATTTGAATCAGTGGTTCTCAACCTTTTACATGTTGTGACACACTTGGCAGTGTTTTGTGACCCAACAGGACATACCAGCTCACGCGTCCCAGACCAAATCCAGCCATCTCCCCGGCTCTCCTCAAGATACTTAACCACTGTGTGGTAACACAGTAATTCATCCTAACACAGTGGTTGAGAACTGCTGATTTAAACTGTAAACTCTTTGGGCCTAGGACCATCCTTTTGTTCTGTGTTTGTACAGAGCCAAGCGTAATAGTATACTGGCCTGTGACTAGGGCTCTTAAGTGTTCCAATAATACATATAGTAATAAATGATTTTATCAGCTCTTGCACTACCTCTGGCCTTCAAACACTATGCTAAACCAAATCTATAGGATTAGTGCTATTTTTATATTTAAAAGGCCCAGTGAAGAATGCATTCATTAATGCTTCTGTAGAGCTAAGACTCAAAAAACTTTGGAATAAAGGCAGGTGCTGGAAGCCCTGTCTAGAGTACTCAGAAATACCTTCATTTGCATTTTGATTTTTGTGATTTAACTGAAGGCACTGGTTGTCCCTGCCAAATATCCCCAGTCTACCAAGGGATATATAAGGTAGAACTGCCCAGAGCAGCCTAACTTAGAGGGACTGCCACAGCAACACAACTAATGCATCCCTAAACATTTAGTAATAAAAAATCTGTTGTTCTTTGGTCGCCAAGATTTAACAAGCCTAATCCCTAGGAAAGGTGATAAAAATTCATTAATCTAATTAAATACTTCTTATTGCCAAAGTGACTTTGTAGAGTAGCTTTGCTGAAGGATAAGTGCAAAGTAAAATGGAGTCCCAGCAGAAAAACAAACGTTAGACTTGAGCAAGCTGGTACACGCTTCATTAAACTCATAATTATCCTTTGGTTCTAAGTAGCTGATAATATTTAATGAGTAGCCAAGATAATTTAAAGAAAATGTTTACTAATGAGGGGCAAACAGTGCCATGGAAAGCTGATATCTGGGGTCCCATAACCATGTATCTTATCTATTTTGTGTGCTCAGGCTCATACAAGTGATTTAAATGGATTTTTTAAACATTTCATTAAAGGCTGATGTTAAAATACCTCACTAGAGCTTGTTGTGAAGTTCTAGAAATCATGGAAAATACACTATTTTTGTAAAAGGCTATAAGGGCATGAGGCTCAATAGCTAACAGTCGAGTTCATTAGAAGTAGTCAGCTCTTGAGATCTGCTCACAGAAAGGAGAACAAAGAATTCCTGCTGTTCTAATCCTGGCTCTGATCCTGATGCCCGGTGTGGGTTTGAATAAACCATTTAGACCATCATTTTCCTTAATGTTCTCTTATATTTGATGTATGATTTTTGAATAATTTACTATGGGCAAAATTATTCTGGTCAACAGGGAACAGTTTGGCACAGACAATGGCATCCCTCAGATCACAAACTCATGGGGGTATAAAAAACATTCTGGCCACCATTACCTTCCACCCTTTGGCTGTATCCTTCATCCTCCAGCCCATATACAGTAGCACACTTCTAGAATGTTCACTATGCTGGGAGCTGCTGCAAAGGTGTCATTTGCAGGGGGCTTCATGCACAGGAGAATGTATTTGGTAGCACTATGTAACTACTTCACACCTATATAACTGTTACAAAATGGCTGCAGTACAAATTTTAATCTGCTCCCCCCGCAACCATCTCCAGTCTGATTTTTCAGAGGTGCAGATAAAGCACAGCTCCCATCCACTTCATTAGGAATTATAGGTTAATGTGATTTCCCTCTTTGCTTGAAAGCAGAGTGGGTCTCCTTTACCACTGCTGTGTTTCTAGTTGCATTTGACTCCTGAAAGAGACTTTCCTTCTGGAGCTGTGGCTAGTTGGTGACTGCAGTCACTCGGAACAGTTTCTTCAAAACAAAACATATTTATCCATAGAAGCATAGCAATCATAGACGAAAGAGTTAAAAAAAGAATTAAATAAAACAACAAACTTCATATGACACTGTCTGGATTTAGGAGATCATTTGTAATTATTTTTCATATTAATATATCATAATTGCAATAATCCATAGGAACTGTGCCATGTTTGATACAAACAGAAAGGTTGTAACCTGCTAGGAGTGATTATATGGTTTTTGTGTAGAAATTGTATCTGTTTTAGAAGTTAGGAACATGTTTGTTGTATCTGTGTTTCAACCTATTTGATTTTGGGAAACTCCACAGACTGGATGTCTATGGTCACTGTCTTCTTAATGACCCATTAAGGGAATCATAGGCACAATGGGCCTAGGGAGAAACCTGCACAGTAGGTCACCCAAACTGACCATGTGAGTCAACTCCATTTTGATTTTCAAAGACTCCACACAGCATGGAGAAGGTCAGAGGTGATAAAAGGAGGCAGCCCCAACTCCATTTTGTTTTTAGTCTCTAGTCTACAACCAACACTCACCTCTGGATCTATTCCTCTGCAAGTGGACAAAAGACTGAGGCCCACCCAGGTGATGGGTATCTGCCAGAAGAACTGGACAATCCTGCAAACTACAAATTCTTCTAAGGACCTGCTCTACATGAGCTTTTAATCATTTGTATGTAAGTGATTCACTTTGACCCTTTGACATCTCTCATATGTCTTTTTCTTTTCATATTAAACCTTTAGTATTAGTTACTAAAGGATTTGTTGTTGGTAGCATGTTATTTTGGGTAAGACCCAAACCTATATTGTTCTGGGTGATGCAGTTGGCCCTTTGGGGCTAGGAGAACCTATTTCTCTAAGGCTGTATTCACACAGCACTTTTGTTTCGGAACAACCTCATTGTTTCGAAACAAAAAAAACATGTTCACACGATGCACCGTTGTTTCGAAACAATGGCATTGTTTTGAAACAAGTTAAACCCCATTTGGGGGCGAAACAACCTTGTTTCAAAACCCTTGTTTCGAAACAACTTGTGTGAACTGGGCAGCGCTAAACCCCGCCGGTGCCTGCAGCCCCCCTTTGCAGGCACTGGCAGGGAGCAGCGCTGGGCAGCGCTAAACCCCGCCGATGCCTGCAGCCCCCTTTGCAGGCACCGGCGGGGTTCAGCCCTAGGCTGCGCTGAACCCCGCGGGTGCCCGCAGCCCCCTGAGGAAGCAAAATAGCAGGTTCACAGTGTGAACCTGCTATTTTGTTTCCCGCCTTTTTCCTTATTTTGAAATGACTATTTGTTAATTCAAAATAAGTTATTTTGAAATAAGGTGTTATTTCGAAACAAGTTGTTTCAACGCAACTTGTTTCGAAATAACCATCTGTGTATGAATACAGCCTAAGAGACCCAGTAGTTAGCTGGGGACTAGAGGAGCTGATGTGCAGTAAAGGGGGCTGTTTATGTTTTGTTATGTTTCTTGATAACAGATGTAGGGAATCAGAAACATTCTTTGTTACTGACGGGAGCCTAGTTTAACTGCCATCCATCAGTGTTTAGAGAGTTTGGCTATCAGTTTTGCAGCTTGCCCTGAATTTTGCACATTCAGATGGTTATCCCAGGAGGCTTGGGTCACAGCCTATATGCATATGTCTGTCTTAAAGCTCAGCATCTCCCTTTTCCTCTTGAGACTTAGGCAAACCCAACTTATCCCAACTATCCTGGGATCTGAGCCCTGGGGTTTTATCTGCTTTCCTGCAGATCTGTCTCTCTCTCTGTCTCCCCCTCTCTCTTTATCAGGGTTGTGGGGTTTTTTCCCCAACAGTTCCAGAGCTTTTTGTTTGAGGCTTCCCATCTGAATGGCCACTTCACTGTTCCAGGTTGTGTTGTGCCCACATTGGTCAGTCAAACCGCAAAAGTCTTGACGCCTGTATTGTCACCTAACTATTATTGACTGTGTTATGGAAAATTACATCTGGCTTCCTGAAACAGGCGGTGAACTTTGCATGACTTTGAACCGACATGGCAAACAGCATAACAATCAAATACACAGAGGTACACACAATAGTCATATAAACAATACCATTATCTCCCACATTCTTCACAAGACAAAAAATAAATCTTCTATCCCCAAAATACCTACATATAGTAAAGCTTCCTGTGCTAGATGAACATGAAAAGGGAATGTTTGGGTTACAAAAACCATGTGCAAATGTCTGTTTCATGGTTCTGATTATCTTTGTAAGCTGCTTGAATGTTGAGTGTCTGAAGCTGCAAATTTGTAGATAGATTAGATTAGATCTATGACAGATTAGATTAGACCTATGATCTTTTAACCCAGGAGTTTACTTGTTTGCTTGGATGCTGAGTATTTATTTTAAAATATGATGTTGCTGACTGTTTTTCAGCCCTTTACTGCTTGGTGTTCCTATTAGCAATCTCATAATGTTTAAAGGCATGGTCTGGATATCAGATGGAGATATATATATATATTCCCCTCCGTCCCCATAATTGCTCAAACCATTGTTTGTAATCCCTAGCTGTACCTTGTCTTGGCCACTCTTATGAACACTTCAGATGTATACATGTAAAATTATTGGGAATATGTACAATAAAAACCAAGGAAGGACCCACTCCTGCTTCTATGGAAGTTAAAGACAAATCTCTCATTGAATTTAGTGGGGGAAGAACCAGACTCCAAATTTTCCTTTGTATATATTTAGGTAATATGGGTATGGATTCAGTTTTGTCTAATGGGAACTTGAATTCAGAGTGGTTAAGACTGGGTTGGTGTTTGGGCTGTAATGATTATGCAACTTTTATATCACTGTTCTTCATTTAGTGTTGGCTTGTTGTGAAAATGCATGGGCAGTTTAGCTGGAAGTTGTTTTTCTTTTGGCCTTGTTTTAAAGTTCAGAAGCAGACATGAGATAAGAATACTCTTTAACAATATTCATAAACCTTGCAACTAGTTGATGCCTTTAGAACAGGAAAAGTGTAATTCTAACAACTGCCTTTCCTGTATTTAAGAACAACATTGAAGATGTGTTACCTATTATACTGCACAAAAGGTGCCAGCCTACTAAACAGTCATCAGTATATGGAAAGGAAACCGTCTGTTTGTGTTCTGAAAATGCAGGCACATGAATGAGAATGGTTTATATACCTCGTCTTGTAGACAGGAAAAGATTCATAAAACTGTCTGAGCCATTTAAAAGTTGATTCCTTTCAGAATCCAAAGCACTCTTTCTACCTATCGTTTTACAACTGAGCAGATAGGTTGATATGTTTACAACTACTTTGAAAGGTAGAGTTAAGTATAACAGTGATGTGAACTTCAGAGATGTGTATAATATAATCTTACTTCTGTAAACCTGTAATTATTCTAGTTCTCCTTTTTTAATACTGAGTGTTTTTCAGTGTCAGAGCTAAATCATACAACATTGTTATTCATGGAGATCAAGTCTTTCACTTCCCAGCAAATTTCCTTTGATTTTAAAGATGAAATTGCATGAAACAAATCATTTCCTTACCAGCAAATGAAGGCCACATACAAGAAGAGAAGAACATCCAAGGGACTGATGGTGAAAACTGACATCTGCTCCTTTTATTTGGCAACACAGGTGAGAAAAGACAGAATACCACATATTGGGTGAGCTTTCTGAGGTACTCTTTGCAGATCATTTATTTTCTTTGCACACCAAAGATATCTATGGCTTTAGTATTAAAAATTATATAGTATTATAATTTGATGTTGAACCTTACACACTTGGGGACTGATCCTGAAAATCTTTATGATTGGGCATATTTCCTACTTATAGCCCAAACACCAATGGAGCAGTACCATTAGTTCAGTAGGAGCACACAAGGTAACCAGCTCTGTGAGTGGGCCAAGGAGTATTTATAGTACTGCTGAACCCATACACTTGGAGGGCCAGACTGGTCCATTAGAGTGTAGGCTTATTTTGGCTTTAGCTAGGGACAATGCCTGCCAGACTGCACTCTCAAAGAAGATTAGAGTTGGAAGGGACCTCAGGAAGTCATCTAGTCCAGCCCTGTACTTAAAGCAGGACTAATCCCAACTAAATCATCCCAGCCAGGGCTTTGTTAAACCAGTCCTTAAAAACATCTGAGGATGGAGATTCTGCCACCTCCCTAAGTAACCCATTCTAGTGCTTCACCACCCTCCTAGTGAAAAAGATTTTCCTAATATCCATCCAAGGCCTCCCATATTGCAATTTAAGATTATTGCTCCCTGTTCTGTAATTTGCCATAATTGAAAACAGCTGAACTTCGTCCTCCCCAGATCCCCTCACTTCAGGTAGTAAGGCCACGATCAAATCCCCCCCTCACTCTTTTCTGCAGACTAAGCAAACTTAGTTTCCTCAGCTTCTCCTCATAAGTCATGTTCTCCATCCTCCTAATCATTTTCATTACCCTCTGCTGGACTCTCTCCAATTTTTCCACATCCTTCCTGTCGTGGAAGACTCACAACTGGACGCCATACTCCAAATGTGGCCTCACCAATGCTGAATAGAGTGGAATAATCACTTCTCTCAATCTGCTGCTCAGTCTTCTTCTGATGAAGCCCAATAAGCCATTAGCCTTTTTGGCACTGAGTGCATGCTGTTAACTTATAACCAACTTCTCCTTCACTGTAACCCCCAGGCCCTTTTCTGCAGAACTGCTGTCTAGCCAGCTGGTCCCCAATCTGTGGCAGTGCATTGGGTTCTTCCTTCATAAATGCAGTACTTTCACTTCTCCTTGTTGTACCTCATCCAATTTCTTTTGGTCCAATCTTCCAATTTGTTCAGGTTATCCTATCCTTATCATCCACTCTATCTGCCACTCCCCTTATCTTAATGTCATAAGCAAACATACTGAGGGTGCAATATACTCCATCCTTCAGATCGTTAATGAAGTTGTCGAACAAAACTGGCCCCAGGACCAATCCCTGAGGCACTCTTTGGCTATGTCTACACACACAGTTTTATTTTGAAATAAGTCCTTTCGAAATGGCTTATTTTGAAATAAAACCCTTATTTTGAAAAGGCTCATTTTGAAATAAGGAAAACCCTGCAATCGAAATGGCCATTATTTCAAAAGGGATATTTTGAAATAACACCAATTGGACGACCGTTTCGAAAAGTTGTTTTGAAACAACAGGTCTACATGGTATTGTTTCAAAAGAACAGGTCTAAACGGCGTTATTTCGAAATATTCCTTCCAAAATAATGGCTGTTTCGAAAACATCTAGGTTTTTACTGTTTCGGAATGATGATTCTTATTTTGAAAGGACGGGATCCGTCCTTTCGAAATAAGAAAACATCGTGTAGACCTAATTTCTTTTATTTTGAAATAAAAGTGCTGTGTAGACATAGCCTTTGTGTTACTGGCTACTAACGAGACATACCATGATCACTACCATTGAGCCTGATGATCCAGCTTTCTGTCAACTGCATTGTCCATTCATTTAACCCATATTTCCTTAATTTTATGATAAGAATACTGTGGGAGACAGTATCAAAAACTTTGCTAAATTTAAAATGTATCACATAAACCATTTTCCCCACATCCACACAGCTAGTCGTCTCCTCAGGGAAAGCAATCAGGTTGGTCAGACATAACTTGCCCTTGGTGAATCAGTGCTTTTTTCCATGCATCCTTTTTTGAATATGGGCATTTTATTTGCTCTTTTCCAATTTGTCCTTGATCTCTCCCAGTCATCACAAGTTTTCAAAGATAATGGCCAATGGGTCTGTAATCATTTCAGCCCACCCCCTCAGCACCTCAGATGCATTGTATCTAGCTCTACGGACTTGTGCACGTCTAGATTTTCTAAATATTTCTGACAATGTTATTTCACCACTGAGGGTTGCTCACCTTTTCCTCATTGTTTTCTGCCCTTTGCAGTACTCTGGGCACTGACCTTGTCTGTGAAGATAGGCAAAAAAAGCAATGAGTATTACAGTACATCATCTGTCACTAGATTGTCTCCTCCATTTAGAAAGAAGCCCACATTTTCGCCAACCACCTTCTTGTTACTGACATACCTGTAGAACATTTCCTGTTACCCTTCATGTCGTTTACTAGCTGCAACTCCAACAGTACTTTGGCCTTCTTGATTTCACTTCTCCCTAGTCATCTGTCCAAGCTTCCACTTCCTTTTTTGTTTAAGCTCATCAAAGATTCCATTGCTAAGCCAGCTGGTTGCCTGCCACATTTGCTATTCAGTGTGCTCCATGTGCATTCCTTTAGACTATGTCTACACTATCAATTTAGTTCAAATTCAGGAGGCTTAATTCAAACTAAATGGCAACACTAGCTTTCATTAGTTCAAACTAAGCAACTCCCTTAGTGTGAACTAAGGAAAGCCTAGTTTGAGCTATAAAACCTACCTTAAGTTTGAACTAAGGATTAGTTCAAACTTATTAGTTTGAACTAACCCCATGGAGCCATGTTAATTTGAACTAATGGTTAGCTTGAATTAATGTGGCTTGACCTTCCTCCAATGGTGCACAGCACCCTGGAAGGAGATGCCTGCACTCCAGCACCTGGCGCAAGCAGCCCCAAAGGCACCCCCTCCACCTGGCTCTGATATGGCCCAGGGCTAATGTGCCCCGGTCCTCTGGCCAGGTGATGGGTGAGGACCCCCATGCCTCGCCCAGCATAGCTTTCCTCACTGCCTGGCTCAGCAGGCTAGAGCCAGGCCCGGTATGCTTTTAGCTGCACTTGACTCAGAGGGCTAGAGCCAAGTGGGAGATTGGGTGGGAGCATGGCTCTTCTTGGGGGCCATCTTGCCACACCTCCCATTGTGCCCCTCTCCTAATTCGAACTAGCAAATCCTGTCCATGGATATGCTACTTCAGATTGGTTTTCCTAGTGGGGCCATGTTAGTTTGAATTAACTTAATTCAAACTAATTATTATTAATTCAAAATAGCATTCTAAGTGCAGATATAGCTTTAGAAATATACAGTGTGCACTCCTCTCTACTGACAGGTCCAGGGGGGAAGTATGGGACCATATTTCCACCGTAACTTCCCTGAAGCTATTTACTGCACATGGGGATATTTCAAGGTGTCTATCCCATTTCTTAGAAGGGAGCTGGAACTGCTATCGAGCTTGGTTTTTTTATACAGTTAGTACAAGAGTATAAAATGCCCCTTGCACTCTCCCAGTTAGAGAAAAAAGAAATGAGACACTGGGTGACAACTGGGATAAAAAGAAATTATGGGGACTGTTGGCAAGAAGATTAGGGAAAGGATTGCTGGAATTTTCTTTAATGACCTATCCTCAAATATAGCAGGGGTTATCCCCTTCCTGGCTTCCATGACTAAAAGTACCATTGAGCCACAGCTTCATTACAGTAATGGAAATGGATAAAAAAATAATAACTTGTTAAGAAATGAGAGCAAGTTCAGTTGGGTGAGAGATCCTTCTGATTAGCTAATAAATTAATTTTTGGACAGTTCAGTTTTAAACATTTAACTTTCACAATTGAGATTTAATTATGAAAAAGTACCAAGATTTCAAAACACAACTTTTAAAAGCAACCACATTTCAGCAGGACAGATTAAGGGGAAAGACCTTTTTCCCTCAGTATTTTATGTACACTACATATTGGGTACCCCATATTTTCCAGATAATTGCACTGAGATACTAGATTTTCACATTGCTATATTACATTTTACAGCTGGAAATCCTATGTTAAGCAAACCATTAACTGTACAGAAAAAAATAAGTAATTAACAACCATCTAATAGCCACTGCGAGCTTGTATCTCTAGGAATCTGTCTAGAAACACGTTGCTGTATCTAACAGATGCCATGTTTGGTGAGATGTAAGGACCATCCATTTATATGTGAAAGGTTTACAGTCATTAGGGGAAGAGATACAGAGAGCTGGTGGATAGGAAATTTCTGCTTTCTCAGTAATGGAAAAATCCCTGTGTGACTATTCAGTGTGTTCAAACACCATAAAGATTAATGTGGGTAGCTGAATAATTATTATTACCTGGATGCCTGGGTACTGTGTGTAAAGCATGTATAAACACTAAGGACAATGTGTTAGTTAAAATAAGGAGAATAATGCATGGTATTCCCTGTTCAGAATGGTAGAAAATCTGGATTGGGTCTGGACTTAGATGGCCTGTATGCTTGTCCCAGCTCTGCTACTCATCAGATGGGTGACTTTGGGCAATTCATTTCCAGGCTCTGTGCTTCTGTTTTCCAATCTGTAAAATGGGGATAAAGTGCTTTGAGCTCTGCTCATGAAACACACTATATAAGAGCTAAGTATGACAATATATCCTTATTAATAATGACCACCAAGAACTAACATGAAACTACTAATTTACTTCATAAGAGCATCTGAAATAAGTTAGTGGTCTCAACTGACTTCCTACTCTTAAGTATTCTGGGCAAAAAAAATTCATACAAAGTGAGGGTGTTGTAGGATCTTGCATTAGATAAACGGAGAATTGAATTGGAAAGGTGATTGAACCATCTTATAGCTCAGACTGTTCTCTTTCAGAAGCAGACGGCAAGCAGCATATATGGTTCAAACACGTTTCTTCCATCACAATATGCTTGTTTCATGCTTGATACTTTTCTGTATGGGTAACATACAGAACGTAAAACAAGTTGCAGACCAGCACATTCAGGGACTGCTTACATAGGTCATGTATTTTATTTATGAGTGCATTCTTACCATTAAAAAAAATGAGTAAAACTAACATAAAGCAGTGATGGATCCATTTTTGTATGCAATATCTCAACATCCATTTTACAATGAATGCATTATAGTATTCTCCTTCTTTGTTTGTATTCAATATCTAAAACGATAGAGTTGTAATGTAAGCATTAATCAAGACCTCAATTCCAATACACTGAGGTTCCAGGTTATAGGTCTCATGAGTTTTATTTACTCTAATTTATGTCAGCTCATTATCAACCTCATCAGCAAGCGCAGACTTAAAAGTAAGCCTGGATCAGTTATTATTCTAGGTACACACAGCTGGATTAAAGATCTTTTCATCTATACATTTTGGAGGGGAAAAAATCTATATTGTTTCACTTTCCATTATTCAGATTTGCAAAATAATTTTTAAATGAGTTGGCAAGGCCATGGAGATCACTAATAATATCTCTTGTATTGGAAGTAATTTGGTTTATAATTCTCTGTGATCGAATCAAATAATCCTTTTATACCTGACCAAAATTACTTTGTAGAGTTCATGCATTATTGCTAATAACTATCATCACAGTGTGTCTTTGAACCATTGGTCATTATGTTACACAGATTTTAAAGATAAGGATATTAGAGAAAGAGATCTGATGTCTACTTTACACAGAATTCCTCAAATGCAAGAGCAATTCAGCTAGCTCGTGAATATATTTGGGAGATGGGCACTGGCATCCATCTTGTAAAGCAATCTCTTACAAATGCCAAATTACACTAGAAGTCCACAAGAATGGCCTACTGGGTCAGACCAATGGTCCATCTAGCTCAGTATTCTGTCTTGCAACAGTGATACATGCTGGATGCTTTAGAAAGAATGAGTAGAACAAGTAATCATCAAGTGATCCATCCCGTTGTCCATTCTCATTCTCTAGCAAACAGCAGTCCTTGTCTACCATGGCTAATAACCACGGATGACCCTATCCTCCATGAATTTATGTAGTTCTTTTTTGAACCCCATTACAGTCTTGGCTTTCATAGAGTCCTCTGTCAAGGAGTTGCACAAGTTGATTGTGCACTGTGTGAAGAAACAGTTCCTTTTGTTCATTTTAAAGCTGCTGCCTATTAATTTGATGTGATGGCCCCAAGTCTTTATATTATGAGAGAGTAAATAACATTTCCTTATTTACTTCCTCCACAGTCATGATTCTTATTGTCCTCTATCATGTCCCCCTTAGTTATCTCTTTTTCAAGCGGAAAAGTCTTATTAGTCTCTCCTTATGTGGAAGCTGATTCAGGAGAGGACCTACCCTCTTAACCCATGACCATTTACTTTGCTTAAGTGCCTTTGGTAAGGGACCTTGTCAAAGGCTTTCTGAAAACCTAAGGACACTATATCCATGGGATCAGCATTGTCCACATGCTTGTTGACCTCCTCAAAGAGTTCTAGTAGATTGATGAGGCATGATTTCCCTTTATGAAAACCATGTTGACTCTTCTCCAACAAATCATATTTATCTGTGTGTCTGATAAGTCTGTTCTTTACTATAGTTTCATCCAATTTACTTGATAACTGAAGTTTAGGTTTACTGGCTTATAGGTGCCAGGATTGACTCTGGAATCTTTTTAAAAATTAGTGTCACCTTAGCTATCCTCCAGTCATCTGGTACAGAAGCTGATTTAAATGATAAGTTAGTTCTGCAATTTCACAATCAAGATCATTTAGAATTCTTGGGTGGATACTATCTGGTGCTGGTGACTTATTACTGTTTAATTTATCAGTTTGTTCCAAAGCCTCCTCAATATGGGACAATTCCTTAGACTTGTCACTTAAAAAGAATGGCTCAGATTTGGGAATCTTCCTCACAGCCTCAGCTATGAAGATCGATGTAAAGAATTTATTTAGTTTCTCCATAATGACCTTATCTTCCTTGAGTCCTCCTTTAGCATCTCACTTGTCTAGTGGCGTCACTGGTTGATTAGCAGGCTTCCTGCGTCTGATGTACTTAAAATGTTTTTTTGCTGTTAGTTTTTGAGTCTTTTGACTAGGTATTCTTCAAATTCTTTTTTGATCTTCCTAATGATATTTTTGCACTTCATTTGCCAGATTTTATGCTCCTTTCTGTTTTTCTCAATTGGAGTTAACTTCCACTCTTTAAAGATATCTTTTTGCCTCAAACTGCTTCTTTTAAATTGTTGTTCAGCCCCGGTAGAACATTTTTTGTTCTTTTACTATGTCCTTTAATTTGAGATCCACATTGAGATTGAGCCTTTATTATGGTGTCTTTAAGAAGTTTCCATGCAGCTCGCACAGATTTCACTTTTGGCATTGTATCTTTCAATTTTTGTTTTACTAACTTGCTTATTTCTGTGTAATTATGCTAATAACTGAAGTTCCCTCCCCCAGACAGGTATCCTCAGTGTGAGAGGGTACCATGAAATCATCTGGAAGGAGTGTCCCAGCTGTGGGATCACTTCCCTGTGCTTCAGTTTGAGATTCTCCTTCCCCGAGATTTTCATTCTCCTCAGAAGTACATAGGCTGTCATACAGGGAGTGGGGCTATTCTACTGTTTCCCAGAAATTTTCATCTTTGTACCTCTCTATCTCTCTTAGCTCCTCCAGTTGAGCAACAGTGGACTCCAAAGTCGATATGTGGTGTCTGAGGGCAAGAAGCTCCTTGCACCAAAGGCACATGTACAGGGCTGTAAGTAGGGGTTCAGGTGCTCAGGACAAGCAGCCCCAAAGGTGCACCCCCGGCCCTGATCTGAGGGCAATCTGTCCAGCAGTGGGGGGATCCTTTCCCCCACTGCAACCAGAGCTGGCAGGGGGGATCCCTTCCTCCACTGTGGCCACAGCCAGCAGTGGGGATCCCTACCCCACCATGGCCAGAGCCGGCAGGGGGGATCCCTTCCCTGCTGTGGCCAGAGCCAGCAGGGGGGTCCCTTTGCCCTCTGTGGCCAGAGCTGGCAGGGAGGGTCCCTTTCCCCACCACAGCCAGAGCGGGCAAGGAGGGTCCCTTTCCCCACCACAGCCAGAGCTGGTAGGCAGGGTCCCTTCTCCCTGCCGCAGCCAAAGCCAGGTGGGCAGCCCCTTCCATGGCTCCTAGAGGAATGTGCCTTTATCGGGGACCAGAAGGGTCTACTTTGGTGCCCTTTCAAATGTGCACTTGCGGCAAAGCCTCATTTGCCCCACCGTAGTTATGGCCCTGCACACATATGCCATAGAGCAGGTAATCATTCATGTTGCACTCCATGCAATAAACTGGATAGCCCCCAGTCTGTTGTCTGGAACTGAGTGACAGTAGCTCCAGTGCTTCTGACCTTCTCCTCTTGCTTTGGTCAGTTACTAATAAGGCTCTATAACCACTAATATTTTATGCCATAGAGTTCTCACTAAAGATAATTAGCAACTTTTTAATGACATTGGTTTATAGCTAATCTATCATTATCACGGGAATTTCTTATTTTGATGTAATATTTTCTCTGTCCTTTAAAAGTGCAGAGCCAGTACTTTACTGGTGTGAAATATTAATTTCAGAAATCTAGCCACCTTGTGGTAAATCTATGGGCACACTTCGTTATCTTCGGAGAGTTATTTCTGTATCCTGTGGGACTTTCTGCTGTACTAAATCTCACAAGTGTGTTTCTCATTTTGGATACCACTTCACAAAGGTTGAGAAATATGATTCTAGTTCCTTTAAGAAAGTTTTGCTTTATTCACATTTCAGCATAAACCATAAGTGCTGGTGTACTAGTCAGAAGTTCACAGTTTATGGTCTGTGTATTAATGAATATAAAGGTAAGGACACTACACTTCCTATTCTGGTTAGAGATTGAGCTAAGTTAGGCATTACAATGCTGAGCATTGCAGTGCTTGAGCCCTTTTTGAAATCAGATGGCAGAGAATTCAGGAGTTTGAGTGCTGTCATTGAAACTGTCCCTGATTGCTGCACTCTCTATCCTTTGGAGCAGCAGCCAAAGTATCTTGGCTAAATGTAGACAAAGAGATGAGGCAGGCAAGGAGAGACCTTTTCTGAGATAAGAAGGGCTTTGTAGAGTGTGACTGGTGCCTTGAATTGCCCATGGAAGTAAACTGGTAGTCAGTGCTGAGTAACTAGAACCACACATGTTATGAAACAGGCTGGTACTACACTGATAATTAAAGAAGCAAAGTGTGACCCAGGCCCCCTGGGATAAACTTCTGAAAGTGCCAAAATCAGGGCAAGCTGCAAAAACCAGGCGCCAAACCCCTAAATCACTGACAGGAGGTACTTGAACCAGCCTCCTAGTTAGTAACACAACATGCTCCTGATTCCCCACTCTGGTTATCACCAAGCATAACAAAGCAGAAACAGCCCCCTTACTGCACATAAGTTCCTATGGTCCCCTCTAGCCACTGGGTCTCTTAAAGAAATAGGTTCTTCTGACCCCAAAGGGCCAGCCACATCATCCAGAACAATACAGGCTTGGATCTTACCCATTAATTTCCATGCTGCCAGCCAATCCTTTAGTAACTACAACTGGAAGTTTAATATTAAAAAGGAAAACAAATGAAATATGAGAGATGTTAAAGGATTAAAGTGAATCACATACATACAAATGATTTAGAGTCCATAGAAAGCAAATCCTTGAAGATCCTGTAGTTTGCAGGTTAGTTCTAGTCCTCTGGTGTGCACCCAGCAGCAGCAGCAGCTGGGTGGGTCTCAGTCCTTTGTTCAGTCCCAGGAGAATAGTTCCAGAGGGGGGTGTTGGTTGTAAACAGACTGAAGACTAAAGACAAAATGGAGATGGGTCCCTTGCAATGGTCCCTGTAAGCTGCGCTGGCAGGCTGCAGCGCAGCCCGCCACAGCCGCCAGCGCAGCGATGGCTGCCAGCAGCGCACTGCCGGCAGCCAGAGTCCCTCAATAGAGCTCCTCTGGGGCTGGGAGTTTTCAAAACTCCCGCCCAGAGAAACTCTAACGGAGCATGCCAAGAAAATCTGAGCATGCTCCGTAGAGCTTCTCTGGCCCAGGAGCCCTGAGGTAAGTTTGTGGGGGCTG
>ML681979.1:46675171-46743479 GCA_007922195.1 Podocnemis expansa | reverse complement strand
CAGTCTGGGTAACTGGTCAAACAGGTTTCTTCTTGGGCCCTCTGCAGCTAGCTGGGAGCCCCCCTGATGCAGCCATCAAGAGGGACAATAGTTCTGCAAGCAGCCAGTCTGGGATTGCCTTAAGAACAAATCACTTGGAACACACATAAAACAAATCGATTTCTAATGTTTAATACAGGCATGATACCTACATATAAACCACATAATCATTCTTAGCAGATTATAGCCTTTCTATTGACACCAAACATGGTATATCACATATGAGTTATTGCAAATATGAAATATTAATATGAAAGATAACTATAAACAGTCCCCTAGACCCGAGTGTCATCACACATGACTCAACCAACCACACCAAAATAAATAAATTAGTAAAAATCAACTTTGCAAAGAGCCCAGAGATGATAGATAGGAAGGAAATGTTGGGACATCAAATACATCTTGATCTTTCCATCCCTAACATTTGCTGCAGAGAGACTGTGACTCTGATGTGCTCCATCTTGGGGGTGTTCCCCTGTTCCTTCACTCAATTGTAATTCCAAAGAACAGTTTTTGTGTGTGCTGAGTTGAATCACTGCTGCTTTTCCCCCTTTGTGGTGGAGCAGCTGTGGAGAAAGCAAAAGGGGAATAATACTGTGTGTAAAGGATTTAGCAGTGTCTTGTGACAAAGCAGCAGCAGCAGCAGTGCTTGCAGCTTGTTTTCTCTCATTTTTGCTGGAAAAGTCTGTCAAAGAATGTCAGGATAAATTCTGCTCTTTCTCAACCTCTTCCCTCCCCTTCCTCTACCAAAGTCTGTCTTTGTGTCACCTCTTCAAAGTACTACCTGTAAAATATTGATTCACAGCAGGTTGAGCCTGCCAGGTTTAAATTTCTTTTTCACTGGCAGCAATAATAAACAACTACAGACATTGCAGACTCAGTACCAGTTTTATCACTGTACCATGAGCACATCACTCTGTCTTCTGTGTGACTCAACGTAATGAAACAAGGACCAGTGATGTCTCAGAAGGAAAGGGAAACTGAGAAGAAGCCATGAGAAACATCAAAAGAATCTAAGAAGCTGTAAGTTGAGGAGGTAGCAAGTACTGCCTTAAACAGCAGTAACAGCAGCTCTGCTTATTCAAAATAACTTGTCAGAGAAACAATACAATAAAACAAACAGGGCCACTTGAAACTAGGAATCTAGTAAGAATAAATTCTCTCCTTTCTCTTTCTGAACTTAAAAACAAGTATACCGCCCATCCAAGTTATCTCAGTACTCTTTATGTTATTGAAGCAAATGTCAGCAATGATTACAGAAAGGTAAAAAGACCCTCAATAGCTTATGGCAGTGCTTTGAAAATTGTGTCTGGTGGGAACAGTGGATACACATATGTGTTCTATGAAATGTATTCCTCTGAAATGTATTTCATTTTGATCAGAAGCAGGGCCGTCCTGGTTTGTGAGCCATAAAAGAATAAGTTCCACAAAACAAGAAAGAAGTCTTCTCGCACTTAAAGACTAACAAATGTATTTATCGCATGAGCTTTCATGGGAGAAAATCCCACGTTGTCAGCTGCTTCAAAGAAGAGTAAGTCATAGGTCCTAAAAGGAGTCGAAGTCCCATGCTGGCATTTCTCCCTCTCACTTTTTTTTTTTTTCACTTGGTGCAGACTCACTGGCCATGTCTATACTTCAGTGAGGCTTTATGTCAATTTTCACCCACCAAATTAGAAGAGTCATAGAAGCGTGATCATACCATGCTCCTTGTGCTGGGCTCTTGTGTCACTACTACTCACTATTGCTTCAAACTTCGAAGCAGTGCTCTGTGGTTAGCTGTCCAACAGTGCAGCTAGGTGCGATAGCTGGTGGGAAGCTTGTCATCCTCCTGTGATGCAACACACTTCCTCCACCTCCCTCCTCATGCCTCCCCTTCTCTGCTTGTAACGAACAAGGAGAATGCTTTTTCACACCTTTATTTCTGTGCTGCATGCACAGAGAAGCATGGAGCCCAATTAACTCCGCACTATCGTGAGTGTTACAAAGAGCTCATGCCTTATTCTGCAGTATTTTCAGCAGTGAAACAAGAGCTGTGACACAGGACATTGCGATGTTACTGAGGCTGCCCTGCTGCAAGCAACAGAGTGAAACAATGCCCATGTGTAGCAGGCTGTCATCCATCATCTCCAGTGTGTGGAGTGGTGGTTCTGGGCCTGGGCCTGGGCCTGGGCAACAAGCATGAACAGGTGGGATCACATTGTGATGACTGTGTGGGGTGATGAGCACTGGCTATACAACTTTCGTTTGCAGAAGGCCTCTTGCCTTGAACTTTGCCAGAGCTGTCCCCTGCACTGAAACGTGTGAAGACTCACTTGAGACCAGCTCTGCAATTGGAGAAGCAAGTGGCCATTGTTTTGCAGAAGCTAGCAACCCCAAACTGTTACTGGTTAGTTGGAAATCACTCTGGAGTGGGGAAATCCACCATGGGAGCTGCTGTCATGCAAATGTGTGCAGGGATATTGATAGGCTTCTGCTGCAAAGGGTAATGACTTTGGGAAATGTACAGGACAAAGTGGATGGATTTGCTTTTGCTGCACTGCCATTTTCAAATGGAGGGAAAGGCACAGATAGAATACACACCCCTATTTTATCTCCAGACTACCTTGTCACAGAGTACATAAACTGCAAGGGGTACCTCACAAAGGGTATATCTACACTTAGAACTTATTTAGAAATAAGGAGGTTTATTTTGAAATAACTTTTACCTGTCCATGCATGCATTTTGCTATTTTGGAACAAGCATTTCTTTATTTTGAAATAGTGTGATATTTTGAAATAATAAAACCTGCTTTCATTTCAAAATAGTGCTTAAATTGGAACTGTTATTTTGAAAAAAGCCATTCTAAGCTGTGGAATAGGTTTATTTTGAAATAATGGTCAGGAAACCCCCAGTGGGCTGGTTCCCCCACCAGGGGAGGGATCCCCCAGAGGACTGGTTTCCCCCCCCAGGGGTAGGATTCCCCCAGTGGGCTGATTTCCCCAGTGGGGTCAGGGAGCCCCTAGGGGACTCCTTTCCCTGCTGGGGGAGGGATTCTCCTGGCAGGCTCCTTTCCTAGTGGCTGGCCAGGGAACCCCTTTGGGGCTGCCTTCTCTAATGGCCGGTATGCCGATCTGCCCGCCCTCCCCCAGCCCCTCTGTATAGGCTGGGGTGCTAGGAGCTGGTTAGGAGCCCGATTGGGCTCTGAGCTCCTTGTGGTGCCCTGTGAGCAGTTCAGAGCCTGGTTATCTGTGAAACTGACCAGGTTCTGAGCTGCTTATGGGACCCTGCCTGCAACTCAGAGCCCAATCTGGATCCCAGCCAGCTCCTAGCCCCCCCCCCCCCAGCCTGCACAGAGGTGCTGGGGGGGGGTGGCAGATTGGCATGCTTGCCAGTGGGGAAAGCAGCCTTGCAGGGATTCCCTGGCCAGCCAGCAGGGGAAAGGAACCCCACAGGGGTTCCTTGGCTGGCTGGTGGGGAAAGGAGCCTGACAGGGGATTCCCTCTCCTGGCGGGGAAAGTAGCCTGCTGGGGTGTCTTCTGTCAAAGTGAGTTAGAGAGGCTAATGTGGACTCTCTAAGTTGAAATAATAAAGCCTACTTTATTTCAAAGTAGGAGTCTAGTGAAGACTCTCTAATTCAAAATAATAACTTTGATTTAATTCAGAATAGTTATTTCAAAATAACTATTTTGAATTAACTTTGTCAGTGGAGACATAGCCAAAGGTTTTGCAGGCTTTTGTGGTTCACAAGGGCCAGTTCACAGATGTTAATGTGGGAAAGGTACAGGACATGTGCATCTTTAGGAACTCCTATCTGTTCAAAAAGATGCATGCGGTTATTTTCTTCCCTGACCACAAAGTAACATTGGGAATGTTGAAATTCCAATACTGATCCAGGGGGATCATACCTTCTCCTTGCTCCCCTGGCTAATGAAGCCCTACACCAGGCACCTGAATGGTTATAAGGAGCATTTCTATAATAGGCTTGGCAAGTGCAGAATGGTGGTGGAATGTTCATTTGGTTGTTTAAAAGGGAGCAAAGTTCCCTGTAAGCTGTGCAGCCACGTGACCATGCAGCCCCCTGCCACTGCCCAGCACAGGGGACACTGGTGGCCGTGCACAGCCAGCAGCCAGAGTCCCTACCCAGCCGGAAAATTCTGTCTTCCAGCTGGCTGAGAGCTGGTCCAAGCTGGGAGTTCTTAAAACTCCTGCCCAGAGAAGCTCTGACAGAGCATGCTCAGAAGCTCTGAGCATGCTCCATCAGTGCTTCTGTGGCTGGAGGAGTCATGTCTTCGCCACACCACTCCGGTGACCAGCTAAGAGTTGGGGGTCTGGCCAGCTGGTGGTGTTACCAGGGGAGCGGGTTAGGGTGGGAGGAGGGGATCAGGCTGGCTTGGGGGGGCTTGCCGGGAGAGCGACAGGCAGGATTGGGCCAGCTGGGGGGGGGTGACCAGGAGAGCAGGGGGCAGGATTGGGCCCAGGGGGGTTCATGTAGTGAGCAATATAAGTTGGTCAGCTGCCTCAGGGCCTTAGAGGAAACATTGAAAGGTAGGTGGAGAAATTTACTCACTAGGCTTGACCACTGTGAAAAAAATATACTGATGATTATCAGTGCTTGTTATGTGTCCCACAATCTGTGTGAAACACACAGTGAAAATTTCCCTCAGGGCTGGGCCATGGAAGCTGATAGGCTGGCTGCAACTTTTGGAGCCAAATTCTATAATTCTTTAGGAATATGGAATAGCAAATATAGATTTGATAGACCAATTTTGAAGGACAAGTGTTCTTAGTCCAGATTGACTACAGGTATGTTAATTAAAATAGGACTTCATCCCCAAAAACTGGCAGTCAAGGATTACTCAGATTGAGATTTTATGACAGTTCTTTATTGCTAACTGCATACAGCAAGTGATGGGTAAGAATACAAATGAATACAATGTGGAATGAATAATAAAGAAATACATCAATACATTTCTATAATGTATTGCTGCTAAGATTTCCTATCTTTAAGATACAATTGTAAAAGTTATACTCACACTCAAAGTGAAGACAAGTTGAAGTACTGAACTAACAATTCTAAAACTAGTCAGCTAAAATAAAACAAAGAAACCTAGCTGAAAGAAGTCAGGTAAAGCATTGCTGTAGGCCTGTGCAGTTTCCTCTTGCGTTGTCTGAATTCAGCAGCCAGAAATTGGAAGCTTCAACCCCTCTGCATTTTTTCAGGGCTTTAAATACCCTTTTTGCACAGCACGGGGGGTTTACCTCTTATACCCTTCCAAAAATAAATCAAATTATCTGATTCTTCTTGGCCCAAACATGGGCGTTTTCCAGAAATTGCTGGGGGTACTTTCAGATTATTGGTTCAGGTGTCTATTGACATCTATTTTGTAGCATAGTCTTCCATTTTCTTGTTTACCAGCTTGTGGGTTTTGCAGAGATGTTTTCCACCTATTTGCCTGTAAAGCATGATCAGAAAACAACTTGCCAAATTCTGCACAGCCTATGGTCACCTCTTACCTAGTTAGCCTTCTCCTCTTGCATAGACAAATTCAGACCTTGGTTTACAAAGCTTGCAGGATCTCATCCTATTGCATAGCAAACTTACTTACAGTCTTTGCAAACTGAGTCACACCTTTTGCTAAGATCTGCAGGATACATGCTTTCCAGCTCCTAGAAAGAACTAGTCCAAAGCTCCTTACTTATAATAAGTGAAATACTAAAAAATCATGGTTTTGTAGACTTATAAAGAAAGATATATTTGTACAAAATAGATAGACAATAATATATGCATGCAAGCTCAATATAGGTATAGCCAAAGGCTACACTTCTGAGCAGCCAGTTGCCAGTGTTACATTCTGTATGAACTATGGAGCACTGTGTATCAGGGAAGCATTGAAAACACAGTTTTGTAGTTAGCAGAAGTAATGTGTGTGCCTCTTATTATTGTGTACTTAATTCCTGTCCCCCACCCTCCTGATATTGAAAATTTGTGTTTCAGTGTTTATATTTATCTTTTTGAATTGCAGTGTCTACTGTGTTTAAATAATTCTGTCTCCTCATAATTTCCTTTGATTGCAAAAATTTAAATTGATAAAAAATGAAAAAACTGAAAACACAATTTTGTGCAACTGTGAAATTTTAAATTGATATGAATAAAACAACTTAAAAGTAAATATTGATATTATCCATCTAATGTATAAAAACAATCAAATTCTGTCAAGCCTGAAAATATTTTTGGTGAACAATGAGTGTTGGGGGTCTGCTTTGGAAAGCCAGAATTGTATATTGTTTTCTTTCTGCTGCCATTTCCCCAGGCTTATTGTTCAGCTAAGTATATATTTTACTCTAAACTGCAGACTGTAAGTAAGTCTTGAGTAGAAAATCTGAAAATGATATACAAGAGCCTGATATGGAATTTGGGAGGTGTTTTTTGGTGCCATTTGTTTCATATTTGAAGAGTTTGAGGAATGGAGAGCAAACAATGGATGACAATAAATCAATAGGCAGAAATGATGGCCTTAGCTTGACATACATGTTTATTGGAGCTTCCAGAAAGTGCTAGAGGTTGTTGTGACATCCAGCAATGAACCTTAGCGGCTATGATCACAATCATATTTTGTTAACTGGGGATGCTACAACTCACAACACTCTGGACTGCACTTCCATTGACGTAGAACGTGATGTGTCACACCAGAAATAAACTCTATGTGATAAACAAGCTGGCTTCAAAGATTTTGTTTATCCATATTTGAGTAATTTGCCAATGGACATGAGTCCAATAGGGAAAGGTCTATTATGTGAGGAATAGTCAATCAATGTTTTTTTTGGTTTCTTTAAAATATAACTCCCACTCAACACTGGATTTTTACATTCAAGTTTTCTTTTTGGGTGGTGGGGGTAGAAACTTGTGTGAGATCTAATTTCTCTTGATATATTTTGTCCCTTCACTTTCCAAGTCCCTGCACAGTGTCAATTAAATCATTGATAGAGGAGGAACTTTTCATCCTGGGAGTCCAACAGTCAATTTCATAGCTGGACAGTACTGGATCATGCCACCCTCTCTCTGAAAACTTTTATGGGCACTGAGGTGCATAAAGATGCAGACAGATGTGTAATGGAGTTTTCAAAACCTGCTAGGAGCTGAACTTGCTAGGCACAGAGTTGCTTCTGAAAAATCCATCTGGGCACCTAGTAACTTTTAAAATCTGGTTCTTGAGATTTTTAGGGTGTGATCAGGTATGTGACCATCTAGCACTAAGTCCAGTTTGTCTGGATGGCAAAATAGACTGAAGAGTCTAAGGGTCTGTCTGTGACCAGGAGTGTCGCTGCCTCGGAGAAGGACTCGGGGCACCAGCCCAGGCCCTGACCCCACCCACAGGCCACACCCCCTGGTTGCAGGCCCCATCCCCGGCCGGTGACAAGGCCAGGACCGGCTGCGGGCGGCTGGGCCCTGGATCACCAGGCGGGGATGGGGCCAAGAGCGGCAGCTGCAACTTCAGGCAGTTGGGCCTGGGATCCCTGGCTGGGGATGGGGCAGAGAGCGGGTGGGCTCTGTATCCCCGGGGGGGACAGGGCCGTAGATGGGGCCGAGAGTGGCAGCCATGGTGGCAGGTGGCTGGGCCTGGGATCCTTGACTCTGCTGGGCGACTCTAACTCATCAATTAGGCAACTGTGAGGTTCCATAACACTAACTGACTCTTGCTCATAGCCCATAGATTTTGGTCCAAGTTCTTGTGGAGTAAGATGCTGCTCAGCATAAGGATGGGTCATCCACAGTCAGGAGAAAAGGGCCTGCACATTTCAAGTGTGCTCATTGCTAAGTGAAAAGAGAAAGGCCTCTGTGCTTGTAGGACAATCATGCTTACAGATTCACAGTGGACAGTGATGACCAAAGGCAGAAACCATGTTTTTTTGCTGCTGTCATAATTTGACAGCACTTTGATTGAAATTCCCTCTGTGCCAAGGGTCAACACAAAAGCCTGTGCACTGGTTTAAGCTGTAGTGCACAGGTCTTGTGCTGGTCTGTGGCACAACGGATGAGTGTCATCCAAACTGCTGTCAAGTGTACAAAACCAGCAAACTGAAAAAAATAAAAAAATAGTTTTTCCTGATCTTTTTCAGTGATAGTAAACTTATATGCTACTTAGTAGGCAAAGTATAGAGAGAAATGTGATTTTTTTTGTTGGTGTCATTTTAATATATTACAAAATGAGAAAAGAACCATCTTTTAGGCTACTCCCACCTACGGCTTCCAAGTATGCATTGTTCTTCAGTTCCAAAGGGGTAGCTGTGTTAGTCAGGTTCTGCAATACAAGCAAGTAGCTGAGGGAAGCAGCAAAGATAGGCCAATTGAGCTGGATTAGAAGAGACAATGGGATCACCTCTGCCCACAAAGGGTGTGGAGGGGAGTTTTGGAACAAAAACAAGCGAGGAATCCTGTGGCACTTAAGGACTAAGAAGTTTATTTATTTCATGAACTTTTGCCGGAGAAAATCCCCCTTTGCCAGTCACTTTGAAGATGGGGGAACTTACAGAATGGGAGGAAATAAATGCTAGGAAGTGTAAGTCATGGGAACCAGTCATACTGGCTTACACTTACCCAAGATTTACACTTCCCTGCATTTATTATGCCATAATTGGCCATATTCTTACTTAGAATTATAATCTGATCAATATATTAGTGGTTGTTTTATCTAAAGCTGCATGATCTTTAGAGGGTGTGAGTGAAGAAGGCTGGGCACAATTCATTTCTTTATTAAATGGACGGACTTGAGTGTACTGTGATTGGGAGTGGCTCCTGGTGTGTAACTGGAGCTGGGGATACTTGCAGGGGGACCATCTCTCGAGTAGCCAGAGGGCACATACCCACTGCTTGGGACTGATTACATGTAAGAACCTGGAGCGGGCTGACTCTGGAGTAAGTGGTCACTTGGCAAAGTGAAGTGAATCAGGATTCAGGAGTGGGAATGGGGGGGGGGAGTGTCACAGTAGCACACTAGACCTGATCTGGGGAATGGCTTGTCACAGTGGCATTCCTGACAGAATCACAATATAAACAAGTCACGAGTGACCACAGGAAATATAAGGTAAAACACTTCCCCTTCCCTCTTCCTGGGCAGAGGCAATCCCATTGTCTCTTCTAATAGACCTCAGTTAACGCCTCTTTGCTGTTTCCTTCCAGGTACTCCCTTGTTGCTGGGAGAGGAACCTAAATTTCCCTCCTATCCCCCCTAAGCCATACTAAACATGCTGTGAAACAACTTTCACCTCCCCAGAGATGGCTGCATTCCACAAAAGGGGGAAACACATTCTGGGCCACTGGGGCTGATGACATGTAACAACTACTATGTGATTCTTTCTACCCTCTTTACTAGCTCTTTATTGAGGAGAATTAAATTCAAGAGAGATGACTGAAAGATGCAACATGAAAGACATGGCTGTAGGAGTTTAAAATGTGATTAAGTTTAAAAAATGGTTTGCTAAAATCCTGGGAATAGACTGCCTTGCCCTGCACTTCAAGGTGGTGGCCAGAATAGGATGTGGTGGGATTTTTCCCCCACCTCTAAGGTCCCCATCAATTTTATAAGGTAGCATGGTCTAGTGGCTAGATCACTGCACTGGGACCCAGGGGACGTAGGTTCTATTCCAAGCTACAAATGAAGGGGCACAGACACAATGGGACACTGTCCGTTGCCCATTAACTTAATTGGATGGCCGCCCCTCCCGGGCCATCAGTTAAGTGTGTAGAGTGGAGCAGATGACCCCTTCATCTGAATGGCCGTTGACACCCAATTGATTTCTACAGAGCTAGGCGTAGGTGGACACTGCCCAGATTGCAAGATCTGTGAAATGGTGAAGGCATGAGTCATGCTCACCTTAGTTTCCCGCCTTACCTGTAATCGGCAAACTGTGGCCAATCATAGCCACTGGCGGGAAACAAACGGTTTAAAAAAACCAGGGTTTGGGTTGATCAGCAGGACGGTTCCTGACATCCTGCCTGGCCTGATCACCCAGACACTGACCTCCTCTGCTCACGAGTTCTTCCCCGAGTGTACTATGATTGAAACTGCCGGCCGAGTAAAGAGTCTCTCTCCTGCTTGTAATGCTGCTGCTGCTGCTGCTGCTGCTGCTGCTGCTGCTGCTGCTGGTGGAATTGGTAAGAGCCTGCCCCTGCAGCTTTCTTTAAAACAAATTACCTCCTCTTTGGCTGCTGTTTTTGCCATTGCTCTCTCCCAGCTCCAACAAGCCCACGCTCCTGAGAGCAGGCTTGTCTTTTGCTTTCTGGCTTCTCCTTTTTTTTAGATTGTGGTTTCGCTCTTCACTGTTTAAAAAAGTTCCCGTGTTTCCAGTTCTTTGCCACTGCTCTATTTTTTATTGCTTGTTGTAGCTCTCCCCTCTAAATTTGTTTGAACTTAGGTTACCTTAGAAGTACTACTTGAGTTGCAACATTGTTTCAGTTTAGTCTGTAAGCCTTAGAAGTGTTAGGATAAATTGTAAGATTGTTTCATTTAGTTTGTAAACCTTAGAGTTATTGTGCTGAGTCATTTTGCCTTCCCCTCTGTGACTCCCCTGAGTTAAATAAACTTTTCTTACTTAAACTTTCCTTGTCCCCTCTTTATTTTTTGAATTCTGCCTGTGTGCCCCAACTTCCCCTCTGCTCCTTTCCCTTTCCCTACCGCTGCTCCTGCTGCCCCCGTGGCTCCCCCTTGCTGCAGCTCCCCACGGCTCCCCACGGCCCCCCCTTGCTGCGGCTCCCTGTGGCCCCACCTTGTGGCTTCCCATGGCTCCTCGCGGCTCCCCCTTGCTGCCGCCAGCTCCCCACTCCTGCAGCACCCCCTAACCTCTGCTTCCCGCAGCTGCCCGCTCCCGTGGCTCTGGCTCCCCCAGCCCCCGCTGCTGCCGGTCCCTGCCACCCATTTTTTCCTGCCGGTTCCCGCAGCTCCTGCGGCTCCTTTCCCTGCCGCGGCTCCCGCTCCTTCTCTCGCTGCCGCTCCCGCAGCTCCTTTCCCCGCCGCTTCTGTCTCCCTCTGTAACCCCCGAACTTCCCCTTTGCTGTCCAGCCTTCAAATTCCTGCTCCCCCGCTTGTTTCCACTCTTCTCTGCTACTGCCGCACACTGAATTTGTATTGTACCCCACTGGTGTGGTTATTGCCCCCCAGGATCCTCAAAGTATCGAACCTGCTGGCAGGGTCAGACACCAAATAGAAACTTTACCTACCTGCGGCCTGCCTGCCAGCTCCCCAGGGACCCTGATCTCTTCCCTATGCTAACCCACCCACTGGCTCCCAGCTGAGTCACAGACCATCCCCCAAACCTGCCCTCCAGTCAGGTGCCATCTCCCCCCAACCAGGGATTTCCCTAACACATCCTATACCACCCTACACCGTCCTGAATTTCCCAACCCTTCCCAGCTGTCAGCTGGCAACAGTGTTGTATCAATTTGGTGAGCACCCCAACATCCCCCTACACCCCCTGATAGGATGTCCATCTCTCTTCTTCCCCTGACCTGGTCTGGCATCTTTCCCCTTCTCTGCCCATCCCTACATCTCTCTCCTTCTCAGCCTGACCTTGCATCTCCCCAACTTCTCAGCCTGACCCCTCATCTCTTTTCTTCTCCAGTCTGACCTGATCTGGCATCTTTCCTCTTCTCAGCCAGATCCTGCATTTCTCTCCTTCTCCAGCCTGACCTGATCTGGCATCTTTCCCCTTCTCTGCCTGATCCTGCATGTCTTTCCCCTTCTCTGCCCAAACCTGTGTGTCTTCCCCTTTGCCCTTCTCTGCCCAACCCTGTGTAACTCCCCCTTCTCAGCCTGATCCTGAATGTCTCCCCCTTCCAAGCCCAACCCTGAATGTCTCCCCCCTTCTCTGCCCGACCCAACCTGTCTCTCCCCTTGCCCTTCTCTGCCTGACCCCGCGTCTCCCTCTTCTCAGCCCGATCCTTTGTCTCTCCCCTTCTCAGCCTGACCTTGCATGTCTCCCCCTTCTCAGCCCGATCCTGTGTCTCTCCCTTTCTCTGCTTGATCCTGCCTGTCTCTCCCCTTCTCTGTCCAACCTTGCCTGTCTCTCCCCTTGCCCTTCTCTGCCTGACCCTGCATGTCTCCCCTTTTTCAGTCTGACCCTGTGTGTCTCTACTTCTCAGCCCAATCCCCCAGATATCATTCTAAAACAAACAAGGAGTTGAGGCAATGTTTAAAACTAAAAAAAATATTTTTAAATGAACTTTCATGTGAGAAAAATCCCCCTTTGTCAGATGGTTTGAAGATGGGGGAACTTACAGAATGGTAGGAAATAAATGCAGGGGAATATAAGACATAGGATCAGGTCACACTGTAACAGCAAATCAAAGCAGTTGTTAAGATTCAAACAGTGGTAAATAGCACATAGAAAGAAAGAAAGAGAAAATTGCTATTTCTTTGAGATTAGATTGTGTGAAAGCAGGATTAAATTGTGACTACGGATTTTGTTCCCATTACAACAAGCAATTTGACTTCACCTTCCTCTATGGCTATGTCCACACATACATCATTATTTCAAAATAAGATATTTCAAAATGAGTTATTCCGAAATAAAGTCCTTATTTCGAAATAAATTAATCTGAATTAAGAAAATGTTAATTCTAATTAAGGGAAAGCCTGCTTTCCAAACAGCTGTTATTTCGAAATGGTTATTTCAAAATAAGGCCATTTGGACATGTTGTTTCGAAACAGTTGTTTAGAAACAATGGTGTTGTTTCGAAACAACATGTCCAAACGGTGTTATTTCGAAATAACCGTTTCAAAATAACAGCCGTTTCGAAATGAATGGGGTTTAAGCTGTTTTGAAATGACGGTTCTTATTTTGAAATGACAGCTTGTCATTTTGAAATAAGAAAACATTGTGTGGACATTCAGTTTTTTATTTCGAAACAACCAGTGTTGTTTCGAAATAAAAGGCTCGTGTGGACATATCCTATATGCTGTTTCCCGGTGTTTGAGTCTTAGCAATTGCTGTCCCCTGCCCCTGCACTGGCAGTTTCCCTGCGGTATCTGGTCCAGAGCTGGAGGAGTCTGGGAAATGCGGGGTCGGGGTGGGGGTGGAGTGCTGTGCTGGCACATTGCTGGGCTGCGCTACATCAGGCTCCCTGACCTCCCTGTTGCCACACACAGTATGGAGGATGGTGTGATCACTCACTTCCCCTAGTGAAGGAGTGGCTGGGAGAGAGAGGCACTTCTGCTGTGGTGCACTGTGGGCCAGCTACCCACTATGCACTATCCCTAGGGTGACCTAACAGCTGCTAGTGTGGACATGGGGAATCTCCTGGCATTTTGCATGTGGATGCTCTAAGCTCACTTACTAAGGTCTACTTTAAGATGGCTAAAAGTAGATCTTATTAAGCCTACTTAACTGAGCCCTGTAGTGTAGACATAACCCTAGTCTGTGCAATGGTTTGCTGACTAAATTGTGTTTGCTTTCTTGTGATAGGTTGCATAAAACACATAGGGTATGTCTACACTGGAGGCTCTGTGAAGTTGACCTAATAAGGTCATCTTTAAGGGTGTGATGCTGTCTGTGTCTAGGCGACTAGTTATGATTATTTTTCATATTAATATTTCATATTTGCAATAATCCATATGTGATATGCCATGTTTGGTATCAATAGAAAGGCTATAATCCTCTAAGAATGATTATATGGTTTGTATGTAGGTATCATGCCTGTATTAGAAATTAGAAATCTATTTATTTTTATGTGTGTTCCAAGTGATTGATTTTAAGGCATTCCCAGACTGGCTGTCTGCAAAAAACATTATCTTCCTGATGGCCCATCAAGGCAACTATCAGTTGAAGTGGGCCTAGGAAGAAACCTGTTTGGCCAGTCACCCAAGCTGACTACGTGACTGAACTCCATTTTGATTTGGCAAGGACCCTGAGAGCATGGGAAGGGCCAAAAGGTAATAAAAGGCCATAGCCCATTCTCCATTTTGTCTTTAGTCTTCAGTCTTCAGTCTGTCTGCAATCAACACCCCTCTCTGGAACTAATCTCCTGGGACTGACCAAAAGGACTGAGACCCACCCACCCAGCCTCTGCTGCTGCTGCTGCTGCTGCTGCTGGGTGCACACCAGAGGAGTGGAACTAACCTGCAAACTACATGATCTTTAAGGATTTGCTTTCTATGGACTCTAAATCATTTGTATATATTTGATTCACTTTGATCCTTTAACATCTCTCATATTTTGTTTGTTTTCCTTTTACATTAAACCTTTAGTTGTAGTTACTAAAGGATTGGTGGGCAACATGGTACTTTGGATAAGATCCAGGCCTATATTGTTCTGGGTGATGTGGCTGGCCCTTTGGGGTCAGAAGAACCTATATCTTAAAGAGACCCAGTGGCAAGGGGGGACCATAGCAGCTGATGTGCATAAAGGGAACTGTTTCTATTTTGCTATGCTTGGTGATGACCAGAGTGGGGAATCAGAAGCATGTTGTGTTACTGACTAGGAGACTGGTTTAAGTACCACCCATCAGTGGTTTAGGGGTTTGGACCCTGGTTTTTGCAGCCTGCCCTGATTTTGGCACATTCAGAAGGTTATCCCAGGAGGCCCAGGTCACATAGGGTATGTCTATACTGATGGTGGCAAAATTGCCACCGTCAGCACAATCTTGTGGGCGTGATTCTCCAGTCCTGGAACTGGAGCTGCTGAAAGCTGACTGCAAAGCATTTGCGGTAGCTTCCCCTAGTGTGTCTCAATGGCTTAGAAAGTCATCGGCAAATACTCAAGGTATTTTATGTGCTTTGCTATCTGCCATCAACTGCTGCCAAGAAGCCCTCTAAGTATAGACTAGGGCTATATCAACTTAAAGTCGACCTTCTTAAATTGACTTAGAGAGTCCACACTGAAAACTCTTGTTGACAGCCTGCATCCACACTGGCAGATGCTAGGTCAGTGGAGGAGTGGTGCATTGTGAATAGGTGTCCCACATTGCACCAGAACCCTGAGATGGTGCATAGAGGTCAGTGAGGTTGATTTAAGGGCTTTCCCTATCTAGATTGGCTTAAGTTGACTTAATAAGGTCAACTTAATAAGGTCAACTTAAGCATTAGGTCAGCCTTAAAAGGTGGTGTTATTAAGTTGATTTAAGGAAGCTCTTAAGTTGACTTAATAAAAGCCCGGTGTGGCCATGGGAGTCCTTAAGCCTTAACCTTATCCTTAAGTTGCCCTAAGGCTCCAGTGTCGAGATACCCAGGGTGCTGCTTCCATTCGCAGGCTGATAAGTAACTCTTGCAATCAGGCTATGTGGGTGAATGCCTGCAGAAAGAGGATTTGAAATCAGCATGTGTATAACATTCTAGGGATTAGCTGGGCAAGATTAGAATATGTTCGGTGTTGGCGTTTGTGCAAGTAAAACTGAATCTCGTGAATTCACACAGAAAACAAATGAAAAGAGAGGCAAGACTTGCTGAAACAAATTCATTTCAGAATCTAAATCCGAATTTCACCTTTTTATTCAGTATTTGGACAGCAGGATGGAACAATATAACGGAGGACTTAGTCCTCATACAAAGTGTCATTCTCTATTGCCTTGCACTCACTTTGCATAAATGTAAATAACCACACAAGATGAAGACAGTGGCGAATTGGCTCCACACTTCCTATGCATTTAAAGATTGACCAAAATTCTCAGCCAATGAGATGAGCTTTCCTGGGGGAGGGCAAGGCACATGGACACAATATGTGAGGCATCTCTAGAGGTGGAATTCCCTCATGAGGAGAACAAGAGACCTTGGTACCTGAGCTGATGTCAAAGCATAGACCTGAGCTTCTCCAGATGTTTTTTCGTAGGATTAGATGTTGCTAGGCATTCTTGATGCAGCATCATGAAAGACTAGGAGGCTCAGTAAGGGGAATGGAAGGAACTTGCTTATCTCACCCTGACAGTGGAAATCTGAACTTTGTCTGCTGTGGGTAGAAATGGGTTATATACTGACTTTTGTCTGAAACTACCATTCTGTGAGACTTTGTTGTTTTTTGCATGGAGAAAACAGAGCATGGAATAAAGATTTTTTTCTCGCTATAGTTAATTTATTGTAGATCACAAGCTTGTTAGTTTTGTAAATTCTGACCTGAATCCACTTTCTAGTTTTAAATCTCATATTTTTCTATGCTACCCTCATGGTTTTTCTCCATTAAATACTTTTTCAATATCATTCTGTATATTCTGAAAATTCAGCTGAAATTTAATTCCATTTCACAATTTCTTGTGCTTTATATTTATTTAAAATATAGCTATTTGCTGAAGGCTTGCCTTTGGAGGGTTGTTTGACAGATTTCTTCCTCTCTGTGGGAAGTATCTCTGTGGAGAAGCTTGACACAAGGAGTTAGTGTGGTGGTTTCTGCAAAACAAAATAATTGTTATTTTTTAATCTTTTGTTTAAATTGGTTCTCTATCACAGTGAATTCTAGAAATATCCTTCCTTTGTAAGAATGTGATTGACTCATATTTGCCTCATTCTCTCTTGATTGTTGAATAATGACCAGTTATCTCAATAGGTTTGTGGCAGCATTGAACTATATTTTATGTGTTTATTTTATTTGTTTTTCTATTGTTCAGGTAGTGATTCTGTTTATGCTGTCTTTTTCTACAGTAAGAAAAGAAGACATAATATACACCTGAAAAGTCTCAAGGTAATCTCTTCATAAATTTTTTACAGTAATCACTTGGTCTCCCAGCTGCTGCTTTTCCATGGAACACTGGCTTACAGAGACATAGCAGATGTCTGCTGTTAACTTCACTGGCTGTTGTTTATAACACAAAACAGGTATTAGGACTGAGTAGGATCTATTGTGTTCTTTCGATAAGCATAGTGGCTAGCTGAGGGTGCTAGATGCTTCACTCCTCAAATCACCTTCCCTGCTGTACTATAGGTGATGCTAATGCCGAACTAAAAAGCAAAAAGAAGAAAGCATAAATAAAAATGAAAAGATACCAGAAAGGAAGGTAGAAGAGGAAGAAACTTTTCCCCTCACCTTAAGCAGGTGGGAGGCAGAACGAGTGGAGACTCTTCATCCTCCAGAGGGTCCAGGGAGTTGAGTAGATAAAATGACCTTCAGGGCTGGAAAGAGCAGCTGTTTTTTTCACCTACCTGGTTCAGTGCTTTAAGGGCTGAGTCTGCAGGTGTGTTCCAGTCCTCTGCATACAAGTGGCAAGGAAGGCAGCAAAGGCTGCTCTAAAGGCTTTCCTTGTCAGCTCACTACAGTAGTTTTGATTGGCTGCTTTTCCCTGTAGGTATGGGGATTTGCAAGGGCAGTCAGTCAAAGGAGGATTCCAGAGCAAATGATGGTATTTTCACTTAACCCAAAGCAGACTCTTGTAACTTTGTAAATTTGTTTATTTCCTGAAAATATTTCTTGTTGAATAGAAAATTTCCCCCAACAAGGTAACTGATAGCAGTTATGGCTTCCATAACATTGAAAAGTCTCTGAGCATGGGAGCCATATTTATAAGGAGATTTAAAATGGGGATATTATTGGAATAAAAGCACAAAGATTGCTTAGGTTTTCTCTATCATATAAATTTCAGGTAGCCATGTTGTCACGAAAAGCAGAGATATGGCCAATCGTTACATGTTACCTTCAAGCTACTGAGCACGGTATTTCACCATGAAGCCTATTAGCATTATTGCATGAACAGTAATACAGATTCCTAACACCACTAAGACTGTTGTTAAGTAAAAAGATTATTGGTCAGCTGCAGCTCCCATCCAGTATACTGGACTTCCACCAGGGAGCAGAACTGGACTTGATAGTCACAGGGAAAAACACGCTTAATATTTAATTCAAATTCTTCCAAAGGTTAAATATGAAAAATGTGTATCATGTATGTGCTATATTAAAGGTAGAGTTGTTAAGACCTTCTGCGTATTATGCAATTGTAAGATCATGAGATCTAAACAAATGGGAAGTCATCTGAATCCCAAAGTATGTATTTAACTGAATTCTCACACACAAGATATGTGAATGAAAAGCAAAAGTAACATAATTACAATACTCAAAATATCTCTGGCTTTTGGTCAATATCATAGAATCATAGAAGATTAGGGTTGGATGGGACCTCATGCAGTCACCTATCATTATAAATGTTCTGGTGTATAGAGAGGAGTGGTAAACAATTGAGCCAAATTTGCTATGATCCACATTCTTTCCTTACATGTTCTTTTAATTGAGTATAGCACGATAAATGATATCTCATTGATGACAACACTGATCAACACCATGACCAAGAGAGAGCACTGTGTTGCGATATTAGGATAAAATGCTACCACTGCTATGTCATAAGAATAGTGTTTGGTCACTATACTTCTCCTGAAGCAGTTTTTCAAGTCACCGCTCACTGTATGTGAAAGTTTTGACACATGGAATGATCTACTTGTTTCTCTTGGATGCTGGCATCCAACTAATTCATTAGATAATTTTGCTTGTGTATGGCATTCTGAACAGGGAAGTGAGCATGACATACGAACAAGTCCATATCAGAAGCTGTATATCTACCTAGTATTTCTAAGATATTTGGAGAATATCAGTTGACAATGTGCATGCGCTAGGAATGGAAAATAAAAGTACCAGATACTTAGCTGAAGTAAATCAGCTTCATTAAGTTTTTTTTACAATATTTCTTGGAAACTGAAGCCCTGATTCATTGTCTACAGATCCTTTGTATAAACTGCTTAATGTGAAGTTCCAGTGGGGTAGCCATGTTAATCTAGTCCAGTAAAACAAACAAGGAGTCTGGTTGCACTTTCAAAGACTAACAAACTTATTTATCTCATGAGTTCCATGGATCCCGGTTGGGGCTAGCTCCCGCCGCCAGTGGCTGGATCCTGCCACCGCCGGCAGTGGCTCCAGGTCACTGGCTCGGGTGGACACAGAGAAGGCAATGCCTCTTTGTGCCTCTGATAAACTCCACCCCTGATTACACCAGCAGACGATCTGTACCTATATCTTTATACTAACAAATTAATTTATTGCATGAACTTTCATGGGAGAAAATCCCATTTTGTCAGATGCTTTGAAGATGGGGGAATTTACAGAATGGGAGGAAAATAAAGACAGTGAAGTGTAAGTGGCATTCTAAGCACTCCATTAAACAGAACACCACCAGTTGTCACATACAGTCCCCAAGTCAGACCTCTATAGCACATTGTCAAGGATCTTCAGCCTCTTCTACAAGATGATCTCTCACTCTTTCAACCCCAATTCTCAACAGACAAAGCTCAGCCATGAAGATCTCTCCAACTACCCCTGTTTCTAACCTCCCATTCCTGGGTAAATAGTGGCTACTTGTGGCATCAGCCAACATCCTGGATACCTTACAGTCAGGAAACAGACCAAGTGCAGTACAGAGTAAAAGATAACTTCCTCATGGGCATGGATATAGGAAGGATCTTCATGCTTTTCTCTGCCACCTTTGACATAGTACTGCTAATGGCTATGTCTACGCTAGAGGTCTCAGGTAAGTTGACTTAATAAAGTCGCCTTAAAGTTGAGGATGTTAAGTCAACTTGGAGAGTCCCCATTTGTTTAAGCTGATTTTATAAATATGACTAAAATTGCTCTCCTGCCTTGTTGACTTTATTAAGTCAACTTTAATAGCCACATTTTGTTAAGTTGACTTAACCCTTAAAGTCAACTTTAAGGGTGAGAGTTATTTAGTCAGCTTCAGCAAGTGCTTAAGTTGACTTAACCAACTTCAAATGTGGCCCTGGAGTTGCTTAAGTTAACTTAAGCCTGGTTAAGTTGACTTAAGCCTCTAGTGTAGACATACCCAATGTGCCCACAGATCATAGCAGAAGTAGAAGGCCCAGAGCTCCAGTGGCTCCGGTGGTTCCTCTTCAGCAGAACGCAGAGTGGTGATGGGTAACTGCTCCCCCCCTCAGAGACCCCTCACCTGCAACTCCCACAGGGATACAGACTCTTCCTACTTCACTTTAATAGCTACATGAAACCACTATGAGGATTAATGAGACAACATGGCGAAGCTGCCAGAAGTATGCTGATGACACAAAGGGCTTGACTGCACTGTGTGGCTCTGTCAATGTAACTTATTCGGGTTATAGTATGTAAGTAATATAACTGAAGTCAATGTACCTTGCAATGAGTCACCGCACGGTATTCACTATTCTGTGATGAGGGGAACAGTGGGCAACTGCAAAGCTTGGTGACAAAGACAGTATCACCTCTGAGTGCCCTTTTCCCCTTCCCCACCTTATTTCTTTTCTTTTCTGTCTTTCTCCTTTAGCCTTCTCTTAAATAAGAATCTGGCTTAGCCAGCTAAGACTACATATTTTCTTCCACTGCTGAAAGCTGGTGACCAGCAAGAGACAGCTAAAAGCATGCCCTCAATAGCCAGATGTTGGTACAAGTTTGCTAGGCCTCAGAGTGGCTGATGTGTGTTCTTCCAGCAGGGAGATTGCGCGTGAAAGTTGACACCAGAGAGAGAAGCAGCATTTTCTCTCTTTGCTGTATTTTTTCTCTTTGTCTTTGCATGGATTTGTCTTGTTTTGTCTGTTAGAAAACATGTTCAAGCTTTAACAGCAGCATCGCCAGCCCATCTCAACTAACTGCTTCTCTTTTTAAAAAAGGACTATTATTACTCTCTTTAAGATATCTAAGATACTATCAAAACAAATTCCAACGGGGTAGCCATACTAGTTTAGTTCAGCAAAACAAACAAGAAATACTTTGGCACTTTTAGAGACTAACAAATTTAGTTACCACATGAGCTTCTATGGGAGAAAAATCCCACTTTGTCAGATGCTTTGAAGACAGGGGAACTTAGAGAATGGGAGCAAAATAAATGGAGAGAAGTATAAGTCCTAAGATCAGGTCACACTGCAACAGCAAATCAAAACAGTTAAGATTGAAGTATATACCTACTGGCTTTTGAATATTGTGATTTCTGATCTCAGTTTTGTGCCCATTTATTCTTTTGTGCAGAGAGTGTCTTGTTTGTCCAATATATAAGGCAGAGGGGCATTGCTGGCATATGATGGCATAAACCACACTGTTGGATGCGCAGGTGACTGAGCCTTTAATGGAGTTGCTGGTTTGATTAAGTCCTGTGATGGTGTCTTTTGTGCAGATGTGTGGGCAAAAGTGGCAGTGTAGTTTGTTGCAGGGACATATTCCTGCTTTAATGGTTCTGCTGTTACTTCTGTAGCTGCTGATGAATATCTGCTTAAGGCTATGGGCTGACTGTACGTGATGAGAGATCTCCCTCCCAAGGCTTGAGAGAGTGAGCGATCATCTTGTAGAATAGGCTGTAGATCCTTGATGATGTGCTGTAGAGTTCTGACTGGGGAGGTTGTAGGTTATGAGTAGAGGTGTTCTGTTTAATGAAGTGATCAGAATGCCACTTACACTTCCCTGCATTTATTTTCCTCTCATTCTGTAAGTTCCTTCATCTTCTAAGTGCCTGATGAAGCAGGATTTTCTCCCCCAAAAGCTCATGCGAGAAATTTGTTAGTCTTTAAAAGTGCCACAGGACTCTTTGTTTGTTTTGCTGAACTAGACTAACACAGTGTAGCCTGATTCTGTAATTACTTTGGAATTTAGAAAAGACAATATGGATTTTACCAAGCTGATTTGAAGGATAAGGCTCCAGGTTCAAAATCTGACAACACATGAATTAAAACTTTAATTAATTTCTTTATGGAAACTCCCAGGATGAGAAAAGGTATACAACATTAAGGTATTTATAACAATTTTTTATTACTAGCGGCGGGAAGCTATGATCCCTCTAAGCTGTGCGCACATGCACACACACACAGGTTGTGAATCCCGTGCACACAACAAAATAAAGCATGCACAAAAAAAATTCAAACGTGTGAATATTTTTATGCTACTTTAAGAAAGCTGTTTCAAGTAGCATGTGTCAATAAGGTTTTGTAATTTATACTATCATTTCCATCACCGTATCAAAATAAAGTTAATCTATTAGTTGCATCATACACCCTTGCTTCGTTGTGCTCACAATTTTGACCACAATTGCTGGAGTGCACACAAATTTGCACACCAGTTCTGAAAATTTGCACAAAAGAAATTTTTTGCGCACACAGCCTACAAAAAATTAGAGGGAATGTTTGCAGGAAGCATATAATTGGTAAGAACCTTAATTGAGGAATGTATAATGAAATAAAAGAGTAAGTCTTACTGTATCCAGCAAATCCTATACAGCGAATAATAAGTAATAACCAGTTATGACTGATATTTAAACTATAAAATAGCTTACAAATTACAATTTGCTTGTACTCACACCAAAGTGAAGACGTTCATCTGAAGAGTAGAGCTAACTACTCTGATTTTCCTTAACTAAATTAAAACAATAAAACTAGCTAAGAGAAAGAGAGAGTAAGTTTGGATCTGTGAAGATCTTCTTGGAAAAGTTGAGTCCCAGCCTGATGCGATGGAAGCTTCAAAGACCCCCCCTTCATTTCAAGGCCTTAAATACACTTTCTTTGCACATTTTCTCATTTCCCCTAGTCTAAGTATAAGTCTGACCCCAACAAATTATTGGGGTGCTTTCAGATTATTGGTTCGGGGGTTCATGTGTATAATTGACGTATTTTCCTCTATTGCCTTTTCCCCTACTTTCCTATTTTCTGTCTTCTGAAGACTTGTTGTTTAGACCCTTTTCACGTGTTTATCTGTACAACATAATTAAAATAGCTTATCCGGTACTTTTCCATCCAACTCGCAATGTGGGGTCATCCCCTTCCCAGTTATTGTCCTATTATAGCATAGCTGATGCTTACAGATTTTACCGCTTTTCAAGATTTTACAAAACATTACTATTGCGAAGCACTTGATTGCAGATTTTCCATTTAGGTAAGAACACGTAGGCCAAATGCTAAATTTACTTTATGCTGACTAAGACACTATAGAACCATAGTTTACTTATGCTAACTAAAACACTATGGGAGCATAAATTCTTAGACTTATATAAAGAGAAATATATATATTTGTATAAAAGACAAAACAATATGCATATACAAGCTCAATATAAGTATGACTAAAGGCTACAAGTTACCCCTTTGTAACTTATCTCTATGTTTATAGTGTATTTGCAATGACTTGTATTTGTAGTTCATGTGTACAATCTCAAAATGAAACATTCATGCAACAGAGCATCTATTGAGAAGGCCATGAGGGCTAGACAGGTCACAGTATCCCAATTAAAGATTATTTGTTGTATTAAAACTTTATCATGGAAGAGTGCATGGCAGAACTTTGTCTACATCATGACCCATTGGTGTCACAGAGCAGCATTTTTGTAAGGCAGTTAGATTTCTAAACTCCTAAGCAGTTACTGGCATACAATAAAATGGTATACCACAAGCTGCCAAATACAAAATCCTTTCATATGGCTTGTAATTAGCAATTGTTTGCACAGTGCTTTAGAGGCACAAAACATTGTTATATAAAGTGTTTATCTTCTGACTGGCTCTTGGGAGCTTTAAGGGTATGTCTACACACAGGCTTAAATTAGACCTAATAAACATTAGGTCGAGTGTAAAAAAAGAGCTGTTTACACAGCACTTGGGTGATTCAACCTAAGGCTTCCCTTAGGTTGAATCCAAGAGAGGTCCCTTCGAAATTACAAAACCTCCTGTAACTTTGCAGGGATCGTCATTTCAAACACTAAAGTTTGAACTGATGCTGTGTAGACATATGAATTCGAACTAAAATTAGTTCAAATTCATATGTTTGACCTTCCTCCCAGGATGCATAGCACCCTGGAAGGCAGACCAGTGCCAGCCCCACATGGGGCTGTCAAACCCCGCTGTCAGCGGGGTGCAGAGGCAGCCCCGCTCGGGGCTGTCAAAAGCAGCCCCACATGGGGCTGCCTCTACACCCCACTGACAGTGGGGTTTGACACCCCCACCCGGCGCGACTTTTGACAGCCCCATGTGGGGCTGCCTCTGCGCCCTGGGTTTGATAGCCCTGTGGGGGGCTGACAGAGCCAGGGTGGGAGAGGGAGAAAGGATTCCCCCAGCCAGGCGCTGACAGCACAAGGCTGGGGGAATTGTTTTTGCCCCGCCCCCACTGGGCTGTGTGTGTGGGGGTGCCCTAGCTCCAGGGACCCCTGCCAGGCTCCTGTCTTCTGAGCTACAGCTGGGGGAAAGTGTCCCCTGCCCAGCTCTGGTGGCAGGGCGCCTAGAGCTGTGCAGGGGATGCTTTTCCCTGTGCTGGGCTGTGGGGGCTGGAGCCTGACACAGGATTAGGTGGCAACATGGCCCTGCCAGGGGGCCATGTTGCTACACCTCCCATGATGCCCCTCCTCCAATTCAAACTAGCAAGTCCTGTCTATGGACATGCTAGTTCGAATTGGTTTTCCTAGTGTGGTCATGTTAGTTCAAATGGACTCAGTTCAAACTAATCATAATTAGTTCGACTTGATTAGTTTGAATTGAGTCAATTTGAACTAACAGCCTAAGTGTAGACATACCCTAGGGGTATGTCCACATGTCTCTTTGATTTTGAAATAACACTGGTTATTTTGAAATAAAAAAGATTAGGTCCACATGACGTTTTCTTATTTCGAAATGATGGGCTCTGTCATTTCGAAATAAGAACCGTCATTTTGAAACAGCCGTTTGGACAATGTTGTTTCGAAACAACACCATTGTTTCTAAACAACTGTTTCGAAACATGTCCAAACGGCCTTATTTCAAAATAACCATTTTGAAATAACAGCTGTTTCGAAAGCAGGCTTTCCCTTAATTCCAATTAACTTTTTAAAATTCGAATTAACTCATTTTGAAATAACTTTTTTCGAAGTAATGATGTATGTGTGGACATAGCCTAGGAAACTAAGCTTAGAATACTTGCTCTTGGATCTGCTACTTCTTTATCACAATCCCACCAGCTGATTCAAGGCACAGATGGAAACAGAGAAGGAACACAATGTGTCCCGCCATCCTCACCAGAAGAAAGATTTTGCCACCTCCGTTGTCTCCCCACTTTTTTAGGGTAATGCTCTATCTTATATATTGGACACCTTTAGCCTTTTTATGGCAGATTAAATACAGATGTCAAACTTTAGCGAGGGGATGCCATGCTAGATTTGGTATTGGTGAGTAATGAGGACCTCAGAGAGGAAATGGTTGCAGGGAACAACCTAGGTTCAAATGACCATGAACTACGTCAGTTCAAACTAAATGAAAAGATAAACAAAAGTAGATCTGTGACTAGGGTCTTTACTTCAGGAAATAAAGGAAATTAGTTAGGGAAGTGGACTGGACAAAAGAACTCATGGATGTAAAAGTGAAAGAGGCTTGGAATTGCTTCAAGTCAAAGTTGCAGGAACTATCTGAAGCCTGCATTCTGAGGAGTGGGAAAAAATTCGTAGGCAAGAGCTATAGACCAGGCCGCATGAATGTCAGTAAGCATCTTGGACAGGTGATTAGGAGGAAGTACAGAGCCTACAATGAGTGGAAGGTGGGAGGGATCAGCAGGGAAAGCTACCTCTTGGAGGTCAGAACATGTAGAGGTAAAGTGAGAAAGATGACGGGTGAAGCAGAGCTGGATCTTGCAAAGGGAATTAAAACACATGTTAAAAGGTTCTTTAGCCATATAGATAGAAAGAAAACAAAGAAGGAAGAAGTGGGACCACTAAAAACTGAGGATGGGTGGAGGTCCAGGATAATCTAGGAATGGCTGAACATCTATCTAATATCTTTGCCTTTGTTTTTAATGATGGTGATGACAAGCTTGGGGATAGAGGTAGGGTAGCAAATGGAAATGAGGACATAGAAGTGGAAATCACCTCATCCAAGGTAAGTGTCAAACCTGAGCTGTTTGATGGGATTGAACTGGGGGAAAGGGGATAAACTCCATCTGAAGATATTAAAGGAACAAGCACAAGAAAGTGTTGGCCCATTAGCTAGGGTTTTTAATGAATCTGTAAACTTTGGGGTTATATCATGTGATTAGAGAATTGTTAATATACTTTATATTTTCAAGAAAGGGAATAAAAATGAGCTAGGTAGCAGGCCTGTTAGTTTGAACTCAGTAGTATGCAAGGTCTTGAAGAAAATTTTGGAAGAGAAATACTCAGAGATATGGAGGACAACAGTATCTGGGATAAACTACAACATGGTTTTACAAAAGGTAGATCGTGCCAGACCAACCTGATATCCTTTTTTGAGAAGATAACAGATTTTTTTGGTAAAGTGAATATGGTGGACCTAATTTACTTAGATTTCATCAAGACATTTGATACAGTTCCACATAGAAAATTATTAGTTAAGTTACAAAAGATGGGGATTAATATGAAAATAGAAAAGTGGATAAGGACCTGGTTAAAGGGGAGACTACAGCAGGTCATACTGAAGGGTGAACTGTTAACGTGGAGGAGGTAACTAGTGAAGCTCCTCAGCAATTGGTCTTGGGACTGATCTTATTTAAGATTTTAGTTACTGACCATGGCACAAAAAGTGGGACTGTGCTAATTAAGTTTGTGGATGACACCAAGTTGAGGGGTGGTATTGCCAATACAGAGAAGGATTGGGTTATACAGAATGATCTGGATGACCTTGTAAACTTGAGAATTAGGAACAGGATGAAAGTTAATAACAGGAAGTGCAAGGTCATGCATTTAGGTACAAATACGAATTTTTCCTATAATTGGGGATGCATCATTTGGAAGTGATGGAGGAGGAAAAGGACCTGGGGAAACTGGTTGACTACAGGATGACTATGAACTGCCAATGTGATGTGGCAGTGAAAAAAACTAATGTGGTCCTAGAAGAGGTATTTCAGTAGAGATAGGGAGGTGTTAGTACTGTTATATTAGAGGTTGGTGAGACTTCATCTGGGGTACTGTGTGCAGTTCTGGTCACCCCAGTTTAAGAAAGATGAATTGAAACTGGAACAGGTGCAGAGAAGGGCTGCAAGGATTATCCACGGAATGTAAAACCTGCCTTATGAGCAGGGCCATCCCTAGGTGGGTGTGGGGCTCTGGGTGAATCATCCTCTGCAGGGCCCCCACTCACCAACCCCTGGGCACTGGAGGCAGGGCCAGCCGGCCCAGTGGAGGGGTAGCCCCTGCACCAACCATCCCATGCCAGGGACCGGGCAAGTGGCCTAAAGCAGTGGAACAGGAGTGTAGGGTCTGGTTTTTCAGCAGCCTTTAAGCCAGTGGTTGTTAAAATTTTTTCCTCAGGACCTGGCTCCAGATCCCTCTGCCATGTGGCAGCCTGCCACTGAGAAAAAGCGGCCACTGCCAGAAAATAGAACAGTGACCATGGCTGCAGGGAGGGGGCAGTCCCTCATGGCTTTCACCCTTTTTCTTGAGGCTTCTATTGCATCTCTGAAATCTACACATCTAATTTTAGATCACCTACATGGAACATGCAGAGGGTGATCCCACATGCCATATTCCTGTCTCAAATCAGCATGTATGTCAAGTCTCTAAAATTGCATGTAGTAGCCTGCAGTATGTGTATGGGAGCTCCTTGCAAATGGCTGGGGAGGGGGAGGGGAACTGGGTGGAGAAATGAGATAGAAGTACTGAGACAGAGGAAGGAGAAGAGAGCCAATACTAGGCTGGAAAGAAAGGTCCTCGAAGATCCTCTTAGCTGCTGAGCCTGTCCAAGTCCCTCCAGGTCCTGCTCCCTTTTCAACTGCTAAATCCCACGAACTGAAACAGCCCCTCTGCGTTAGGGTTACCAGCTACCAAAGCATGGAAAGGAGGACAGGGAAGTATGAAAAGGAGGACATTGGAGGACACATGGAGAAAATGTAGTATTAATGTAATATTCTTCTGTTTTTAGGGGGCCCTGGAATGCTTCCCCCTAAAAATAGGGTGTTCAGGGGCATTCCAGAGTACTTTAAACCCCATAAGCAAAAAGTCAGACAAAATCTGTATTTTTAAAATGCCTGCTGGATGGAGGATGTGAAGGTAAAAAGGAGGATGTGTCCTCCTTTTCCCTGACATCTGGCAACCCTAGTTTGGGTTCCACTTTCACCTCAGCACTTCATCTGCTCCCTGACTCTGTGTGAGTTTCCATGGATACACAATTGTCCACAATATTGTGATTGGAGGGGTGCTAGCCCTCTCTGCTTGGGCTGGTGACCCCTGGCAGTGTGCATAAGGCTGCAACACAATGGGGCTACCCACTCGCACCTTCAGATTAGGACCTTGTTATAATTTATCCTTCCCACAGATCCATCTCTGAGCTGGATTTTATTCTGTTACTTAGGCATTCTAATTGTAGAAAAAATACATAATTTGCAACACAGGCTCCTATTAGAACAGTTTGCTTTTCTCTTCTCTTTTTAATTATTAGTCAAAAAAAATCTCTGGAAACAATTTTTATTAAAATCCACAAGATATAACTTTTGTTGCAAACAGGGGAATTCTCAACCCGCTGGAAAAAAAAAAAGGTAAATCCTAATTTGCAAAAATAAGTGCAATCCCCATATCTCAGAAATGGTGGAATAAGGTTGGTGTTCACAGTTTTTTCTTTTCTTCATTGGGTCTATTGATAAAAAAAACACAGAGGTTGCTTGCCAGTGACCTCAGTCCTTTTCATATGAATGAGAGAAGCCCAAAGAGATACTGACTCAAAGAGGAGGCATAGAGGTTGTTTGAACAACAATTAGCACCTCATTGTTATTCCTAATGACTCCCCTTTGTTACAATGCTAATCTACTGCTTTAAGCAAATTTCACACAAAGCCATTCCTCTGGCCCCACAGTAGAGTGAACGGGGCTGCCACTTTTGGCCAGCTCACCCACTTCCTGGCATGGGGGGCAGTGGTGTGGCCCCGTGGGGCCCTCCAAAGCACAGGGCCCTGGACAGCTGCCCATCTCGCCCTACCCTAAGAACAGCCCTGCTTATGAGAGGAGAATTTAAGAGCTTGGTTTGTTTAGCCTAACCAAAGAAAAATTGAGGGGAGATATGACTGCTTTCTATAAAACTGAGCTTGATTAACGTATGGAGGAAATGGTATGATGAGAGGGCTTTGTTTGGCAATAGACCAAGTTTTAACTATTGGTGGTAGACATGCCAGTGGCCTAAGAAGGGAGGTTAGATGGGGTAGTTTCTAAGTTGTTAGAGAATTCTTGCTTGGGTGACTGGCTGGTGAGATTTGTCCACATGCTAGGATTTAACTGATTGCCATATTTGGGATCGCGAGGGAATTTTCCCCTGGGGCATATTGGCTAGAACTCTGTTTTTCTTTTTGGCTGTGTTCAGACGTGAGTTTTATTTTGAAATAACAGCCTTAAGAGAAAGCAGGCTTTCTCTTAATTCAAATTAAAAAACTGTGAATTTGAATTAATTTATTTTGAAATAAGGATTTTATTTCAAAATGAGTTATTTTGAAATGGGTTATTTTTCCCCCCTTTTTTCATTCTTCCTCTGTAGTGAGAGGGCATGGCTCACTTGCCGGTGGATTCTCTGTATCTTAAAGTTTTTAAATCATGATTTAAAGAGTTTAATAAGTGAGTCATAGGGTACAGGCTTATTGTAGGAGTGGGTGGGTGAGATTTTATGGCATGCATTGTGCAGGATGTCAGACTACATGATCATATTGGTCTTTTCTGACCTTAGCATCTATGGCTATGTCTACACTAGCATATTAGTCTGGACTAAGGAAGGTTAGTCTGGACTAATTTAGCCCATGGCCACACTGGGCTTTGCCTAGTTCAAACTAAGAAATTTCCTGGTTCGAATTAGGTAAAGCTTAGTCTGAGCTAATTAGTAGCAAGGTTAGTTTGGACTTCCACACTTAGTTCAAACTTTAGTTTGAACTAGGTGCAGGCAAGACCCAGAACGAGACTTAGGTCAAACTTAGGAAGGTGAAAATAAGCCATTAGTTTGAACTAACCATGTGTTCTAGTTCAGACTAAGCATTGGTTTGAACTAAAAAGTTCCTTGTTAGTTTGAACTAACCTGAAGTTAGTTCAAATTAAACTCAAACTTCTTAGTTTGGATTTGCAGGTCTGAACTAGTTTGGGAAGATATAGACATAGCTTATGAGTCTATAAACATTTTGAAGTCTGTATTTACAGCATGTCCTTTAAATACTTCTATCTAATAAAAATACCCTATTGGTGTCTACCATAGATCATTGCTCTGTGATGGGTGGCAACCTTTTTAACATATTGAGGCCACAAACTGGCTCAATAAATCTACAAGGCCTCTGAAATGTCTGAAGTTAGGGCTATAGGTTGGTCAGGGTACACTGTATGAAAAAAACTCTTAGATGAGTCATAGGAACAATTTAGCAAGTCACTGATGTTTGAGGAAAACACAGTACTCATGGAATTCATGATTTCTATAGCAGAATTCATACTTAATCATTATTCTGTAGCTTACAGCGAAAAACCTAATGCTTCAACCATTAAATAGTAAGGGGGAGATTTCAAAGGGGAGTTAGGCACCAATCACTTCTTGTACTTTTAAAAATCTTCCCTGACAACATCAAAAATTCTAGATTTTTGTTCTGTATTATAAAGAGGGAGTTATTTAAATTTAAAGCAAGGCTGTATAACTGCAAATAACAGTTGTTGCAAATAGATTGTGCAAACATGATTCTTGAAGGCGTTCAAATGTTGCTAATTTGAAAACATTGTGATCTAATCATTCAAAATTAGTCTTATGAAATCTCTCATACAGAATAACTCAATATACTATATGGTCTGTCAAAACTTCATTAGTTAATATCTCATTTCTTTTTAAACTTGAGATTTCCCCTAATACATTGAAGTTTATAAAGTAATAAGCTGTACATTAGACAATTACAGATGTGATAATTTTGCTTGATTCTAAATTTAGAAAACTGATTTTATTTTTAGACTGAAGCTTTACTAAGCAGTGATCATGTTAATCATAGATGAATGAAAGAGAACACTAATCAATCTGAGGTTCACATTACCTTGTGGAACCCCTTCATATATGTATCTGAAAACTTGTATATGTCAACAAAGTATAATTTTATAGTTTTAAAGCAGTGGTCTTTGGAGGATCTTTATATATTACTTCTGAACATTAAGAACTTTTACAGTATGCTGCTGACTTGGGCAGGATAGGTGGCTACCACCTTAATATCTTGGGAATTCATACTAGCTGTCTTCTAATGAGAGAGGCACTCAAACTTGGTGCCTCTGTCAAGGTGGAGTCCCTGCTGAGAAAGTGACACCAAGGGAGAAAAAAAACTCCTCTTCTGCTAAGGTGCAAGAATATAAAGAGACTTATAATTGGATTTCCTTAAAGATTTGGACAACCAACATTCTTACAACTCTTCACATTGAAAGAAGGTTCTTTCAGATTCTATTAGTTTGCCAGCCTACATTTTTAGAAAGTAAGATGTGCAGCTTCTGAAGGAAACCAGGAACAATAAGGTGAGCAGTATTTGCATTCACAAGTTATTCTGTGTTGGCACATTGTCATCTTTTGTTGAAATATCACAACTTTTCAAAAGAAATTCTTTGAAGCTAAAGAATTATATTTCATTATGTTTTTCTAAGAAGTTACATTGAATACATACTTTGAAATGAACAAGTGAGATCTTACTGCCCTTTAGCATTGGTCTGTCACCTAAGGTGCCTCTCTCCAAATCTAGGTCATTGTATTTCTCTCATCTTCAGATCATAGTCTACATAGGCACACCACTGTCACCACAACATTTCAGTTGGAAACATATGATACATTTTGTCTGGAACATGATCAAGAGTGAACTAATGAGGACATTGAATTAAAAATGCTAATCTCTCTGTTGAATGGTTCCTCATCAACAAAGTTAAAATCAGCACAGATACACATATCCTTAAGCAGCTGTTACCATACCAGATTAAACAGAATAAATAAAAAACAAATCTTCACAAAGTAATGCTCAGACTTCTGAGCTATCTAATCAAATGAGCATAACATCAAACTTACAAAACAAAGGAATTGCCTAAAGTGTAAGGAGGAGCTGAAAAAAATCTTCCAGTCAACACACTACTTGCCAATCAGACAAAATCAAAAGCCTACAGAAATTGAAATGATAATAGATGAGCAGTATTAAAATAGACATTGAAAAGTCTTACCATTTAATCAAGGGCCTTACCTTTATTTTATGCCATCCTGACTTTATTTAGATGGCTACAATACCATTGCTTTAGTGTGATAGAGAGCACTACTTTTAAAGGATACTATTAACCTATTTTAATACAATTTAAATTAGTTTTATATGATCAGATGTAATCTTTTGGGAACTTCACAGAGAAAACAATCCTCTTCCAGACATACTTTCCTGCCATCCTTTCTTCCTTCCTCAACTGTATTTTTCTTTGAGGGACATTCAAGAAAGCTGTAAAGTCAGCTCAGATTATTTGTTTAAAACCAAACCATTTTCTGTTAAGGGAAAATCAAGGTGAGGAAAAAAAGCCTATCAGTTTCAATGGCATCATGCATCATCAATGATTACAGGCAGTTTAATTTTCTTGTTTCTCTCTCTTCTTGTATTTTCTGTGGTGGTTTCACTAGCAATTGGATTCCTTTCATAGCCTTGTATTTCTTTCATGCTCTCACGTCACTTTAAGGCAAGGGTAAGTGACTGCATAGTTTAATGGAGGCTGCTGGATGACATGTTGGCAGTGTGGTTGCCAGCAGGACAAGAGGGTGAGTTCAAACATCTAAGGTGCCATAGCTGAGGGACTTTAAAATTATTACTGAGAACTTTAAAATCAAGTTTGAATGTTTTCCTAAATGATGCATGGTAAGAATTATTTTTGAAAAATTGTAAGGCCTGGGAATACAAGCAGTCAGATTAGGTGATCACAGAAGTCCTCTCTGGCTTTGGGATCGATGAATTTGTGGAAAGAATGGTTTTGCGGACTAAAGCCCAGGTCTCAGAATCATGAAATCTGAATTCTCTGATTCTTCTGTTGACTTTCTGTGTCTTAACTATAAACAAATAATTATTTGTGCTTTTGATTTCCCATTAGTAAAACAGGAGTAACAATACAGATTTTTTGTCCTGCTTTTTTGGCAGGTGGTTGGACTAGATGACCTCATGAGGTCCCTTCCAACCCTATGATTCTATGATTCTATAAATACATCCTCAGTTTATTGAAAGCCTGAATTCTTCAATATTAGGAACATACTTTGACATCCTTGACTAGAAGGTTGTATATATGTGCCAAAGTATTCTTAGTTTTAATTAACATGGTCCAAATCTTCAGTTCCTTACTAATGTTTTTTACTCCACCTTTATTCAGGCAAAACAGCCACTGAAGTAAACTATGAATCAGGAGCAGCTCAGTATCTCAGAAGTTAACCAAGTCATTTGCGAAATATATATATTAAAGGTCTGTGGCTACTGTAATATTCAGATAAACTCCTTTCAAAGAACACACAAGGCCCGGAATAAATTGATTGATAAGGTGTCAATTTCTTGCAGAAGTCTGCAAAAAAGTTCTGCTAAAAAAGCTGTGATTCACTGGAATGGAAATTGGCCATGGTGGATGCCAAGTCTTAATGAGAGGTTCTCTTTGCTGTAGTTTGAAAGATGCTGAGGATAAGGATTGTCTTTCAGTTAAAGAATTGGACTTGGACTGAGGAGGTCTGGATTTCTTTCTTGACTCTGTGAAAGACTTCCTATGTGATCTTGCAAAGGTCATGTAGGTACAGATCTGTAAATGCTTTTAGATGCCTAAATTCCAGTGGGGGTAGGCATCTAATTACTTTTAAAAGTCTTGCCTGTAGTCACCCACTGACTTCAACTGGAATTGAATCAGTCCCTCAATCTAAATTTATAGTAATAAAAAATCCTACCTCACAGAGATTTTGCAAATATAAATCCCCAAGTACAGTACTTGGAGTGCACACAGATAAGATGCTGATTGTGGTCATATAAATACCTATTTAAATCTGCTTGGGAAATATCTGATGTAATAACTGAGAACAAATGTTTTCCCCCCTCAGATTAACTTAAAAGAAAGTGCAAAACAAAACACACCAACAAAATTGAATACTATTGGATTTTATTCCAATTAAATGAGAAGATCAGCAGATTTTTTATTTTGCCAGCGTGATTTGCTTAGAGAGAGGGAAGGCTAATAACTACGGTTGTTTTTTCTGCCCTACAGTTTACAAAAAGTGAGTTAGAAAGATGTGAGGTATCATATCTAAATTGGTTGAATTAAATCTACTGCTAATGTTTAATGACAATGGAAAAGGTTGAGTCCGGAACAGTTTAAAGCCTCAGAAACTGATGCTGTTAGTGCTATGAGGGTAGTCAGGGTTAAAATATATGAAACAGAATTTGCTAGAGAATTAGGAATGAATGCATGTGATCCACTGCTGTCATTTCTTAAGAATCATCTGTGGAAACAGATGGTTTGAAGAAACTGACTAGAATTTTTACTTGAGAGCTCTGGATGGATGTTAGAAATTATGTGAATTTTAAAGTCAGCTGAAGAAAATGTGTAAATATTATGATTTGTGATTGCAGTCTATGTTACTCTACTTCCTTCTCTTAGAGGTTTTATATATGCTATCACAACTTTGAGTCAAATTAATGAATGAGCCCACTGTACTGACACATTCTGAAATCTCCCTTTAAATGGTCTTCCCACATGGTATGGTGAGTAGGACAGCTTGTGAATCTTGGCCCACGGTTCAACCATTATGCTTATTTTCTTTTTCCATATTAATGATTTAGATGAGCAGAGAACTCCTTGGGGCTGTTATTTTTTTATTTCTGCCAGGTCACAAAAACACATCTTCCTATGTTGTAGCTAATGCTATGGGTCACAGATGACATCTGCTGTGGCTTTCTGTCAGATTTATTCATTAGGATTTGAAATATCGTATTTCTTCTGAGTGCCTGTTTTTATTCTTATTTTGCCACACAATTTCATTCTGTTACCTATTAATTTGCATTGCTGAGAAATTTACTTTTTGCCTCTTTAAAATAATCGTTGTGGTTTCAGTACCCATTTGCTGTTGCTGTGCTAGTCTAAATTCTATCAGTTGCTCATTTTACTGATTTGTACAGAGCTAATGTATATGGTTAGAACTTACAGCCCTGTTTTGTGCCTCCTTGGGTGTGTTTCCTCAGTAATGCAACTGATATTTCTTTTTCTTTGGTATTCCCATTTTTTAAATTTGTTTTATTTTACTATTGCCTACTAACACTTTGCTTGTTTCATTAGTTTTATTCTCACCTATAGTCAGGGCTGGCTCAACAGGCTCTGGCTTCCCTAGTCAGCTTTTTCTCTTGTGCCCCATGCCCCCCCAGGGCAGGTGGAACCTGGTCTTCACTGTGGGTTGGCTCAGCCTGCCCTTGGAGCAGGGAGCAGCCAGCCAGGTGTGGGGCAGGCTGGCCCATGGAGTGGACCCTGTTCCCTTGCCTCCCCTCTGGGCTGGCTCTCCCCATCCCTAGGGTGGAATAGCTGGCCCAGGGGCAGAGCGAGCCAGCCCATGGGATGGAGTCCACTCTCTTGCCCCTCCCCTGGGCCGGCTGTTCTGCTCTAGGAGTGGGGAGGGCCCACAGAGAGGTGGGGTGAGAGAGTGGGACCTGCTCCATGGGCTGCCCCAGAGTGGCACGGTGGCACCCCTAAGCTGGGGCGCCCCGAGCCATGGCCTTATTGGTTTATGGCTTGAGGCGGCCCTGCCTACAGGCTCTGCAACCAAAATCATTGTCTCAGTTTGGTCCTAGCCATCACTGAATTATCAGCAAAGGATCATAAGAAAGGCCATGCTGGCTCAGAGCAATCATCAGTCTAACCCAATATTCTGTCTTCTGACAGTGGCCAATGCTAGATGCTTCAGAGAAAATGAATAAAACAGGTAATCATCAAGTGATCCATCCCATTGGCCATTTTCAGTCTCTGGCAAACAGCATGATTATCATGAAAGACAGAAGTGTCCAGTTGTTGGAGCATTAGTCTGACAGATGCTATGAGTTCTAGCTTGGACTTCTCATGTGATCTTGTCAAGTCTTTGAGGGCTTGTCTAGATAAACAATTAATGTGTGGCACTCTGGATGTAAATCAAACTTGCACTGTTTGTGTGGACACTTCTTCTGTTCCCTAGCACATTTTGACTTTTACTGCATTTCAACTTTTAGTGCCTGACAGCAGGGTCCACATTGACAGTGCACAGCAAGCCTGATAGATTGTAGATTTCTACCATAGTCTGCTGCATCCTATTTGTCTAAATAACTCTGTAGACTCTTGTGTCTGGGTTTCCACGTCTGTATTATAGGGACAATAGGATTTTGGTACCTTAAAGCTGTGCCGTGAGGATAAAATAAATAAAAGATATTTAAGGCACTCAGATACTATGGTAATGGGAGTCTATAAGTATCTAAAATAGACTAAGTACTGACAATATGATTGATGTATAGATAAGCAAATATTTAGAAAGTCTCTGCTTTAGAGAATTGTTTATCTAGACATGAAAAGACAAAACACACAGGGAGACCTAGAGGAAGGAGTCATTTTATTGCACACTACTTAAATATTGTGTCATGTCATATTAATTTGAGAATGTCCATTGTTAATGTTTCTGAGCAGAGCCATAACTAAAGAATGCCATGCCTGGGGGGCATTCTGATTGGAACGTGTCCCTTACAGCAGCCGGCATCTGAGGCAAACAGCGCAGAACATGCCCTTTAGTAGAGCGGCTCAATGGATCTGCTCTGGCACTCCTGGAGCAAAGCCCCACTCACTCCACTGTAGTTATGGCTCTGTTTGTGACGCTTTTCAAAGTGGATGTCTGAGGAGCATTCGAATTGGAGAGAGAGGGGGAAGGAAGGAAATAATCCTGCACATTTGCGTTAGGAAGTTCTTCTAATGCTGTCACACAGCCACCTCCATTACTATGCCTCACACCTCAAGATACCACTAACTGCATCGTTAAACAGCTCTTAAGAAATCTAGTACAGTTTATGGCCCCATAGGCCAAAAATAGACCTTAGTAGTGTAGTGGCTAGCACCTCTGCTTAACATGTAGTAGGTCCTGGGTTCAATTCCCAGGGGGTTGGACTCAATGATCTCATGAGGTCCCTTCCAGCCCTATGATTTGATTGATAAGCTGTAATAAAAGTTAGACACATGCATTTCTCTTGGTTTTAGAGGTGTTACTGGGGAGAGTTGAGGTTCTTGATTTACCTAGACTACATTCAGGGCACTGAGTGCTGCCTATACTGAAAGAAATGAGCTTCTTCCACATTACATCAGTCACAATAGTGAAGTCCCTAGCGGACTTTCCAGAGTCTTTGTAGTAAATTTAATAGAAAACATGGGTTCAACAAGTCAAAGGTGTTAACATGACCATAAAACTGTCAAGAATTAAATAGTTTTAAACAGTTAAATTAAACAGTTTTAAACAGTCTTAAATAGGTTTCAGGGTCTGGTATACAGAGACCTCAGCCTATTTAGAAAAAAGGAAAACAAACCTTTAAAACTCATTAAAATCTTTAATCAAAGGCATGGAAAAGAAGACAAAACAGTGAAAATATTTGAAATGAAAAGCAGTAAATAAAGGTGTCATTGTAAGAACGTCATTTGTTCCCTTTCCGTTAGCTGTAAAGAGGTTTTAGAAGGAAACCTTTTTTTTTTTGGTGGAAAAAAAGGAGTTCTGTGGCGCTTCTAAAGACTAACAAAATTATATATTGAATGATCTTTCATGGGAGAAAATCCCACTTTGTCAGACAGTTTGAAGATGGGGGAACTTACAGAATAGGAGGAAAATAAATACAGGGAAGTGTAACTCATGGCATCAGGTTTGAATCTTTAAACACCTGCTTCGATTTTACAGGTCACACTGTATCAGCAAATTAAAGCAGTTGTTAAAAGTCTCAAACACCTGATCCTATGACTTACACTTCCATGCCTTTATTTTCCCCCCCTTCTGTAAGTTCCCCCATCTCCAAAGCATCTGACAATGTGAGATTTTCTCCCACAAAAGCTCATGCAATGACTAAATTTGTTAGTCCTGAAAAGTCCACAATATTCCTTGTCTGTTTTGCTGAACTAGACTAACATGGCTACCCCTTTGGAATTTGTTTTGATAGTGTCTTAGGCTATGTCTACACCAGGCAAAATTAGTTCAGACTTGTTAGTCCAAACTAAGCAGTTCGAGGTTAATTTGAACTAACCCCCAGGTTAGTTTGAACTAACCTTGTGCTTCTAAGGTTCAAACCAACCACGCATTCTAGTTCGAACTAATGCTTAGTTCAAACTGGAATGCACAGTTGGTTTGAACCAGCTTAGTTTGAACTTCTTAAGTTCAAATTAAGCATTAGTGTGGGTCTTGGCCGGACTTAGTTCAAACTAACGTTCAAACTAAGGTAGCTAGTCCAGACTAAGTGCTGGTACTAACTAGGTCGAACTAAGCTTTCCTTAGCTTGGACTAAGAAATTTCTTAGTTTGAACTAGGGAAAGACTAGTGTGGGCATGGGCTAAATTAGTCTGGACTAAGGCTCCTTAGTCTGGGCTAATTTGCCAGTGTAGACATAGCCCTAGATATGTTAAGGAGAGTAGGAACAGTCCTTTTGCAAAAAGAGAAGCAGTTAGTTGAGATGAGCTGCAGCTGAAGCTGTTAAAGCTTGAATGTGTTTCCTAACAGACAAAACTAGACAAACCCATGCAAAAACAATGAGAAAAAAATACAGCAAAGAGAGAAAATGCTGCTTCTGTCTCTAGTGTCAACTTTCACGCACAATCTCTCTGCTGCAAGAACACACATCAGCCACTCTGAGGCCTAGCAAACTTGTACCAACATCTGGCTATTTAGGGCATGCTTTTAACTGTCTCTTGCTGGTCACAGGCTTTCAGCAGTGGAAGAAAATATGTAGTCTTAGCTGGCTAAGCCAGATTCTTATTAAACAGAAGGCTAAAGGAGAAAGACAGAAAAGAAAAATAAGGTGGGGAAGGGGAAAAGGGCACTCAGAGGTGATACTGTCTTTGTCACCCAGCATTGCAGTTGCCCACTGTTTCCCTCATCACAGACTAGTGAATACCATGTGGCGACTCATTGCATTGTACGTTGACTTCAGTTACATTACTTACATAACATAACGCAAATAAGTTACATTGACAGAGCCACACAGTGTAGTCAAGCCCTGTGTGTCATCAGCATACTTCTGGCAGCTTAGCCATGTTGTCTCATTACTTCTCCTAGTGGTTTCATGTAGCTATTAAAGTGAAGCAGGAAGAGTCTGTATCCCTGTGGGAGCTGCAGGTGAAGGGTCTCTGAGGGAAGGAGCAGTTACCCGTTACCACTCTGAGTTCTGCTGAAGAGGAACCACTGGAGCCACTGTAGCTCTGGGCCATCTACTTCTGCTATGATCTGTAGGCACATTAGCAGTACCATGAGGTACACTATGTCAGAGATTGCAGAGAGGAGCATGAAGTTCCTTCCTATATCCGTATTCATGAGGAAGTTGTATTTTACTCTGTACAGTATCTGGTCTGTTTCCTGACTATGAGACATCCAGGATGTTGGCTGATACCACAGGTAGCCACTAAACTAATGACTGCTTTATCATTTCACCCTGGAATGGGAGGTTGGAAACTGGGGGTAGTTGGAGAGATCTTCATGGCTGAGTTTTGTCTGTTGAGGATTGGGCTAACTATTCAATTTTTAAAGGAGTTTGGTAAACAACATTAGACTTCTTAAGATTTTTGTTAGGCAAAATGAGGGTCATTCTCTGTCTCTGGCATTTGTTCCATCCTGAGTGACAAAAGAATAAAATTAATGAAAAAGAATAAAGTAATCCTTTTCTGTAAGAATTTATGTCACCAAACTTTTAAAACCTTTTTCTTCCTTGTGCAGGAAACTGAGGAGAAGTTGAGACAATTTCTAACTCAGAGGCAAGCAACATGATTTGTTTTCATTTTTTTCAGCATTCCATTCCTTGGCTTTTTTTCACTTTTAATGTATTTATCAGATGAGTACTAGACCTTGAAAACGACTGTTTACTGAATGCACCATAAATGTCAACACTTCAGTTCATTCATATTTTTAGGCTGAATCATAGTGCCTACAAATGCGTCTGAGTTAGAACCTCAACTGCTATTCTGTATAGAACTTTGGATTGTTAGGTTACTGAATGTCACTGTTCATTAGACAAACTAGACCACAAAATCTTTCTCTACACTTGATTCCTATGTCAGGCATTATCTGCACACCATAATCTACATCTCATTCAATCCTAATATAGAGTTCCAGCTCACAAAAAGCCCATTCTTATCTCTCTCTTGCCATTTTTATGTTTTTCACTCACTACTTACTATAAAAAGAAAAATTATCAACAACAGTTAATGGTTGAGATTGAATACCTAGTATATGAACTTCCCTTAGGCAACTTGCTAACTATATAAACAGACTTAATTTTCCATGGAATATTATTGCCCTCTTGTTTTGCCTGCTGTTCACCACCAGTTTTTCCTGCTGCATTAATAAACTGTAACATGACATAATATCTCAGGACCTTATACTGATACCATTACTCATGTTGCCTAACAGAAATCTTAAGAAGTCCAATGTGGTTTACTAAACTCCTTTAAAAATTAAAATATTCCAATGGGGGAGGGCAAGTGCACTTTGTTAACACTTGCCCTCCCCACTGGAATGTTTCTCACCCATCCTCGCATGTGTATATATGTCTTCTAACTGTAGTTTTCACTTCATGCATCTGATGAAGTGGTTTTGAGCCTATGACAGCTTATGCTTGAAGATATTTGTCAGTCCTTCAGGTGCCACAGCACTCGCGTTGTTTTGCTCTACACAGACTAACATGGCTACCCCTCTGGAACTTAAACTGTATTGTTAAATTTATTAACCTTCATTCAGGATACTGAATAATTATGTATTATATTTATGTTATGACCCTTTAAAATGTACCTGCTACCTTTGTATAATTTAGGCACTACTACTGGAAAAAAATCTTCTTCACTTACCTGTCTCTTGATCAATTTTAATTGAAGTTTTAATAAAAATCTATAAATTGAGTGGAGGTATAATAAAAAGCTGTTTTCCCTACTGTATGACTAAAAGGAAACAGAATTGTACTTGGTATGCCCTGATTGAAGAGGTCACCATAACTGAATCTTATTTGCTTGCCAAATACCACTGAGGATGGGAGGAGGATAGTGAGAGGTGCTTCTGTCTAATCATGCAAGCTCTGCATAAAAAGTTGTAATCAACATGTGGCCTTTCCATTTCCAATGTTTAAATACAAATGTGATTGGACTCAATGGAGAGTCCTTGTTTGTGTTCAGTGATCATAGAATCATAGGGTTGGAAGGGACCTCACGAGGTCATCTAGTCCCACCCCTGGCTAAAAGCAGGACCACTCCAACTAAATCATCCCAGCCAGGGTTTTGTCTAACTGGGACTTAAATGTTTCCAAAGATGGAGATTCTACCGCTTCCCTAGTAACACATTCCAATGCTTCACCACCCTCCTAGTGAGGAAGATTTTCCTAATATCCAACCTCAACCGCCCCAGCTGCAGCTTGAAATTATTGCTCCTTGTTCTGTCCTCTGTCACTACTGAGAAGAGCCTAGCTGTCTCCTCCTTGGAGCACCCCTTCAAGTAGTTGAAGACTGCTATCAAATCCCCTGTCAATCTTCTCTTCTGCAGACTAAATAAGCCTAGTTTCTTTAGTCTCTCCTCATAAGTCATGTGCCCTAAACCCCTAATCATTTTGATTGCCCTCTGCTGGACTCTTTCTAATTTGTCCACATCCTTTCTGTAGTGCGGAGTCCAAAACTGGGCACTGTATTCCAGCTGTGACCTCACCAGCTCTGAATAGTGAGGAATAATCACGTCCCTTGATCTGCTAGCAACACTCCTACTGATGCAGCCCAATATGCCCTTGACTTTTTTGGCAACAAGGACACATGTTGACTCATATTCAGCTTTCTGTCCACCATAACTCCCAGGTCCTTTTCTACAGTGCCGTTACTTAGCCACTCATTCCTCAGCCTGTAGCAGTACATGGGATTTTTCAGTTCTAAGTGCAGGAGCTTGCACTTGTAGAACCTCATGAGATTTTTGTTTGGCCCAAATCTCCAGTTCATTTAGGTCTCCCTGAATCCTATCCCTGCCCTCTAGCATGTTCACTGTTCCTCCCGGCTTGGTGTCATCCACGAATTTACTGAGTGTGCAATCTATCCCATTATCCAGATCATTGATGAAGACATTGCACAAAACTGGCCACAGGACCAACCCCTGGGTCACTCCACTCATTACTGGTTGCTGAATAGACATTGAGCTATTGATCCCTACCTGCTGAGCCCAATGAGATAGCCAACTTTCTATCCACCTTATGGGCCATTCATCCAAACCATACTTCCTTAACTTGCTGACAAGGAGGTTGTGGGAAACCATATCAAAAGGTCCAAAGGGGCAGCTGTGTTAGTCTAGTAAAGCAACAAAAAAAAAAAAAAAAAAAGCAAGGAGTCTTGTGGTACTTAAAGACTAACAAATTTATTTATCACATGAGCTTTCATGGGAGAAAATCCCACGTTGTCAGAGCTCTTCAAAGTGTCTGATGAAGTGGGATTTTCTCCCACAAAAGCTCATGCAATAAATAAATCTGTTAGTCTTTAAGTGCCACATATCAAAAGCTTTGCTGAAAGCTTTACTAGAGCTGACATCGCTAACTTAGAGCTGGTGTTGGGACAGTTGTGCAGTGACAGACAATAAAAAGACAGCAGCACAGCTGTTCCCCACTGCTCAGTGAAATCACTCAGCAATGGAGTAAATGGGAGACCTCAAAGGCAGCATCACAGAAGTGATATGGCAAGCAGCAGCAGTGACAACAACAGCAGAGATAAGGAGTGGCAAAGATAACTGTGAGCCACAGACACATTGCTCAACTTTCTTCACTTTTCAAAGGTGGGAAGTTGACCCATATTTGATAGCCTGCTCCCCGGATCTGATCCAATGTGCTGCTGTGACCCCTGAGTTCCCACTCCTGAGCCCAAATTCACCCCTTTGCCAGGTGACCACTCACTCCTGAGTCTGTCCAACCAGCCTGTCATGTGTAATCGGTCTCAAGCAGTGAGTGTATGTCCTCTGGCTACTTGAGGGACATCCCCCAAATGAGCACCTCCAGCCCCAGTCACCTATTTGGGAGCCACTCATTTACAGGGACTGGTACACACTCCCAATCACCATACACTCAAGTGTGTCCATTTAACAAAGAAATAGATCATGCTCTGCCTTCTTCACTCACAGCCTCAAAAGACTGCACAGCTTTAGATAAAACAACTACTAGTTTATTGATCAGATTATGATTCTAAGTGAGAAAATGGCCAATCAAGGCAGAATCATAACATAAACGAGTCAGGAGTCACCATAGGGAAATAAAAGGTAAAACATACATAGTGACCTAATATCTCTATCTCAACTGACCTCATACCCCAAGTTTAGGTTCAAGATGTTTGGCTGTCAGATGTTTGTACAGCCACTCTCTGCCTAAGACCAGGCAGGGCTGAGATCTTGCTTGAAGTTCAAGATGGAGATTCCCAGGCAAACAGCTTCAATCCTCTCCAAGTGTCTCTCTTTGCTTCCAAACCCCAACAACTCTTCCCTTTCTGGGCAGACGTGATCTCTTTGTCCCATTTGAGCAAGGGACTTCAATTAGCATAGTCTTTGTTGCCTCTGCCAGGTACTTGCTTACTCATTGCGGCTGTTTATATGCTGCTGGAAGAGAGTTCTGTTTCTGTCCCTCCTGAGCCATGCAAAACATGTCACATATCTGAGCACACACATGATGTTGCAGAAAACCTGATACCCTAGTGACCTGGTAGAATAGGTTATGAACATTCATAAAGGAACCTTGCATGGCCTAACTGGCATACAATCATGCAATCACAGTGCATAAGCGAGTGGAAGAGTTAAGTAGATCATACTCTAAGGGCGCACAGCTGTGCATCCTGTGACACCATGTGAATGCACCTTCGAACTCTGGGTCTTTACTGACTAAGGACCACAAAACTGTAACTGGAGTGCAGCAGAGGGAGAGAGGAATGGTATGTTAAAGGAACATTTGTTCATCAGACTGTTACACCACAAAATGGGAAACTAAAGCAAGGGCATTGTCCAACAAACTGCGGGCAGATGTTTGCTAGTGGTCATATCTTACTGAATCATGGTGGTGGTATTTTTCCTCATTAGTAATGGATTCTTTTTTAATATAAGTTCTCCTTTGCTGTACACAGATTCAGTGCTTGTTAGGAGAAAGTATTGCTGCTTCGAGGCACCCTTGCATGATAATTAATTTTCCCAGATTACTAGCTAGAGGTCTGAACTAGTTCTGTTGTGTATTGTTAAGGGCAACCCCTAGATGTTGAACTTGGCCCTTGTTGCTGCCAACTGAACCTGGTACAGGGTTTACACATTTTTCGAAATACCCTTATGTTTATGTGTAATCTTTGCTATTACATGATTTGTATAAATAGTTTCATATATTTTCAATATTGATTATATTATGTTCTAAATGAAAGACAAAAAGGAAAAAAAACCTTGCTCAATTTCCCTCACTTCCATTTCTCCCAAGTCCCACTTATATTTCACTATCAGAACCTTTCTGCAAAGTAGAATGTGCTAAACTTTCAATATGTTGATATTTTTTCTTCAGTTTTCAGAAGAAAAAATAAATCCAGGTTCCTGGTGGAGATATAGAGTGGATATTATCTAAACTTCCAGTGAATCACAGCTGACTGTGTTGCTATTTCCAGGCTAGAGAATCATTCTTTGAAACAAAATGCAATTGGTGTGTCTTTTCAACCTGTGCTTCAGCAGAGTGAAACAGCAGGATTCCTGTGTTGTATAATAACTGTCAGAAACAATTTCTGCTCTGTAAGTGAGGTGAAGCAAAATGTCAAAATATTTGAATACATTTCATTGAGGATATCTTCTTTTAAATTAGTGAAGTCTAGAAGAAAATAATCCTATTCTCTTGCAGAATAAATATGTATAGAACAGTTAGGCCAAGCTAATTCTAATAAAGCTGAGTCCTAGCTTGTTAATGTGTTAGAGAACCACAACAATAAAACACAATAATTATTACTTAAGGAAATGCCAGCCATGGCCTTTTACCACTGCTCCTGAACCTGTACATCTCAATATATTTAGAATGTCTAAAGTCAGCACGCTAATTACCATATTTTATAAAATGCCTTGAAATAAGGGGAGCAATTGTAGCAGCTGAGAATGAGTCCAACCTTTGTGCATATATCTTATTATTAGTACAACTGCATTCTTTGGAACTCATTGGCATACCCACATTATCCTAATTCATACCAATGTTTCCATGAATCGTCAGGAAAATGATGGTAGGGAAAGTTCACTAATAACACTCTTTCAGATTTCTACCTGGCTTTTCATCCCAGTGGATCCCAAAACACATTACAGACTATATACTAGATAAAAAAACAAGGAGTCTTGTGGCACTTAAAGACTAACAGATTTATTTATCACATGAGCTTCCGTGGGAGAATATCCCACTTCGTCAGATGCTTTGAAGAGAGACAACTTACAGAATTGGACCACCAGAGTTTGAACCTGTAAACTGCTCTGATTTGCTGTTGCTTTATGACCTGATCCTATGTTTTACACCCCCTTGCATTTAGTTTCATTCCTTTCTGTAAGTTCACCCATCTTCGAAGCATCTGAGGAAGTGGGATCTTCTCCCATGAAAGCTCATGCAAAAATAAATCTGTTAGTCTTAAAGTGCCACACAACTGCTTGTTGTTTTTTTAAAAGAATCCATAGTCACCATTCAGCCCTGCTTTCATACAATTTAATTTGCATATTAATTCTATTTCAGCTGTTTCTCTTTGAAGTCAAATTGAATCAAATGATAGGGTTGGAAAGGGCCTCATGATATCATCTAGTCTAACCTCATGGGGTTTGAGCCCAGGACTTCCTGCATATAAAGCAGATGTGCTAGCCACTATGATATCCCACTGATTTTTTTGATTACCATCATTAACAAGTCATCAATGGACTGATTAGGAAGATGGACGTGCTCAGCAACTGTTTTTCTTTTGCATTATGATTTCTGATATCAGTTTTATGAGCATTAAGCCTTCTGTGTAGGGTCTGTCCTGTTTGTCCAATATATAAGCCATGGGGAGATTTCCGGCACATGATGTCATAAATCACATTAGTGGATGAGCAGGTGATGGACCTTTTGATGGAGTAGCTGGCTTGATTAGGTCCTATGATGGTGTTTTTAGAGCAGATATGTGACAAAGCTGGCAGTGTGGTTTGTTGTAGGGATATGTGACTGCTTTAATGTTTCTGTTGTTAGGTCTGTAGTTGCTGGTTAGTATCTGTTTAAGGCTCAGGGGTTGTCTGTAGGCAAGGAGAGGTCTGTCTCCCAAGGCTAGAGAGAGTGAGGGGTCATCTTTTAAAATAGTCTGGAGGTCCTTAATGATCTGTTGTAGAGGTCTGACTTGAGGGTTGTATGTGGTGACCAGTGGCATTCTATTGTTTTCATTTTTAGGTCTTCCCTGTAGCAGTTGACTGCAGGGTACCCATCTGGCCCTGTCAATCTGTTTCTTTACTTCTCCCGGTGCGTACTGTAGTTTTAAGAAAGCTTGATAGAAATCCTGAAGATGTCTATCTCTGTTTGAGGGATCAGAGCAAATGTGGTTATATCTTAGGGCTTGGCTGTAGACAATGGATCACGTGGTGTGTTTAGGATGGAAGCTCGAGGGATGTAGGTAACTATACCGATCAGTAGGTTTTCGGTATAGAGTGGTGTTGATGTGTCCATCCCTAATTTGTACTGTAGTGTCCAGAAAATGGATCTCCTGTGTGGAGTGTTCCAGGTTCAATTTGATTGTGGGGTGGAAATTGTTGAAATCTCTGGGGAAATCTTCAAGAGCATCCCTGCCATGGGTCCAGATGATGAAGATGTCATCAATACAGCGTAAGTAGAGGAGAGGTGCTTTGGGATGAGACGTGAGGAAATGTTGTTCTAAGTCACCCATAAAAATGTTGGCATATTGTGGGGCCATGCAGGTACCCATAGCAGTTTCCAAAGGGATAGCTGTGTTAGTCTAGTCCAGTAAAAAAACAACAAGCAGTTGTGTGGCACTTTAAGACTAACAGATTTATTTTTTGCATGAGCTTTCGTGGGAGAAGATCCCACTTCCTCAGATGCTTCGAAGATGGGTGAACTTACAGAAAGGAATGAAACTAAATGCAAGGGGGTGTAAAACATAGGATCAGGTCATAAAGTAACAGCAAATCAGAGCAGTTTACAGGCTTAAAGAATGGGAAGCCTGAAGTCAAATTACCCTTTGTAATGTGAAAAGAACCCATAATCTCGATTGAGTCCTGCTTTCACAGAATTTAGCTTGCATATTAATTCGAGTTCAGCTGTTTCTCTTCGGAGTCTTGATGTCCCAGGTACATCTCTAACGACAGTCATTAACAAATCCATCATCGAGTGATTAGGAAGATGGAAGTGCTCAGCAACTGGTTTCTTTGTTCTTTGATTTCTGATATCAGCTCTGCTCATTCAGTCTCTTACGGAGCGATCGTCCTGTTTGTCCAATATATAAGGTTTGTCCAATATATAACTGCTTGTTGTTTTTTCACCCATAGCAGTGCCACTGACTTGGAGGTATAAACTGCCTTCAAATCTAAAATGGTTGTGGGTGAGCATAAAGTCACAAAGTCGAGTCACAAGCTGTGCTGTGGCATCATCTGGGATTGTTCATCTAATAGCTTGTAATCCATCCTTGTGTGGGATGTTAACTTGGCTATATACTAAATGTGGCTGAACTCACAGAATTCCAATTCTTAAACTTCCTTTCACAACATAGTAGGTGAGTCAAAATATATCAACAGTGAAATGTCTATGCTGTGAAAAATGCCTCCCCAAAGTGTGTATCAGTGGAAGCATGGTTGGAGCAACAAAGATTTATAATTAATTAACGCACAGAACTTATTTTGTCCTGTAATAGGATTAGAGTACAACCTTGTACATGTTTCAGGTGCCAAAGCCCACTCAACCTCACTTTTGTTTATAGCAAAATTGCCCACAGTCATACTTATTACTAATGAGAGTGTTACATAATTGACATATAGATTATTGGTAACAAAATTAACAATCTTGACTATTAACTCTTAATCCTGATACCACAAATCCACATTATATGGCATGTTATCCTTTGCTTGTTTGGGCCTTAAAGGAGGTGTCTATACAGATAATTAGATCTTCCTAAATATATAGAGTAATTCAAAATAGCATACCTTTTTGCAAAGGAAACCATCACCTTTTGAAAAATGCAATCAGTCACAGTTACCTGATTCTGTGATCTTTGCCTAAAATATATTCTAATGGTAGTATTATTTAGAAAGGGTTTTTTGATAACACACACTGCATTCTCAACATTTTCTAGTAAACCTGTAAATAGTACACCATAAATGAGAGAGTTATAGTAATCCAATGTATTGTGTGTAATGCTTTATTACAATATAATAATAAGCTGGATTTATTTTCTACACCCAAATTTAGTCATCTCCTTTTTATAGAAAGATGCATTTGTGATTACACTGGATTTCCACATAAAAATTTCACCTCACAAAACTTCAGCTTGTGTATGCCATTAGTCTGAGTGCATGACATATTATTTAAAATAATGTAGCTAGAGATGACAGAGTACTTTGGTATTGTTAGGATGGAATTATAGAGCACTTTGGTAGTAGCTAGGTAAAGATAACAGTAAACCTTGGACTGTCAGACTTGTTAAATAGAAACAGGAAATTTGACCTAATCAGTGCAGAACGAGGCCAGAGAAGATAGATCTCCCTGAAAAATGCTTGTTTTAGCTAGAATATGTGATAACTAGTTAACTGAGATGGAATATAGTCTAGGTCACCTAGCCTATTCCATGGCCACATGGAGGATTGGACTCTACTTCCCATCTGCAAGTATTTTCAAAAAATCCAGGAAGCTTCATTACCTTATTTCATCACCACTTCTTGTTTTTCATCCCAGGTTAGCCTACTAATATCTCCTCTTTTTATTGGTTTTCTCATCCTGTGTATCAAGAAGGTGTCATCATAACTATAGATAATTAACATTTCCCATGCATACAGAATAGTTGGAGTTAGACCTTGATAACTGAGTCAACACCATCATATATTACATTGCTCTGATCTCTGTTTGCAAACTGCCTAAGATAAAAATGTCTATGTGCAGTAGTTTGTGCTAATACCTCATTGCCTGCTGGCTCATTGCAGGACCAAATAGCATTATATAGTATTCACATACACATAAATATAAGAACTATGTAACATTGCAACAACCATGTATATTGTATGTGCTTATACCCAAACTGGGATGTTAGGAGAATAAGCAGGGGAAGGAGAAGAAGAAGGAGAAGAAGCAGTATTGTCAATGTTAGGAGATCAAAAATCATGAGCCATACCACTAAAATCCAAGAGATTGCCCCCCATCATGTTTTATAATAAAAGCATTTCTTTTAGCCTGTCTTCTAATTTTTCAACTTCTATCTACCCTGCCAATTTGTGTGTGTGATAATTTCATATTTTGAGTCAGCTTTTACACAGACATGTCAGCAATGTTCCCTCTAAGTCGCTGATGCAGCTGAGCAAGTTATGGGGCAGCAGTTTGTGAGGCTGACCGCCCCACCCTCCCAGCCAGCCTGATCCCTTCATCCCACCCTAATCCACCCACCTGCTCTCCCAGTCCCCCCCCAACCAGCCTTATCCCATCTTCCACCAAGCCCTCACACACTTTCCCTGCCGGCTGCCCAACTGTTCCCAACGCCCCCTGTGATCTGGCCTCCTGGGATAACTTTCTGAATGTGCCAAAATCAGGAGAAGCTGAGAAACCAGGGGCCAAACCCCCAAACCACTGATCGGTGGTGTATATGTAACCCATGTGCCTAAATAGGTGCAATCTCTTTTAGGGACCCTTATGGCTGGGTTACGTTGCTGGGCAGATTTTGCAGCCCAGAAACCAGAACCTTCTGGTAACAGGGTGTGGGAGCACACTGAGCATGCTCCATGAGTTTTATTGTTGAGCTGGAGTTGCATACCCAGGGAGAAGCCTGAGAAGAGAAGCCTGGAGAGAAGCAAACAGAGAGCTGCAGAGTACATGAGCTAAGGGACTCAGTGAAAGGAGCTGAGCAGGAGTGGACTGCAGGATGTTTTCTCCCTGCTTTGGACTGCTTTGCAGGGGAGTTGGCTGCAGTGGAACTGAGAGTTGGATGGCCAGTGACCTGATTGCATGGTGCTGGCTACACAGGAGGAAGAAAGGACTGCATGGCATCTGCCTGAAGATTCCTACAGCTAGAGAGGATGAGGATTGCTTTCGTTCTGCATTCAAGCCCCAAGGACTTAAAAGACTGCAATTGAGATAAGGGTGACTGCACCTGAACTTTGGGACTCTTGGGTTTCTTACTGTTTTGTTTAAAAGTATTATGGTTCCTTACGATAAGGTGTGTTTAGTTAGTTAATAAAGTTCATTGTTACGTTTCTGTTGAGTAATAGTTTAATGTGGGATGGAAACTCTGAGCAGTCTTTGCTGTGAGTCCTTTTAACAACTGGATCCTGGCTCTCCAGTTGCTTTCATCAGGGGTTTTCTCTGTGAGGCACTGGAGAGGGGCAATTGAATGAATTTGAGCCCACCCTAGCAGGTTACATAGACAGAGATTTTTGTCATAGAATTATTTAAACCTTTGAGTGAAAATGGCAAAAGGCAAACTGACAGGGGCACAAAATGGTGGAAGGCAAACTGATAGGGAAAAACCCTTTTCAAAATCCTCAGGATCATCCTTAATCAGCAGTAATATAAGTGTTAATTACAAGGTAAAAGTTATAAGCAGGACACTTTAGGAAGCAATTAATTAGTAAGAATAACAAATGTATCATTCAGCTGAGATTAGTGATCAGCAGTCATTTCATGATTTTTAAGGAAGACCCGCCCCGTACATTCTGTCCTAAGCCCTATTATAGCTTAGAAAACCACCTTAAAATCCATTCCACTCCTTAGAATTTGCCCCTCCCTTATCTAAAACCTCTTCTTAGAACCTCTCCCTCCTCTTTGTAAAACTGCTCCTCAACAACCACCCCTCCCATACCCAAGAATCCAAATATGGTAAAATGGCTAATCTTCCAAATATGGTAAAGGGGCTCATTCTCCCCCCCCCTTATGTTGGAGCACGTATCCCCCTTCACCCCGCCACCTGGTCTTATAAGCATGATTGATTTTCTAAAAATAGCAGGATGATCTCATCCTCATGAGGTTATAAAAAGGGAGACATTTGCTGAAGCAGTTTTGTGAGGCTCTGGCACTCAGCCAAGCTGCACCAAAGAGGAACCCGAAGGAGAAGGACCAAGACCCCTTCGGGACACCATAGCTGAGAACTACACTGGACCAAAGGAGCCACCGAATTTCAGTCACTGAGGGAGCTACAGAGCCCAGCGGACATCAGGAGCAGTTCTAGCAATGGAGGAGATTTTTCTGTCAGATATTTTCCATCAAATTTTGGTAAGAGACTTGGGGATCCTTGGGAGGGTAGCTAAGCAGTTCTAGCTTTATACAAAGCGGGCCAGCAAAGACAGTACACCACCCAGAGGAGCAGCAGAGCAGAGCCAGGACACCAACCAGAGGAGCAGCTGATCAGGACCAGATCCGGACCTGGGACCCGAGGAATAGAGGACCAAGGCTGGACCAGACCCGGACCAGAGAGACCTGGAGAGTGCAGAGCACACCCAAAGGACCGGGGACAGCCTGACTGGAGAAGCAAGCTGCTTGGAGCTGAAGCCTCCCCCAAGGACCCGATCCTGATTGGACCAGCCTGCTGAGTACCAAGAAAGGCACTGGTTTTACTAAGGGATCTGGACAATTTGGCTGAGTCCTGACTTATATGTCCAGATTTTGAGGTGAACTTTTGTCTCTGACAGGGCAGAATAGGATCCAAACTGATGATTCAGAGGGATTCGTGGGGTGCTGTAAGTAAAAGAGTGATTGTGGTGTGCCTGTTAATAAAGCAGGATGAGTGCAGCGTGACTGAGAAAAGTCCATCTTCACCCATTCCACAAGTGACTGGCTATCACTTGTTGAATGCTACACAGGTTGTTAGGACTCCACGTATTTGTTAGGATTTTTGGTGATTTTTAATGTATTTACTTAAAGTGATCAGTTTATTCTTAAGGTTGTAATTATTCCCATGTAATTGTAAGCATTGTAACACAGCAGAGCAGCATTCGATTTAACTGTCACTCTGTGTAACGCTCACTGTGATGCATAGTTATTGATTGTTAGAATAGATATTTTCAGTTCTTGAATCTCATTGTAACTTCTGTACGATTTAAATAAATGTTAACACTTGTTTTCAAAGAATTCATTTCTCTAAGTCTGTTCTTGATTGGCAGGCTGTAACTGTATTTTCCCCTGGGGTGTTTTACCCATTTAGGCAAGCAGAGCCTATGAAATTATTCCAGAGTAGATAGTACTAATATTTCTTTAGATGAGTGAAAAGCTGCCTGAACAGCTGAAAGATTTAAATTCTGGGGTAACAGGTGGTACTTAAACCAGTCCCCCAGTCAGCAACAAAGCATGTTTCTGATTCCCAATTCTGATCATCACCAGGCATAGCAAAATAGAAACAGCTCCATTTACTGCACATTATCTTCTCTGGTCCCCATCTAGCCACTGGGTCTCCTAAAGAAATAGTTTCTCCTGACCCCAAAGGGCCAACCAAATCACCCAGAACAATATAGCCTTGGATCTTACCCAAAATACCATGCTGCCAGCCAATCCTTTAATACATACAACTAAGTCTTAATATAACAAGAAAAGAAACAAAATATGAGCGTTGTTAAAGGGTCAAAGTGAATCACATACATACAAATGATTTAGAGTCCACAGAAAGAAAGCCTTTGAAGAATATATAGTTTGCAGTTTAGTCCAACTCCTCTGGTATGCCCCCAGCACCTGGGTGGCTCTCAGTCCTTTGTTCAGTGCAGCAGATTATTTCCAGAGGATGATGCTGATTGCAGGTTGCAGACTGAAGACTGAAGACACAATGGAGATGTGGCTACTGCCTTTTATTCCCTTTTGCTTTCCCCATGCTCTCAGAGTCCTTGCCAAATCAAAATGGAGTTGAGTCACATGGTCAGCCTGGGTAATTGGTCAAACAGGTTTCCTCCTAGGCCCACTGTAACTGGGAGTTTCCTTAATGGGCAATTAAGAGGACAGCAGCTTTGCAGACACCCAGTCTGGGTTTGCCTTAGAACACGCATAAAACAAATACATTCCTAATTTCTAGTACAGATATGATACTACATATAAACAATATAATCATTTCTAGCAGATTACAACTTTTCTACTGGTACCAAAAATGGCACATCACACATGGACTAGTGCAAATATCAAATATTAATATGAAAAATAATCATAAACAATCCCCTATACCCAGATAGTGTCACACCCCTCCAAGCAAGATTGATGCAGAAAGGGGTGTCACCTAGGCTGTGTTCACACGGCACTTTTGTTTTGAAACAACCTCATTGTTTCAAAACAAAAAAAACCATGTTCACATGACGCACAGTTGTTTCGAAACAAGGGGAAGCCTTTTTAAGCCAGCGGGGAGCAGCGCTGGGCTGCGCTGAAGCCCGCCGCCGGTGCCCGCAGCCCGGCTCTGCAGGCACCGGCGGGGCTCAGCCCTGGGCTTCTCCCCCGACCCCGCCAGTGGGTCCGGGGCGCCGGGCTCAGCCGGCAGCCCGGGCTGCTCCCCCGACCCCGCCAGCAGGTCCGGGGCGCCGGGCTCAGCCCCGCGCCCCCGACCTGCCGGCGGGGTCTGGGGACAGCTCTGACGGGGGGGCTGAGCCACCCCGCAGCGGCTCACCCGCTGCTGGTGCCTGCAGCCCCCTTTCTGGGGCTGCAGGGTGAGCCAGCAGCGGCTCACCCCCAGGGGTAACGAAATAGCATGTTCACACAGTGAACTTGCTATTTCGTTTCCCGCTTTTTTTCTTATTTCGAATTAACATTTTGTTAAGTCGAAATAAGATATTTCGAAATAAGGTGTTGTTTCGAAACAAGTTGTTTCGACACAACTTGTTTCAAAATAACCCTGTGCGTGTGAACACAGCCCTAGACACTGCTGAATGTATCACAAAAGGGTTAAGTTTGGTTGTGTACTATTACAGCTTTGAACAAGTTTCAAAGATTTTGCCAAATGTCAGGCCTATGGCACATTTTCCATTCTTTGGCAGACAATCACCTGCAAGAGTTAGCATCATAAACCTTTATATCCAGTAGCATGAGTGTATATTATCATTAACTGTGTTATGCCTTCAATACAAATAGTTTGTCAGAGGACTAGATTGTCCGAGGCCCTCTTGGATATTTAAATATTTAACCAGGTGTTTTTAGTTTACCTCAGTGGTCTCAGTAGCACAGAATTTTAGTTTAAGTACATCCTTGGGGTTTAGATATTTCAGGGTTAATACCAGCCTTACACCCACAAAACAAAGTTCCTTCTTTCTTTTGTCTCCCCTGGAAGTTTGGAAACCTGGGCTGTCTGGTAACATGATCTATTGTCTGGCCAGGTGTGCCTCCCATGCCAGCAGCTCTGAGTCTGGTGGGCAGATCTTCCCATCCCAGTCAGTCAGGTAAATTTCAACAAGGCACACACTAGCTTGCTTAGTAATTTCCAAATTCCCACTCATGGCCAATTTCAAGTCTGGACTGTCTGAGAGTTATACCAAACATCTCAGCTAGCATCCCACAAACAGGGCTCTGATGTTCAGTTCCAAAAATTTCACACTACATGGCCCCAGTTATACCTGAATCCACAAAGAGATTGCAAGATACTTCTAAAGCACTCAGGGGTAGAAGCTGGTCTGCTCCCCCTTGCATATCTAAGATACCAACTTTATAGCTGCTCTGCCCTATAACTACAGCTGCTCAATTATCTCCCTGATCCTGAGGCACTATCAGTTCACTCTCAGAGTTAGCCTTATGGACTCAGTCAGGCTTTAACATCACTGGTGCTCCAAAACACTGCTCAGGTGTAATCACTTGGTCACAGGGCTGTTTAAGCTTTACATTAACTTCCACTACACCTAGCAACTTTTCCAAGGTATTCACACTAGATCTTTCAAAGACCAAGTCAGTGAATCCATCTATAGTTGAAACGCTCTGAGAGTCAGTATCTTCCACAAATCTCAACACAGACTGCTGGACTGTGCTGGTGACAAGGACTCCTCCTGAGATAATCTCATCAGTTTACTTCCACATCCTCCTTTTGCAGCAGATTATTCACAAAAGCCATCAGAAGGACTTAACCTCTCTGAGACAGACCCCAGTAGCAAATTGTTACAGAAATTCTGCCCCTTCTCTATCCAGAGAAGGGTTTCTGTAAGGCACTGCTTTCTTGAGCACTAACAGATTCTTGTTGGGTTTCATCTAAATCCAGAACTAGCTCTGAAATAACTGGCATGAGGTCAGTCATCATAGACTGAGAGGCATCTTTTGTTTGCTCCTCAAACAAAATACTGGAAACAGAATCTCCTTTAGCAAGTAAACTGCTATTCTCCACATTCAGGAAGCTTAAAATCCCTTCTTGATTGTCCCAGCCCCCTTGACTGTTTCCAGATGCACTTCTGGGGGTTAGGGTAGCTTCCTCAATGGGCAAGCCAGTACCCCCAGCAGACATGGGTTTTGAACCATTCCCTTCCTGTGTTTCAGCTGAAGCTAAACCCACCTTTGGTTCAACTGGCAAATCCTGAGAGGCCACCTCTCTACCAGCAGACATTTTGCTGCCTTTACCAGACACACCTCTTGAAATTCCTTGCTTCCTTCCTACCTGTCATGGTTCCTGTTCTGAAGGAAATCATCAGCAATTTCAGCTGCCTCCAAAATGGTATTGGGCTTCCTACTAAGCACAGCGGCCTTGAAATAGTGGGGAGATATTTCTAGGAGCTGCTCCCTGGCAAACAAATCAACCAGCTTTTCATAACTGCCTTGAGCTCCCGCCCCATAATCCATTTTTTCAAATACCCAAGTAGCTTGTGAGCCATATCAGCACAGGTAACATTATCAGATCACTTATAATTTCTAAATTTTAACTGGAAAGACTCAGGACTTCACAATACAGTTTCTTTAAACTTTTCATAATCTAATGCATCATTCAATTCCATATCATTAAATACCTCTCTGGCCCTCTCGATCATCTGGTGAGGAGAACAGGCATCTTCTTCTCATCAGGGATTTAATGCACCTCACACAGTCTTTCAAAGCTATATAAAAATCCCTCACTATCCTCGTCGTCTTTGAGAGGGGGACAGATTCTTTCCCACCCCGTGATGGAAGAAGTCAAGAAATCTTCAAGTGAAAGCAGATCCTTTTTCCCATCCTGGATCTGGAGTTGGATCTGGGCCAGTTCTGTGTGCCTTTGGTGGGATGCTGCTGCCTCCTCCATTCACCCCTGAGGTGTTCTTCCTTCAACTGCATCTTTTGTCTCCTGCATTTTTTTGTTGTTCAAACAGGCAAAGCTCTATCAGGTCTCTCTCCCTCTGAAGGTGCAGGCACTTGTCTGGGCCTGGCTGCTTACCCTCTTCTACACCAGCTGCAGCTGAGCCTGGATCAGGCAGGGCTCCTGTTTTCTGATCATAGTCTATAAGAAGATCTCTCAACTTCTGCTTTGAGACACTGCCTGTCACGGTGTGCACAGCTGTGCACCCTTGGTTATGCTCTACATGATTTCTCTGATATGTTTTTCCTACAAATTCAGATGTTTGAACAAACATGTAACATGCTCTCTATGACTCAGGGATGGGGGAACAGACAGTGGCCTCTCCCAGTAGTAGTAAGCAAACTACTATCTGGAAGGAACAAAGGTATGCTAATGGAGGAGTCTGTGAAGAGAAAAAGGGATCACCTCTGCTCAGAAAGGGACAGTTCAAGCAGAGGGATAAACAGAGATACCTGGAAGATTCAGGGGCTTTTGGGTTGGGATTCTCCATCTTGAAACAACTTCAAGCAAGATCTGGGCCCTGCCTGGCCTCAGGCAGAGACTGGCTGTGCAAACATCTAACTGCCAAACACCTTGAGCATAAACTTGTTTTGACTATGAGGTTAGTTTAAGAAGTATTAGGTTAGCATGCATATTTTGCTTTTTATTTTCTTGTGGTCTCTCCTGACTTACTTATACTGTGATTCTGCCATGACTGGCTATATTCTCACTTAAAATTATAATCTGATCAATAAACTAGTAGGCTGTGTTCAGACGAGAGTTTTATTTCGAAACAACAGCCATTGTTTCTAAAGAAAATTTCTTATGTCCACACGACCTTCCATTTTTTCGAAACAATGGGATCCATTGTTTCAAAATAACGGCTGTTATTTTGAAACAGTAAAACCTCACATGAAATCGAAATAGCCGTTGTTTCGAAACGGCTGTTTCAAAACAACAGTTTTCAGACACGTTGTTTCAAAACAACATCATTGTTTCGAAACAACTGTTTCAAAATAACAGCCATTTCGATAGCAGGCTTTCCCTTAATTCGAATTAGCATTTTCTTAATTTGAATTAACTTATTTCAAAATAAGGACTTTATTTCAAAATAACTCATTTCAAAATAACAGTTTATGTGTGAACATAGCCCTCTTTGTTTTACCTAAAGCTGTGTGATCTTTAGTGGGTGTGAGTGAAGGAGGCTGGGCACAATCCATTTCTTTGTTAAATGGACGGACTTGAGTGCTTGGTAGTTGGGAGTTGTTCCCAATCTCTGTAGACAGTGGCTCCTGGTATAGTAACTGGGGCCAGGGGTACTTGCTGGTGGACCATCCCTCGAGTAGCCAGGGGGCATGCCCCCACTGCCTGGGACCGATTGCACATAAGAGGCTGGAGTGGACTGACTCAGGAGTGAGTGGTCACTTGGCAAAGCAGGGTGAATCAGGGTTCAGGAGTGGGAATTGGGAGGTCACAGCGGCACACTGGGTGGATCTGGGGGGGCAGTCTTTCACAGTGGTGATTCCAGGGTTTTTGTGCCTCAGCCTGTTGCTTTAACTGTGCCATTCTAAGTGAGTTATATGTGTAGTGACTAAACAGTCAGGAGGCCACAGTTTGTTGCTTTCACTGTGCCACTGTGACACACCACTCCCCAGATCCAATCTGATGTGCCGCTGTGACCTCCCAATTCCCACTCCTGCAATCTGAATTCGAGGCTGACCATCTGAGTGCAAGACCCTGGGTCAGCCACTTCCTCTTGGGCACCCCTTCTCAAATGAGTAGTGGAGGGACACTTCTGCACCCCCACAAATCCTTCCTTAGCCCTCATCTCTGGTTCCCGCCCTGGGGCACAGCTCTCCAGAGCCAGTGCTGTCTTCTGAAGTGAATAAGAGTTACCTTCCACCCTCCACCCACCAGAAGACATGCTGGCCTCCTCCATTGTAAATACTGGGGTCTCCCCTCCCCTTCCTGGGCTCTCAGCAAGTTGCCTCTGACAGCTGGCCTTTTTACCAGCCTCACATTTTAATGTTTCCCAATTGACACCTCATTGTAGGCAGACCAGCTAACTTCACTGGATAATTTTATGACTGCAGCAGCTTCTGGTTCTTCAAAAATTTCAGGCTCTGTTTCTTGGCAGCCAGGAATCAGTTCCTCATGGCTGGATGCTTCAGCTAATGTAGGAGGCTCTGGAAAACCTGGATTGACTTGCCTCCCTGATCCAGAATCTCTGCTGGATTCTTTCTTCTGCTTTTTTGACTCTCTCTAGAGCTGCCCTGATCACTTGCCAAATTTTTTCATAGTTCTCTGTACTGGCTGGATTTATAGCCAGAGCTTCATATACAAGCTTTAACTCCCAAGCATGTCTGAGGGTGTCTTCCTTGTCCTCTTTGTCCATCTTTTCTATTCTCATCTCTGCCTGCCATTTAGCAAATTCACATTCTCTTTCTCTCTCTCTCTTTCCTGGTGTTCTTTGTCTTTTGTGTAGAATTTTAGGGGAAATTATAATCCAATAAGGAGAGGCAGTATATTCAGAGCTGTGTAAGGAGTCTCTATTGAAAGAGAACTGAGAGAGAGAGGACCCGACAGACAGGTTTCCCTAGCACCTAAACGACCCTCCCATTTATCACCATGACAGCCCCAATAACCCTAGGTAGTTCAAAACACCACATATTCCTCCCCCTCTAATGAAAAAGCCCCCCCCCTCCAAAATCAAGCCTCCTCCCCAAAAAAGAATAAGAACTAAACTAGGAGATGAGGGTAGACTGACCCATCTCTGGTGAACCCCCAGGGAATTATTCTGCCCCATGAAGAGGGGGGTCACCACTAGATAAAGATCCAGCTGATTAGGAGGCCTTCTGTCTCGAGGTGGATTACGGCGAACTTCTGGTGTGTCCACACCACAAGGTGGTATTGGTGATGGTGTGACCACAGGTACTGGGGAAGTTTCCGAATGCCAAAAACAATGCCCAGTGCTTCGCGTTCAATTTGGGCATAGTTAGTTTCTGCCTTGGTCAAGGAGTGTGAAGCAAAAGCAACAGGCCTCTCTTCACCAGAAGGCATAATATGTGACAATACAGCCCTAACTCCATAAGGGGAGGTATCACAAGCCAACTGTAGGGGCAAAGATGGGTCAAAATGTGTCAGAACCTTAGAGTTTGCCAGTGAGCGTTTAGCTTCATTAAATGCAACATCACAGGCTTCAGTCCAGTTCCAAGCCTTTTTCGGCCCAAGAAGCTCATGTAGGGATTTCAGGAGCATCGCTAATTGTGGAATAAACTTGCCATAATGGTTTAATAACCCTGAAAAAGAGTGAAGTTGGCTTACGTTCTGAGGTAGCGGAACATCCACGATAGCCTTAACCTTGGCCGGAGACTTATGGAGACCATCAGCATCAATTATATGTCCTAAATATTCAACCGATGGCTGGAAAAACTTACATTTGTCTCTGTGAACACATAGACCATACTCTTCCAGTCTTTGTAGAGTAGCTTCCAAGTTTGTAAGGTGTTCCTCCTTCTTTTTCCTGTGACCAGGATGCCATCCATATAGCACTGTACTCCTGATAAACCACTCAAAAATCTGATCCATTGCCCTTTGGAACACAGCTGGGGCTGAAATAATGCCGAAAGGTAAATGACAATATCTGTACAACCCCTTATGTGTTGCGATTGTCAACAACTCTTGAGATTCTTCTTCAACATGCATCTGTAAGTACGCTTGACTCAAATCAATCTTGCTAAATTTTTGTCCTCCAGCCAAACCTGAAAAGATGTCCTCGATGCAGGGACGAGAATCTTGTTCTGCACATAACACTGTGTTGGCAGTTACCTTCAAATCTCCACAAATCCGAATGGAGCCATCCTTCTTCACTACTGGGACAATGGGTGTTGCCCACTGGCTGTGAGTAACTGGCACTAAGACTCCCTCCTTGACTAACTTCTCCAAGTTTTCTTCCACCTTGGGTCTGATGGCAAATGGCACCATCCTGGCCTTCAAACATTTTGGCTGGCAATCAGGCTTTATATTTAATTTCACAGTGATTCCCTTCATGCTGCCTAAGTCTTCACCGAAAACAGCAGCATGTTTCGTTAGTACCGCTGCTAGATTCATTTCTCCTTTAGTCAATTGATGCATTTGTGACCAGTCACATTGGATTTTCCTGATCCAAGATCTTCCCATTAGGGCTGGGTAATTCCCCTTCACCACAAACAGTGGTAACTTTGTAGTCTGTCCATTGAGTTCTACTTTCACATTAATAGTACCCAACAGGGTAACAGTCTCTCCAGTATATGTCATCAAAACAACTACTGTCGGCTTAAGTGGCAGATGTCTAAAGTCCTTCTCATATAGAAACTAATGAAACTGCTGCGTGAGTGTCCAGTTCCATGCATATAGGTTTGCCTTCCAACACACGTGTCACCCAGAATTTACGTGGGCCAGCTGTTATAGACAACACATGGAGAGAATCTTCAGCTTCCAACTGGGTGTCACTATGATCACCTGTATTCTGCTCTACTGCATGCAGAATTTCCCTCTTAGTCTGCCAAACCAACGACCCATTTTTCTCAGGTCTGCCTCTTCTGTTTGGCTCACCTTTCCTTTGTTTGCAGGCACATTCGATGTGCCCTCTCTTACCACATTGTCAACACAGTAGTTCTTTAAACTGGCACTCTGATGCGAGGTGGTCATGCTTCCCATACTGGTAACATTCCTATCTCCCTGGTGCCTTGGGAGCAGGTTGGAGGGATACTTTATGGACACTGACCCTGATCTGTTGCATGTCTTGGGTGACGCGTTCCATGGAGACTGCAATTTCCACAGCCTTCTGCAAGGTGAGTTCACCTTCAGTCAATAGGTGTTTCTGTGTTGATTCACTGTGCAGGCCACACACCAGCCTGTCATGCAGCATTTCCTCTAACATGTTCTTGAAGTCACAGTGTGCTGCCAGCTTCTGAAGAGCTGCTACAAGTTGTATAACTGATTCACCTTCACCTTGGTTCCTTTGGTAGAACCTATACCTCTCTGCAATTACTAGTGGCTTTGGGGAAAAATGTGCTCCCAGAACTTCCACTAGGTCCCCGTAAGGTTTCTGCTCTGCCTTCTCCGGATAAAGCAAATCATATAGCAAATTATAAGTCTTAACTCCAATGACCATTAGAAAAACTGGTACCTTCTTCTCATTAGTTATGTCGTTTGCTATTACAAAATTTTGAAATTGGGCTTTATATGACTGCCACGAATCTGCCGAATGATCATATGCTTCAAGGGTTGTAGTCAGTAAAGCCATGATGCCCTCTTGTGGTTATTGTTTGTCTCTTCACTTAACAGCAGGCAGATCAGCTTTCAGAATAGCCAGTTAGCCCTTAGGCAAACAGATCAGCTTTCACAGCTACAACCCAACCCCCATGCAAACAGTAAAATAAAATTTTGCTTCTTACATTGCATTCTGGTTTTCCAAAGTAGACAGGATTGTTGAGGATAGCTAACTCCATCACCAATCCCATCCTCTGTCACCAGGTGTAGAGTTTTAGGGGAAATTATAATCCAATAAGGAGAGGCAGCATATTCAGAGCTGTGTAAGGAGTCGTTACTGAAAGAGAACTGAGAGACAGAGAGAGCGAACCCAACAGACAGTTTTCCTTAGCACCTAAACGACCCTCCCATTTATCACTATGACAACCCCAATGACCTTAGGTAGTCCAAAACACCACACTTTGCTTGTAGCCTAGAAACTTCTAATTCTATCTCTGCCTCACTAATATCCATTCTTGGGCTTCCCTTTGCTTATAGCCTTCACCGAAATAAACAAACAGAAAACAGTAAACTGGCTCCCTGACTGTTCAGTCACTACACATATAACTCACTTAGAATGGCACAGTTAAAGCAGTAGGCTGAGGCACAAAAACCCTGGAATCACCACTGTGAAAGACTGTCCCCCCCCCAATCCACCCAGTGTGCCACTGTGACATCCCAATTCCCACTCCTGAACCCTGATTCACCCTGCTTTGCCAAGTGACCACTCACTCCTGAGTCAGTCCACTCCAGCCTCTTATGTGCAATCAGTCCCAGGCAGTGGGGGTATGCCCCCTGGCTACTCGAGAGATGGTCCACCAGCAAGTACCCCTGGCCCCAGTTACTACACCAGGAGCCACTGTCTACAGAGATTGGGAACAACTCCCAACTACCAAGCACTCAAGTCTGTCCATTTAACAAAGAAATGGATTGTGCCCAGCCTCCTACACTCACACCCACTAAAGATCACACGGCGTTACGTAAAACAACTACTAGTTTATTGATCAGATTGTAATTCTAATTGAGAACATGGCCAATCATGGCAGAATCACAGTATAAGTAAGTCAGGAGAAACCACAAGAAAATAAAAGGCAAAATATGCATGCTAACCTAATACTTCTTAAACTAACCTCATAGTCAAAACAAGTTTATGCTCAAGGTGTTTGGCTGTTAGACGTTTGCACAGCCAGTCTCTGCCTGAGGCCAGGCAGGGCCCAGATCTTGCTTGAAGTTGTTTCAAGATGGAGAATCCCAGCCCAAAAGCCCCTGAATCTTCCAGGTGTCTCTGTTTATCTCCCTGCTCGAACTGTCCCTTTCTGGGCAGAGGTGATCCCTTTTTCTCTTCACAGACTCCTCCATTAGCATACCTTTGTTCCTTCCAGATAGTAGTTTGCTTACTACTACTGGGAGAGACCACTGTCTGTTTCCCCATCCCTGAGTCATAGAAAGCATGTTACATGTTTGTTCACAAGTATGAAGTTATAGGGAACATATCATCAGAGAAATTATGTAGATCATAACACAGGGTGCATAGATGTGCACACCACGACACTGCCCTTAATGGTTATTTCTTTCTCCTTACATAACTGTCTTAGCTCGCTTGCGCTCATATCTTGATATGATTGCTGTTCACTCATTATGACAACTTTTACCTTCAACTCTATCAGTATCAAATATTAAAATGTAAGATTAGTGTGGGGCCCTGATCCTACAACTGAAATGTTCTGGCTACGTGGATTCTGACAAGGCTATGCCAATGTGACCCAGGCCTCGTTGGATACCTTTCTGGATGTGCCAAAATCAGGGCAAGCTGCAAAACCAGGGCCATACCCCCAAACCACTGGTGGGTGGTCCTTAAGCCAGTCTCCCAGTCACTAACAAAACATATTCTGTTTCCCCATTCTGGTCATCATCAAGCATAACAAAATAGAAACAGCCCCCTTTATTGCACATCAGCTCCTCCGATCCCCCTCTAGCCACTAGGACTCTTAAAGAAATAGGTTCTCCTGACCCCAAAGGGCCAGCCACATCACCCAGAACAATGGCTTGGATCTTACCCAAAATACTATGCTGCCAGCCAATCTTTTAGTAACTACAACTAAAGGTTTAATATAAAAAGAAAAGAAAGAAAATATGAGAGATGTTAAAGGGTCAAAATGAATCACATAGATACAAATGATTTAGAATCCATAGAAAGCAAGTCGTTGAAGTATGTGTATATTGCAGTTTAGTCAGATTTGGCTGGTATGCACCCAGCAGCTGGGTGGATCAGAGTCCTTTGTTCCGTCTCAGAGGAATAGCTGTAGAGGAGGGTGTTGGTTGGGGACAGGCTGAAGACAATGCAGATGGGGCCACTGCCTTCTATCACCTTTGCTTTTCCCTGTGCTCTCAGAGTCCTTGCCAAATCAAAATGGAGTTGAGTCACATAGTCATTCTGAGTGACTGGTCTAACAGTTTTCTTTGTAGGCCCACTGTAGCTGGGTGTTCCCATAATGAGGAATTAAGAGGACAATGGTTTTGCAACACCTAGTCTGGGATTGCCTTAGACCACACATAAAACAAATATATTCCTAATTTCTAGTACAGCTGTTAACCTACATCTAAATCATATAACCATTTCTGGCAGATTACAACCTTTCGATTGGTACCAAAAATGGCACATCACACATGCACTATTGCAAACATGAGATATTAATATGAAAATAATTATAAACAGTCCCCTATACCCAGACAGCGTCATACCCGCCCCCCCCCGCCACACACCAGAACCCCCTTACCCGGCCACCGGAAAGGAGTGGCCAGGTCACCGACTCTTCTTCCTGCCCTGAGCATGCTGTGACTGAGCATGCTCAGTGTCTCTGAGCATGCTGACTGAGAGCATTCTCAGGACGGGAGTTTTAAAAGCTACCAGGTTAGGGGAAGTTGTGGCTGAGTAGGGGCTGTGGCGGATAGGCATGTGCAGCTGGCATTGTTACTTGTGTGGTTGACTAATGGGGGCTGAACATCTGCTTGCCTGCTCAGCTTAGAGGGAACACTGCATGCCAGACTCTCCTTGGCTGCTAAGTGGAAGATTCCATTTACCTCCCTAGCACTAAGGTAGGAAACCACGTTCCATTTCCTGGTATGGTCTTGACCTATGAGCAACACTCCACACCCCAGTACCCCCTGGACTTGGGGTTGCCATGTGTGAGATGAAGACCCTGCTACATTCAGGACAATCCTGAGCTCATAGAACTGAATAGCTGGCAGTATGCGCTGAGCTCTTTTACAGATTGTCCACATATTATTTGTATATAATCTCTTTAGAAAGAGACCAATCGAAGAAAGTTTTAGCATCAAGGGTACCTTTGGAAAGACCTATAATCTTTTGTTTTCATGCATTTAGAATAAGTTTCACAGTTGTGATTGTAATGGGCAGGATAGGGACTCAGAATAAAAAGTGCAACCTCAATCTCAACTCAATAAACAGTAATACAATGCTTTTGGAGTGTTTTTTACCTGAGGATCTTCATGACTTACCTAATTCTCTCTCATATCAAATGAAATAAGTGAAATATTTATCTAATGTAATTTCCCATAATTTAATTCTGTCACTCTCTCTGGTAGAGATCAACAGGTGGGGTTGTAAATCTCAGTCCCTTTATTATGTGCGTAATTTTGTAACATTTTGGCATAATGCTTCTTTTAAAATTATCCTGTGCGATTACCAGTAAAAAAATCTCTTACCATTTTAAAATGCTGTACAAAATAGCTAATGTGTTCTCTCCCCCTTGCTTTTGTTTTTATCTCTCATCTTGTTTTTTCTTCTTTCATCTCTTTTTTTTTTTGCTTTTATTATATATCTTGGCTTAGCTTTTCCGTCAACTCTTTTCTTTCAATCTAAAACAGATCTATAAATCTATTGTACAACTGATCATATGATTAAGTTACTTAGTTCATTTGTTGTTGAACACCAGGCTTTCTTCCCTACTCTTCAATGAAGGAAGAGAGTGGAATATAGCAGGTGTGGATGGTGACGTAGCTGGTGAATCTGTAACCTGAATCTGTAGCCCAGTTAAAAAAAAGAGTGGCCTGCCCACCTTGCCTTGCAATGGTAAATGAGTTAGGGAAGTACTTCTTTGAGTGCTGCTCACATCTATTCAGATATAGGTGTCTGCATGCTTCAGTGCATGAATGCCTGGAAAGCCTTTGTGCCCTAGCCTGTCCCTATAGGGTTAGTGGCCAATGCCCCTCGGGTCTGTGCACCTGCACAGTATATAAGTGGCCCTGACCTTGCCCCCCTTCAGTTCCTTCTTTCTGCCCATTAGTGACGGTCCTGGAACTGCTGGCTTTTGCATTTTTTTGCAAGCACCTGTCCACTTTGTTTTCTTTTTCTCCCCTCTCCACTCAGTTGCAAAGCTGGAATCATGGTTCATGTCGTTTACGACTCCACAATCCAGCTGACAAAGAAAAAGTAAATTTCCACTCACTCCGGAGGGCAACACATGCTCTGGCACTGAGAAGACTATGCTGGGCTTCAAGCCCTGTGCCACGTGTGAGAAGGCCTTCTCTACAAGTGACCCTCACAAATGGTGCCTGAAGCACCTTGGGGAAACCTACAGGTCCAATGAGTGCTGCATTTGCCAGTCCTTCAAGCCAAGGACCCAGAAGGAGAGGGAACAGTGCCTCCAGCCCATGGCAATGGACGAGGCCTTGACGCTCGCCTTGGTGCTGGATAAGGTGCCTTCGACCCCGGGGCCATTAGCACTGTGGGCCCAGTTGGCACTGACCCCTTTGTGGCACCAGTCTCCCTCCAGGAAGCTGAAGAAGTCCTGCACAGGGGCGGACCAGGCCTCTGGCATGTGTTCCAAAAGCAAGCCTCCCCAACTCAACCCTGGACCTTGGCACAGAGGCCTGAGTCTTTGCCACATCCTTCAATTTCAGAGGCCTTTAAGGCGGCCAAGACGCTCCTGCAACTGTAGACTCTGACTCTTCCTAGGGTGGCAGCTTCCAAGGGGAACCTGTGCCTCTAATCAAAGTCCTGGTCTGGCCCATCGGTCCCTAGCACCACAGTCAGTCGGCACCAGAGCTCACCACCCCCTCATTTGGTCACACCAGAGCTCTCGGTGTGGCAGCCAGTGGGGGACCGAGGCAGTCTCTCACCAGTGGGGCATCCTCAGTCCCTCAGAGCCTCTCCTCCAGCAGCCTCTGGTTTGGACTCTGGGGAATGACAGGGCATACCTCCATTTCTCTCTGGAAACATCCTTTCAGGACAGGTCCCAGCTGCCCTATTAGAGGTTGCTCCACATCAGGTTCTTGCCACATTCATTGAAGGCCTCTGACACTTGGCACCACCATCGTCACTCTTCCTCAGCTTCGGCACCAACACCAGCTGTGTCCCATCCAGGCAGTAAGCGCGGGAAAAAGCACTCTCCCTCATCTGCTTGGTACCAAAGCCCTAAAGTTGAGGCTCTGGCACTGGCTCTTCGGGACTGATGTTCTCAGCATGCCCCATCTCCTGTACCAGCATGGAAAAGAGGATGATCCCCATCTTCCCAGCACGGTGCTGCGGACTGCCACTCCACACCGGACCAATTAACTCTGGTGCATGACTTGGCTCCGAGGTCTTTTAAAGACTTGTCAGTGCAATGGGTGAGCTGGAGCTCCTGGGACTCCCCAGAAAGACATCCATCTCCAGGGATGTTGCCCAGGCAGGGAGCTACTAAAGGGACCTGGGACATGGCATCCAAGGAGGAGTTGGATGGGAGCACAGGACCCTCAAGATCCCACTGAGACACCTTGAGGGTGATGTCTTCTTTGTCACCTGATGAATCGGCCTACCAGAAGTGCCTGTTATTTAGGGATAACCCTCATGCACAGCAGAACTTGCTAAAGCGCACAGCTGCCAGCCTCAACCTGCAAATCGAGGTCATCTGGGAAGACTTTGATCTGCTATTCGATGTTGGTGATGTAGGCCCCCCCCCCACCCCGCGAGTGTGGCAGTTCCAATGCATGACAGAGTCCTGAAAATTGCATGTGCCAGGTGGCAGACCCCCCTCTTCAATCCCAGTGGTCTCCAAGATGGCAGAATGGAAGTACCACATCCCTGCAGATAGATTTGACTTCCTTTTTAACCACCCCATACTGACCTCTCTGGTTGTCAATGTGCCGAATCAGCAGGAGAAGCAGGGCCAGCTGGCTGCCACTCCTAAAAACAAGAAAGCTAAGAAACTGGACCTTTTTGGGAGAAAAATCTACTTGAGCATGGCCCTGCAGCTCCATATCGCCAATCATCAGACCCTCATGGGCCATTATGTTTTTAATCTGTGGTGTTCCATAGAATGTTTTAAAGATGTCTTCCCCCTGAACATGCTTTGGACTGTGCCATATTGGTGGAGAAAGGTCTCCTTGCTGCACAGGATATCTTGACAACCTGCTGGAATGCTACGGACATGGTGAGCATGGGGGTATCATAGAATCATAGAATCATAGGGTTGGAAGGGACCCCACGAGGTC
>ML681979.1:46545062-46660171 GCA_007922195.1 Podocnemis expansa | reverse complement strand
GACTAGATGACCTCGTGGGGTCCCTTCCAACCCTATGATTCTATGATAATTCCATTCTGGACACCTCATGGTTGAAAAGCACTAGCCTGTTGTTGGGAGTTCAGCCAGGAACTACAAAAATAATGAAGGGTCTGGAGGAAGTCTCTTACGAGAGAATGGAGAATTAATTCAGTAGGTGAAGATTAAGTGGAATCCTCTGATGGATGAACCCTAATAGCCTGTATGATGCTGTCCAGATTTAGGGGACCATTTATGATACTCATAGACCCATAGACTCTAATGTCAGAAAGCACCAATATGATACACAATGAAGGTGACAAAAACACACCCACTCACTCCTGCAATAAACCTCTATCCTATAGCTGAGTTATTAAAGTTTTCAAATCATGATTTAAAGACTTAAAGATACAGAGAATCCACCAGCAAGTGAACCATGTCCCCTCACTACAGAGGAAGGCACAAAACTCCAAGAGCTCTAGTCAATATGCCCCAGGCAAAAATTCCGTCCCCATGCTAAATATGGTAAAAAGTTAAACCTTCAGCAGGTGGGCAAGTCTCACCTGCCAGTCACCCAAGAAACAATTCTCTGTAATAACTCAGAATCCACCCCATCCAACATCCACAAGCATATCCACCACTAATAGTCAAAACTCAGTCTATAGCCAAACTAAGCCATCCCATCATACTATCCCCTCCATATATTTATTGAGCTCAGTTTTGAAGGCAGTTATGGTTTTTTCCCCACAGTTTGCCTTGCTGTTCTGGAACTTTAATCCTCTGACAGTTAGAAACCTGTGTCTAATTTCAGGCCTGAACTGCCTGATGGACAGTTTGCATTCATTTGCTCTTGTGGCCACATCAGTGCCATACACAAATAGTTCCTCTACCTCTCTGGTATTTATCTCTCTGATGTATTTATAGAGAGCAATCATATCTCCCATCAAACTCTTGTTAGTTAGGCTAAACAAGCCAAGCTTGGTAAGTCTTCCCTCTTAAGGCAGGTTTGCTATTCCATGGATTATCCCTGTAGCACTTCTCTGCACCTGCTGCAGTTTGAATTCATCTTTCTTAAACACGGGGGACCAGAACTGCACACAATATTGCAGATGTGGTCTCACCAGGATCATGTATAATGGTACTAACACCTCCCTATCTCTACTAGAAAAACCCTCTTCATATTAATATTTTGTAATTGCAATGATTCATATGAGCTATCCCATGTTTGGTACCAATAGAAATGTTAGGATTTGCTGGGAATGATTATAGTGTTTATGTATAGGTTTCATATCTGTATTAGAAGTTATGAATGTGTTTGTTATATCTGTACTTCAATTTGTGTGATTCTGGGATGCTCCCAAGACAGGATGTCTCCAGCCATTGTCTCCTTAATGGCCCATTAAATGAACCACAAGTACAATGGGTCTAGGGAGGAACCTGCTCACTGAGTCATCCTGACTGGCCATGTGACTCAGTTCCATGTTAGCTTTTAAAAAATTCCACACAGCATGGGGAGGGCCAGATGAGATAAAAGCAGCTGTGCTCAACTCCATTTGGTCTTCAGTCTTCAAACACCACCTCTGAATCTATTCATTTGCAATTGAGCAAAGGATTGAGGACCACCCAGGTACTGGCTGCACACCAGAGGATTGACACAAACTTTCAAACTCCAAAGTCTTCCAAGGACTTGCTTTATGTGGACTCTTAATCGTTGGTATGTATGTGATTCACTATAATGGCTTCAATGCCACCCATCAGTGTTTAGAGTTTGGGTCTCATTCTTGCAGCTTTCCTTGATCTTTGCATATTCAGGTGGTCATCCCAGGAGGCCCATGTGATGCTGTCTGGGTCTAGGGGACTGTTTATAATTATTTTTTCATATCAATATTTCATGTTTACAGTAATCCATACGTGATATGATATGTTTGGTATCAATAGAAAGGCTGTAATTTTCTAGGAATGATTATATGATTTAAATGTAGGTATCATATTTATATTAGAAATTAGGAATCTTATTTGTTTTATGTGTGTTCCAAGTTGTTTGAGCTAAGGCAATCCCAGACTGGGCCTCTGCAACCTATTGTCCTGTTAATGGACCATCAGAAGGGGGCTGCCAGTTACAGTGGGCCCAAGAGGAAACCTGTTTGACCAATTACACAGACTGACCATGTGGCCCACCTCCATTTTGATCTGGCAAGGACTTGGAGATGGATCCCCTGCCTTTTATCTCAATTTTGTCTTTAGTCTTCAGTCTGTCTGCAACCAATACCCTCTCCTCTGGATCTATTCTCCTGGGACTGAACAAAGGACTGAGACCCACCCAGCTGCTGCTGCTGCTGGGTGCACACAAGAGGAGTGGGACTAACCTGAAAACTACAGGATCTTCAAGGATTTGTTTTTTATGGACTCTAAATCATCTATATGTATGTGATTCACTTTGACCCTTTAACATCTCTCATATGTTGTTTGTTTTCTTTTTATATTAAGCCTTTAGTTGTAGTTACTAAAGGATTAGCTGGTAGTGTGGTATTTTGGGTAAGATCCAGGTCTATATTGTTCTAGGTGATGTGGCTGGCCCTTTGGGGTCAGAAGAACCTATTTCTTAAAGAGACCCACTGGCAAGGGGATACCATAGCAGCTGACGTGCATAAAGGGAGCTGTTTCTATTTTGCTATGCTTGGTGATGACCAAAGTGGGGAATCAGAAGCATGTTTTGTTACTGACTGAGAGACTGGTTTAAGAACCACTCGTCAGTGGTTTACGGGTCTGGCCCCTGGTTTTGCAGCTTGCCCTGATTTTTGCACATTCAGAAGGTTATGCCAGGAGGTATGGGTCACAGCCCAGTTCATAGCCTATTACAGAGGGAAACAACTAGAGAGATGCTCCACCTCTGGAGCGATTGATTACTTCTCGTAGAGAGTGGGTGAAGCTAGAAGGTGAGCTGTTAGATGTCCAGGAATTGTAAGGCATCTGTATGAGTTTAGCTAGGGAGAGACTGCAGATAGTAGAACTTCTCTGCAGGAGAGAATTGCAAGATATAAACTATGCCCTTGTGACGGATGTCCTGAGAGAGGTTGGCAAAGGAGGCTGAGGGGTCTTAAATGTCTCTCCATGGAGAGGCAGAAGGATCTTTTGTTTACAGCTGATTAGACCTTGTGCTGTTGGATCTTTGATATTGTGGAATGATATCAGACTGGAGAAGCATCCTGGTTGGAAGATTAAGTCACAGAATAAAGGTAAAGGACAAGCTAGTGTGGCACAACCAAAGAGGGACACAGAGGTGCAGATAACTGCAGCACTAACTCCTGATACAGAGTATGTCTACGCTAGGGGTCTATTTTAAGTTGACTTTGCAAGGTTGACTTGAAGTTGACTTAGGGTATGTCTATATTAGTAGATGTAACTTGGGCCTTGGCTTCACCCCATCCCCTTCCCCACCCAGGCCATGATGGGGCTCTGAGGCTGATCCAGCCTCAGGTCTGATCTGGCTCCTGCCCTGCAGTGAGGGCTGGCAGCTGGTTCCCACAGCCTGCAGAGAGGGGGTGGGAACCTGATCTGGCCCTCAGCCCCTTGCTGCAGGCTGTGGGGGCAAGAAGCTGACCCCTGCCACCTACAGCAACAGGCTGGGACCCTGATCTGACCCCTTGCTCCAAAGGCCTGGGGCCAGATTGGGCCCCTGGAGCCTGCTCAGGCTCTGGGAGCCTGACTGGGACCTGGGCGGGACAGAACAGGTGGTGGGGCGTAGGGCTGCCTGCTCTGTAAAGTCAACGTAAAGCTTACGTCGACTTACAGTGTAGGAGTTATTATGTTGACTTAAGCAAGGCTTAAATCAAATTAGTAAATTCTAAATATAGCTCTGGATTTGCTTAAATTGACTTAAGCCTGCTAAAATTGACTTAAACTCCTAGTGTAGATATATCCACAAGGAGGAGCTATGAACATGAGTAGACATGGCTCCAGAGACACATGATAATAGTTTACTAATACTGGAAGAGAGTGAATACCAAAGACTAGATTGTGAAAGGAGAAGATTTAATTTTTTTTAAAATCTAAGGACCAAAAATGATATTTTGATCTTAAGTGAGTGCTTACTCAAGGGATATGTTATATGAAGCCATCTATTTTTAGGTCACCAGTTGAAACCTGACCTGATAGGCAGTGCCTTTGTAGTCCAAAGGTTGCCTGGTAACCAACCTGAAATAAGCTGTAGTCTCAATTCTGTTCCTATGGATATGTGTCTGCATCACAAAATCTATCACTCCAGTTGGCACTCATTTATTGCATGTCTCAGCAGAGAAGAAAAGAATGGTGACTGATCTATTCTTTCACCTCTTGAAGCTGGCTAGTACAGGAAACCTTGCACTAGCATTGCATAAAAAATGTCAGTCTCCATAACTGTCAGTATTCTGCCTTGCAGACAAGCGAGTGAAATAATGTCTTTTATTGGACCAGTTTTTGTTAGTGAGAGCTCCCAATGGCTATGTCTATGCTATCAATTTAGGCCAACTTAAAAGCCCTTAAGCCGACCTAAACTAACCCCAGTCTGCAATGGACTTTCATTACGTTGACTTAAGGGCACCCTTAAGTCAACTTAATTACCCCCAGTATTTAGGTCAATTTAAGGTCTAAGTCAAACTTATTAAGTTGATGTAAATTAATGTAGACACCTAGGTTGACTTAGTTGACCTAGGGATGGGGAGAATAGTGCCAGGGCTTGGGGCAGCCCTGGCTGGGGAAAGGGAGCTGCAGCTTACGAAGCCATGGCTTGGGAACAAGGGAGCCTCCTGAGCCTCCCATTGACAAGGGAAGCCAGCTGCCTGTGTTCCCCTGTCCCAGGAGCCTGGAGAAGTGAGCCACTGGGGCTCTAGTGACAGGGGAGCCCCGGGAAAGAAAGCTGCAGGGCTCTGAGGTCAGCAGATCCCTGGAGAAGAGAGCCCCTGGCCCAGGAGCAAGGGATTCCCTCACTGCTTCAGCCCCTGCCAGGGGCTGCGGGGAATCACTCACCACTCCAGCTGGACTGGGGAGCCCCACGCTGCTCCTTTCTTCTGGAGAGCCTTGGCTCCCTGACTAGAAGGGAGGTGTGGATCCCTTTTGCCAGGGACAAAAGAACCGCTGGTCCTTTGTCCCTGAGGGGAGCTGCACTCCCTTCTCTGCAGGAGCCATGGCTCCCTTGTCCCCAAGGGCCAGTTGGGGCCCCCTCCTCCATGGGAGCTGCAGCTCCTGTGGAGAAGGGAGCCCCAACTCCCCCCCCAGAGACAAGGGAGCCACAGCTCCCACAGAGAGAAGAGCCATGGATCCCCACAGGTGCAAGGGAGCTGTGGTTCCTGCAGAGAAGGGAGCCCCAACTCCTCCTGGGGAGAGGGGAGCCACAGCTCCCTTCTAGTCAGGGAGCCATGTGGGATTCCCCAGTCCCAGCTGCAGCAGCAAGGGAATCCTGTGCTGCCAGGCTGGGGGCTTGCTTCTTTAGGGCCCTGCTGACCTCGGAGCCATGGCAGCTGTCTTTCCCAGGACTTCCTTGTCCCAGGAGTCCCAGTGGGTTACTTCTCTGGGGCTTCCAAGACAGGGGAGCCTTGGCAGCTCCCTTCTTCCCAGGAGTCACAGCTCCCTGCCAAAAAGGGAGCTGTGGGTCCCAGGAAGAATGGACTGCAGGCTTCCTTCTCTCCAGGACCCCCATAGGTCCTGGGAAGAAGGGAGCCTCTGCTTCCTTCTTTCCAGGACTTGCAGAACTCCCTTCCCACAGGGACCTGTGGGGGTCCCAGTATGTCTCTTCTGCCAGGAAGCTGCAGATCTCAGTGAGAAGGGCACCATGGATCCCTTGGTCTCCCCACGTCCACAGTTGAAAAGTTAAGTCAACGTAGTTTCCCATTGTATAGATTAATGCTATTGAGACAAAGAGCCACTGTCTTTGTTAGCCTTATTATAAATCTTTCTACCAAAATTGTGTAAGGCAGGCTTAAAAGCTGTGCTTAACAGCTTCTGAAGGGGGGCAACTAATCTGGATGGGTCCTGTATTAGCATGAACACAAAAAGCAAAAGTAGGTGTTTGCATACTGGGTGCAGGACATAGTGGGTAATGGTAATTGGGGTTAATCTGATCACAAATCTGTCAATATTTGTAATTCTGCTGAAGGGAAACATGAAATATTGTCTTTTGGTGAATTGCTATTCTCTGCTTGTTTCAAATTTGTTTGGGTTAGTTAAGGGGCAAAAGCTACCCTTAGTTAAAGAGAGATTGGTAGGAAAGGTGACTGCACGTTTCAGCCTGAGAGAAGTTGACAAAGACAGGGGTGGGGGTTTGAGGCTTTTTTGGCCTTTCCCCCTATTGCTTCCCATGTCTAATGATAGTTATGGCAGGCTTCTTTTGAGGCCTTTGTCATTTAGATAGTGGTAACTATTTGCAGCTATTTAAGAGCTGGCATCACTAGGGAGAGAAGCAAATTTTCTCTGAACTAAACTCACTACAGAGAAAAGTCTCTCTGAGCTCAGATCATTGAGGGGGAACCAGTGGATGGTGAGAGCAGCCAGCAGCAAGCTGGGTGGCAGGAGTGACTGGTGGGCAGAGCTGGTGGACAGCGTGGTGGAGCCAAGGGCCAGTGCTAAAGGATGGGGTGAGTGACCAGCAGGTGGTGCCAGCAGACAGCTGGCATAAAAGACACTCCCTACATACCCTAGGGTTGGTTGGGGGCCTAGTTAGCACTGATTGTCCAGATCGGTGCCAATTTTGCTAGTGAGTTTACCTTTGCTGTTATGATATGTGGAATCATGCTGGAAGCCTGATTAGTACTGATTCCCCAGATCAGTGCTGGTTTTGTCATTAAGCTTTGAATGTTCTGTTATGTGGTGTGGGTTGTTTTGAACTTTGCTCTATACTGATTTGTTAGATCAGCACTGATCTCTGTTATCAGTCCTTTTTACATTTTCTACTATTATTTTTACATTTTTCTATTTTACTATTATCTTACTCCTACCATTATTTTACATGTTACTACTATTAAAAGTTCTGTTTACTACACTCAGACTCGTGCTTGTGAGTGGGGAAGACTTACCACTTTGGGGTGCCCAGGGAACAGTGCAGGATTCCCAGAAATCTGGTTAGGGGCTTGAGCCAGTTGGTGGTGTTGCATCATTGGGGAACCCCTAGATTTAGAACTCGGCCCTTGTTCTGCCAGCCTGCTTTGGCAGAAAGGTTACAATAGAATTTGTTTATGAAGTTATCATTGTATTTACTACATGCCAAGAATATTTACACACACACACACACACACACACACACACACACAAGTACATCCAGAAGAAAGGAGAAAAAGGAGATATCACAAATTTGTGAACAAATAGTATTTAAGTAGTATAGAGGAGAATCTACATAGATGTCAACACAGAAATGCTAATTTCTCTCTGTTTTCTAAATATTCACAAAAATCATAATGAATTAAAATACTCTATTGCAGTAGAGTGTGTAACAAAGCCAGGGCTGATGGTTATAGGAGGATGATCCTATTGAACGCGGGCGGTGGTGGGTGGGCGCCAGCCCACCCACTTCTAAAACCCCTTCCCCAGCCTATGGGGAGGTGGCACTAGACCCCCATTCAAATAAGTCCTTGGGACAACTAATGAAAAAACAGGGACGGGTGTGAGGTCACAGGTATACAACGAGGGACTCGGAAGGGGACACCGAGCAGAGAACCCCGGACAGCGCCCACTGCTCCCGGAAGCTGTTGAGGGAGCCAGTGGACGCCACCCAGAGGAACTCTGCCCGGAGACGTGCGCAAACGAGGGACCGGAAATAAGCCCCACAGTCGCAGGCCCCTCCTTCAGCCAACCTCCTCTCTCTGGTCTTGTAGACGGCCTGTTTCGCGGAGGCCAGGAGGAGGTTGGCGAGGAGGTCCCAAGACTTTGTGGGGCCTCGGATAGGGAGTGCGTAAAGGAACACGTGTGGGGAAAAGTGCAGCCAGAACCTCAGGAAGAGGTTCTGGAGGAGCCGGAAAAGGGGCTGCAACCTGGCGCATTCTAAGTAAGCGTGCGCCAGGGTCTCCCTCATGCCGCAAAAGGGATAGGCCTCGGTGCGGACGGTGAACTGCACCAAGTACACGCCCGTGCTCATGGCTCCATGGAGGAGCCGCCAACTGATGTCCCCGGCGGGCCGTGGGGTCAGAGCGGAGTAAAGGCTGGCCCACTGGGGGTCCTCACCCTCTGCAGGTGGAAGGAGGTCCCGCCATTTGGTATCGGGGCGGGACACGAGAGCGAGGAAATGGATGGTGTAGAGCACGAGCGTGTACAGATATTGTCGGGGCGCGGTTCGGAAGGGGACCGGCTGCAAGTCAAGCAGCCGGCTCGGCGTATGGGACGGGGACTGCAGGGGGGGCTCGCGGGGCCGGGGCCAGATGGCAAGCTCTGGAGGGCCAGAACTGAGAGGGGGGTGAGGAGTTCCCTCTCGCAGAACCCGCTCGAAGTAGGTCTGAGCAGAGGGAGGCAGAACCGCCCTCACCTCCTGGAGTAGGCGCCGGGGGGTGCGAAGGGTGGAGAGCCCCATGCACCGGGCAAGTGCAAGGGGATCCACCCAGTCCCCCCGGGCGTAGTCCAGGAGGTCTCCGATCCTGGTGACACCTGCCAGGACCAACCGCCGCCTCACGGAGGGGGGCCTCCGCCACCTGCACACGTAGATGGGGGTTGTGTAGCAGGGGCTCCGCGAGGAGGTCCTCCCCCTCGGTGGGCACAAGGGCCTTGGAGGCTAAAAGAAGCCTACAGGTCCAGAGGAGGTCCTGGTAGAAGGCCAGCAGCTCGGAGTGGTCTCGCGGACCACCTCTCAGCTGGATATAAAAGAGCTGCCGGTCGTATCGGAGCCCTCGGTAGCGGCGGAGGAGAGCGCGCGCCAGGTGACTCCACACCAGACTACGTGCACCATAAAGGAGTCTCTGCAGGGCCTGGAGGCGGAAGGTGTGGACCTGGCTGTGGACACAGCACAGGCCCTGCCCTCCTTCCTCCAGGGGGAGGCTCAGAATCCCTGCAGAGACCCAGTGCAGTCCTGGCCAGAAGAACTCCAGAACTGTCTTCTGGAGGTGGGCCAGGAATGTCGGGGGCGGGACCAGGGTGTTGAGCCGGTGCCAGAGCATGGACAGGACGAGCTGGTTGACCACCAGTGCCCTCCCACGGAGGGAGAGGCACCGCAGCAGTCCCGTCCATCTCCGCAGCCGCCCAACGACCCTGTCCTCCAAATCGCGCCAGTTCTCATCCGGGGAGGGATGGGTGGCAGAAAGGTAAACGCCGAGATAGAGCAGCGGACCCGCGCTCCACCGGATGGCTTGAAGCGCGGGCGGGAGGGGGCCCGCCGACCACCCGGCCCCTACCGTCAGGCCAGAGCTCTTGACCCAGTTGACCCGGGCTGAGGAGGCCGCCGAGTAGATGGCCTGGCATGCCTCCAACCGGCCCAGGTCACCCGGGTCCTGGACCGCGAGGAGCACGTCGTCGGCGTACGCTGACAGGACCAGCCGCAGCTCCAGCTCATGAAGCACCAACCCCGTCAACCTCCGACGGAGGAGACAAAGGAAGGGCTCGATGGCCAGAGCGTACAGCTGGCCCGACAGCGGGCAGCCTTGACGCACTCCTCGCCCGAAGCTGACCGGCTCGGTCAGGGTCCAGTTGAGCTTGACCAGGCACTCCGCAGAGGCGTACAGCACGCGGAGAAAACCCACAAAGCGTGGCCCAAAGCCGAAGGCCTGCAGGGTGCCCAGGAGGTACCCGTGGTCCACCCTGTCGAACGCTTTCTCCTGGTCCAGGGCCAGGAGGGCGAACGACAGACCGTCCCTACACCCGAGCTCCAGGAGATCCCGGACCAGGTACAGGTTGTTGAAAATGGACCGGCCCGGGACGGTGTAGGTCTGGTCGGGATGGACCATGTCCTGCAGCACGGACCCAAGCCGCAGCGAGATGGCCTTGGCCACGATCTTGTAGTCCGTGCAGAGGAGCGAGACGGGACGCCAGTTCCGAAGGTCGCGGAGGTCCCCCTTCTTGGGCAGCAGGGCCAGCACTGCCCGCCGGCAAGAGAGAGGGAGCTCCCCGCTTCCCTCGGATTCGGCCCAGACGACGGCCAGGTCCGGGCCGAGGACGTCCCAGAACGCGCGGTAGAACTCCACGGTCAGCCCGTCCATGCCTGGGGACTTGTTATTGGGTATGCGACGGAGGGCTTCCGTGAACTCGGCCAGAGTGAGAGGAAGCTCCAGCCGGTTCCGGTCGCCCGTGCTGAGCACGGGGAGTTCATTCCAGAGCACCCTATGGGCGTCGGCTTCGGTCGGATCCGGGGAGAAAAGGCTGGTGTAGAAGGCCCTGGCCCTTCCACGCATCTCCTCCGGGTCTGTGAGGGGGGGTGCCATCCTCAGCGAGGAGGCAGGTGACATGCTTCCGAGCCCCCCTCCGTTTCTCCAGGGCATAGAAGAAGCGGGAGCCGCGGTCCATCTCCCGGAGGAGGTGGATGCGGGATCGAACAAAGGCTCCCTGGGCCCGAAGGTCCTCGAGGGCCCGGAGCTCCTCCCGCTTCTCCCGGTACGCTCCACGGAGGGACGGATCCTCGGGGCTGGTGGCCAGGCGCCTCTCCAGCTCCAAGACCTCCCGTTCCAGCTGCTCTATCGCCGCGTCCCTCCTCCGGCTGGCCCCCCGAGTGTAGTCACGGCAGAAGAGCCGGGCGCGCACCTTCCCCATGTCCCACCAGCGCCGCGCCGAGGGAAAGGCGTGCCTCTGTGCCCGCCAGGCTAGCCAGAACTCCCGGAAGGATGCCACGAAGCCCACGTCCTCCAGCAGGCTGTTGTTGAAGTGCCAGTAGGCCGGCCCCGGCCTCTCCGCCGTGAGAGAGGCCGTCACGGTCACCAAGTGGTGATCCGAGAAGTGGGCCGGCCTAATGCTGGAGGAGTGGGCTCGTGCAAGGTGGCGACGGGATAGATAAATGCGATCCAACTGGGAGTGCTGCAGCCGGGCCGCCCCCACCCGGACAAAGGTGAAGGTGACCTCATCGTCCGGGTGGTGGTCGCGCCAGACGTCCACCAGGGAGTGATGGTCGATCATCTCCTGGAGGACGTCTGCGGCGACCTGGTACTGCTCGGTGCCTGAGCGGTCCCGGTCCTCAAGGGTGATGTTAAAATCCCCACCCAGGACCAGGCACTCCTGCGGATCTAAGGTGCCGAGGAAGACGGCCGCCCGCTGAAAGAAGGGCGTCCGCTCCGGGTCCGATGTCGGGGCGTAGACGTTGATCAGGTTCAACACCAGCCCCTCCATGCGGACCCGGAGGTGCAGCAGGTGGCCCGGCATGACCTCGGCAACCCCCAGCACCTCGGGCCGTAGGTTGGGGGAGAACAGGGTGGCCACACCGCCAGAGCGGGTGGAAAGGTGACTGAAAAACACCCCGTTCCCCCATTCCAGCTGCCAGCTGGCCTCGGCGGCTGGATCCGTATGGGTCTCCTGCAGGAACACCACAGAGTAGCCCCCCTCCCGAAGGAAGGAGAGCACCTGGGTCCTGCGGAAACCCATCCTACAGCCCCTGGCGTTCAAGGTGGCGAGAGTGATTGGGGCCATGAGGAGGGCTGGGGGGGGGTCCACAGGGGCGTCAGGAACAACACAAGCCTCCGTCGGGCCACGCAACAGTCCGTGACCTACCCCAAAGGCCATCAGGGAGTCACGGAAGCTGCGAGCCCTCTGGTAGGCCGCGTTGTCCCGCTTCCCGGTCCCCTTTCCCTCTTTCAGTAGGGCCCTCACGGCCTGGAGGACGAGGTGGAAATTTCCCCAACGCTGCAGGGCGAGCTCCACCCGGTTCCTGGCCCCACGAGTGTCGGCCAGGAAGGCACGGAGCTCGTCCTGCAGCGCCAGGGGATCCGGGGCGAAGGGGTCCCGGCCGTCCTCCAGCTGGGTCCCCGTGTTGGCCCCGCGACCAGCCGGGACGGACAGACAGGGCACAGAGCCCCGTCGCGGCGCCGATGGCAGAGGTGCCGCGGTGTCCAGTCCGACCCCCGGCACAAGGGGAAGGGGCGGCGGAGGGAGAATTGCAGCCCCGGTCAGGGTGGGGGCTGCGAACGCCACCCCCTGGGAGTCATCAGTAGAAAGGAGAGGTGACACGACGCCGGGGGGGGCAGCAACAGGGGAGGGATCTAGGGCAGGGTTTGGGGTGCGAGTGGGTGGGGCAGTGAGGACAACGTTAGGGACCGGGGTAACAAGAGGGGCGGAAACAACGTCAAGGGTGGGGCCGGGAATGGGGATGGGGTCCCCGGTGGTCTGACCACCGGGGCGCGGCTCCCTTCGACCGGGAACGGGAGCAGGAGATGATGGGTTGGGCAAGGGATCCCCGCCGGCGCTAGGCACAGGTTGCAGGTGGAGGGCGGTGTCCATCGCCTCAGCGCCGGACTGGGGGGACAGTGTTCGGGACTTTCAGGGGGGAGAGGGGGCAGCTGCTCAACCAGGGACAGTCCCTCGGGGCCCGGCTGCTCGGTGTCCACAAGCGGAAACAGGACCCCGAGCGCCGCCGGGCAGGTGGAGCATTCCGGGGGCGTCCCTGGGGTAAGGGTGGGGATAGCAGGCGGTGGATGGGTTTGGGGGAAGGGAGGGGGTGGCAGAAGCAAATCGCCACCCAGATCGAGGCCCACTGGGGGGGATCGTCCTCCCCCGAGACAACCGGGGTCAGATCCAGGGCCTCGATCTCTGCGTAGATGGAGCCGAGCCCGCTCCCCGCCACAATAGGTGCCGCCACAGCGGGCACTGGGGGGGTTGTCACCTCGGTGCCAGTGGCGGGCAGAGGTGGCGCAGGTGGCTCAGTGGCGGGGCGAGCGGCTCCCTCTGCGGCCTCCCCGGGGGAGGGATCTGGGAGGGCCTCCAGCAGGGGGGCAGCACTGCCCCCCTGCGCTGCTGCTTCCATGGCCTCAGCTGGGGCCTCCTGCTGGCCTTCGTCGGGGGTCACACCGGAAGGCCCATCGGTGTCCATAGGTCCATTGTTGTTACTGGCCCCCCGTGATAGCTGTTGGGGGGCCTCCCCCCCACTCGGGAGGGCCTGGACCTTCCGGCGTTTGCCGCCTTTCCCCACGATGAGAACCCAGCCCTCCGAGGTGGTGGTGGAGGGCTGGCCAGCGGAGGGGGCAGAAGCGGGCGGCAAGGGCGAGGATGCCATGGGGGGAAGGGAGGAGGGTGGGACAGCAGGGGGATGGGAACCCTCCCCCTGGGGTGAGCCCTCTCCCTGCTGGGGTCCGGCCACCTCTTCCCCCCTCTCCTCTAAGGGCCCAGGTGGCGTGGGGCCAGGAGGAGGAGGAGGAGGGGCTGCTCCGGTGGCCGGAGACTCGGGGTCGTCAGCGATGTTGCGACCGGCACCTGTTGCTGCCTCGGGGAGCCCAGTTGCTCCCTCTCCAGTGTGGGCCAGGGGGCAGTCCCTCCGGACGTGCCCCGTGGCCCTACACAGGAAGCACCGGGCTTCTCCCGAGGCGTAATGAATCCGATACAGTGCCCCTTGGTGGGGCACTAGGAAGGACCCCTCCAGAGCCACTCTGTCACGCGCCCCCGCCGGCGACAGTTGGAGTTGCACTTGCCAGCGGAAGGACAAGACGTGACGGAGGGTGGGGTCCTTATAGCCCAACGGGAGAGGGCTGATGGTAGAAATCGGCTTCCCCAGGGTGGAGAGAAGGGGAAGCAAGGCAGAGTTGGGGAGGAAGGGCGGAACAGAGGTGAGGACCACCCGTACGCCCAGGTCCTCCAGGGGCTCTATAGGGACGTAGACGCCCCCCACCGCCAGGCCCTTCACCACCGCCTCCTGTGCGGCGGCCTCCATGGACAGGAAGAACACGACCTTACCATACATTTTGGAGGCCGCCACGATCGCCGAGGGCCCCACCACCCTCGCCATTGCCCGCACGTAGGTCTCCACGTGCGGGGAGGCGGCCACCAGGAGGCAACGGACCCCGTGCCTCCTGGTTAAGGTGGAGAAGGGGCCCCGGCCGCCAGAGGTGGTAGGCAAGGAGGCGGCTCGGGCAGGTGGTGCGGCGGTGGGTGGAGGGATGGCAGCCACCTGGGCGTATGCCCTGGGGGCGGGAACACCCCCAGAGCTGGTGGAGGGAACGGCAGGGGATGAGGGGACCGCGGCTGATGATGCGGCTGCGGTGACGGCATGGCCCTTGCCTGTCCCCTTCTGCCGGCTTTTACGGCCAGCTGAGGTGGTCGGGGCAGCAGCAGAGTTGGAGGCCCCTCCTGTGCCCGCCGCCGCCACCGCTGGCACCCCTAGGTTGGGGGCACCGATGGTGGCAGGAGCAGTGGTGGTGGTCGAAGGGATAGCCGCAGAGGTGGATGGGGGAGCAGGTGGAGGGAGAGGGGCAGAGGGGGCTGAGGAGGTCTCCATCTCCCCTCGAGTGGGAGGGGTCTGGGAAGGAGACCAGTAGTGGGGGGTGGGAAAGGCTGGGGCGGGTAACTCAGGACAAAGGCTAGGGGAGGGGAAGACCGCTCCTCCCCACTGAGTTTGCAAACAGGGGAGGAGGGTGTGGACAGGAACAGGGACAGGGGAGAGGAGATGAGCAATGGGAGGGCAGGGGACCGTGGTAGGGGGTGAGGGAGGGGTTGGCAGACCACTCCTCCCCGCTAGGCTGGAGGCTGGGGAGGAGGGTGCCTGGGAGGGGAATAGGGGCTCGAATAGGGTGGGGGGAGCCGGCTCCTCCGGCTGCACTTGGGGGGGGGGGAAGTCAGTTGTTGAGGGGGGTGCAGTGCCTCTGCTTCTATGATTTGATTTGACTTTGATTTGATTTGATTTGACTATAGACTCGAGCTCCTGGCTGGGGGTGGGGCTGAGGGAACCGCGGGCGGGGCAGGGAGAGGCAGAGGAGGCGAACAGTGAGGCTGAAGGATGGGGCAGGGGAGGGTGAGTAAACCAAACAAACAAGCTTTGGGGTTGGTGTAGGGCAGGGGAACTAAACAAACTGTGGGGCTGGGGGGGGGACTCCTAACCTGGGGAGTGGGGTCTGGTGGGAGTAGGGGGACACTGAACTGGCTGGAGGGCAGGACAGAGGGTGGGAGGCCCTCCAGCCACTGCTGGGTGGGGAACCAGGGGCTGGGCAATGGGGAAGGGGAGCTACTGCTACTGGAGCAGGTATTCAGGTCCCTGCTGCTCAAACAGTCCCAAAGAGTCTCTACTGGCTGGGGAGCCTGCTGCCCTCTGGAAGGGAGGGGAGGCCAGGTAGGTGGCAGCTGGGGGTGGTGGTAGCAAAAGTCACAGTCCTTGGTGGCTCACCCCCAGCTGCAAACAGCAAAGTCACTGTCCTTGGAGGCCTCCCCTCGGTGGTGGTGGTGGTGGTTATTTTCTGCTGTTGTAGAGGCAGCAGGCTCCAGATGGTTACAGGAAACACAGGAGCAGCAGGGACTGGCTGGCTGGCAAGGTGGTCTTCTCAGATGATGGTGTTGTGGAGTCTTCTGTCACTCCCCCCCACTCCCCACAGAGGAGGGGAGTGGGTGGGAGGAGGCCAGCCAGCAGCAGCAGCAGCAGCAGTGTTGTGGAGGGTGCAGGAACAGCAGCAGCAGCAGCAGCAGCAGCAGGTGGTGGTGGTGGTGGTGGTGGTGGTGGCAGGAACAGGAGCACGAGAAGTTGGAGCTGGGGCAGGCAAGGCAAGGCAGGAGCAGGAGCAGGAGAAGGTGGAGGTGGAAGTGAAGCAGGGTCCAGGAGCCCAACAAACAGCAGCAGGGCCTTCTTCCTCCTCTTCACCAAGAGAATGGTGTTGAAGGTAGGTTTGTCAGCCCCAGAATGCTGAAAGCCCTGTTCCCAACAGGGAAAGGAGAGACAGCTGCAGGGCAATTAGAGATGGCTGAGCCCAATTAGGGGCTGCCCAGGCCCTACAAAAGCCACACCTCCTCTAACACAGAGGAGGAAGGAGGGAAGGATGGATAGGAAGTGGAAGGAAGCCTCAGAGGTTTGCCTGTGGGCTAGGAAGCCAAGAGGCTGAAGTGGCAGTACCAAGGGGGAGAAGAAACCCCTTGCAGGAGAGCCAGAAGCCTTAACTAGAGAGGTCTCAGCTAGAGGGACTGGGAGCCTGCAACCCTGACCTAGGTAAGGAGGGACCTAACCAGGTAGCTGATCTACCCCAAGCCTGAGACGCCAGGGAGGATGGATGGAGCAAGGCAGTAGCAGGCCAGCACCCGGCCACAAGTGTTAAAAGCTCCCAGTAGCAGCCATAAAAGTTTCAAGTTGAGCTGCCTACTCTCTGACAAAGGTAAAGTAAAACATGACAGAGTAAAGTAAAAAAAAACAAAAAAAAACATTATAAATCAACTTTATTTGTAAAGGGGAAGCCAAATATCTCATCTGCCAAATCTTGAAGACATTTGCAGCTTTTCCTTCTATTGCATAAACAGAAATTCAATTCATATAAAAATTACAACTACTGTATGTACTTGGGCAAACTCTGATCCATGCATAAGCCGACCCCCCAATTCTGAGTTCAAAAGAGGAAAAATGGGTGACTTGTGTATGAGCCGAGGTCCTCTTTTGGTCTTGGCCCCTAACTTCCCCACCCAGTGATGCTGGCTTCCCTTGGAGTTTCTGACACCATCCCTAACCCCCAAATCCCTGCTGCTGCTTTTCTCCTGTCCCCCTGATCTCTCCACTCCCCCTGCTCCTCCTGCTGCCCCCATGCTCTGTCCATTCCTCACTCCTGCCTTCCTGCTCACTGCTGTGTTCTCCATTCCCTGCAGTTGTTCCCCAACACCCTTCCACCCCTTTCCCTGTCACCCTCCACCCCTGCTGCCACTTTTCCTAGCCTTCCAGGCACCCCCTCCCAAATCCCTGGGCCCCTGTTGGTGCTTCCTTGGCCTCTCTGAATCTCCCCCCCTGAAAACCCCGGGCCCTCCTGCCACTTTCCCTAGATTCCCCAAACCCCTCCCTAGCTCCTGCACACTGCTGCCCTTTCCGCAGACTCCCCAACCCCCAGGCCCTGCCACCCCCTTCCCTGGCCTTCCCGACCCCCTGCCCAAACCCCTGGGCCCTCCTGCTGCTTTCCCTGGCCTCCCTGAACCTCCTCTGAATGCCCAGACCAACACCCCCATAGCCCCCTTACTTGGCTGCTCCAGACGCCGGGGTCCCCTCCTTACTCTAACCCCAGCCCAGGCCAACTGCCCAAGATGGCCACCCCAGCCACACTGGAGCTCCAGCCTGCAGCATGATCAATGAAACTGATGGGCTGGGGCTGTCTACTGTATTCACTCGTGTGTAGGCTGAGTGCCTGTTTTGGAGCCAATTTTCAGGCACAAAAATCTTGGTTTATACGCAAGTATATATGGTAGATATTATTTTTCTATGAAAGATAACTAAAAGTATCACAGGAAATAGCTTTGAAGATAATTAAATACATACAGTAGGGATATGCTCATCTAGTGTATAAAAAATAGTTGTTTATTCCATAGTCATATCCTGCAATTTTTAATTCAAGGCTGTAACATGCTATTTCAAAGCAGAATTCTCCACAGAAGGTCAAGTTTTATTCAATCTTTGTTATATTTCTGCAGACAGAAGATAAATAGGTAAGCAGACACAAAGGCTACATCTACATTACAAAGCTTAGTTCAGACTTCCTTAATCCAAACTAAGCAGTTCCCACAGCTTTCTAGTTTGAACTAGTCGTGAGTCCTAGTTCAAACTAACTTTTTAGTTCAAAATAGAAAGCACTGCTAGTTCAAACTAATGGCTTAGTTTGAACTGTTTTAATTTGAACTAGCCATTAGTCTATGTCTGCATCATGCCTAGTTCGAACTAAAGTTCAAACTAACCAGTTATTCCAGACTAACCAGTCAAACTTATTAGTGTGGCCTAAGCTTTGCCTAGTTTGAACTAAGACATTTCTTGGTTCAAACTAGACAAATGCTAGTGCAGACATGGGCTAAATTAGTCCGGACTAAGCTTGCTTATTCCAGACTAATTGCCTTGTGTAGACATAGCCAATGTGACCTGCTGGATACACAGCTGTGGGCTGTGGTGGCTTTATTGTGCTAGTTGTAAAGCTGAAACTAACATGAAGGTGAAGCTTTGCATGGGGGTGGAGGAAGAGCTCAGATACTTAAAGGTACAAGACAACGCAGCTTATCATCCTCCTTTAAAAACTTTCACATGCAGTATCGTTTACATGGGTCACAAGAAACATGCTATAAACCTAACAAAGAGTTGTGAGTGAACAACCTCAAACTTAAATTGCCAGGAATAATTCTGCCCTGAAACAGCAACTCACTAAACAATTTATATATCCAAGTGCACAACTGGTTTTCACTCTCTTTGGATAATGAGGTGGTAGTAGTGTCCTAACAGGAACAGTCACTGAAGAGAAATCAAATGGAGCTGATGTGAAAACTGGTACCTAAGTTTCTTCCAAGTCATCAAAATTAGGAGTTTTATGCAAGGAGGTTCCATTGGAGGACACAAAGTCCTACTGGAACATCCCTGGACTCTAGTATTAGTTGAGGCTGCAAATAGTCCATATGTTTTTATAAAATACCAGTGAAAAGTTTTACTGAAAATGAAATGTTCCTTGTGAGTTTTACAAGTTCTTGGAGTGCCCACTTAATCTGATAGCCATAGTTGCAATGCAAATCCACATTAAGTCTCTGACTTGAAAAGAATTATCACAAATATTACTTTGTCAATCAGTTTGCATAGGTTGGAATTTGGCTGCATCGGCGGCAGTATCAGGATATAGCAGATCCCAACAGGTAAGCAAGCATCACTTCAAGAAAAGAGATTCAGATGACTCGTGGATAGTAGCAGGTAATGTATTCATGTTCACAAGGAGAAATAGTTCATGTTATGCTGATGACTGAGAGCAGACTTGCTGGATTTCAAGGTATACATAAGTGTTTATACAAGGTGTCCTTTCAGTTCATTTATAGCAGGACATTAAGGCAATGAGGCTATGTACTGAATCCCATTTGAAGCTAGGAACCTCCTGAAATTCTTTAGAACAGAAGTGAGGTACACTGTCACTCACTACCAGTAACTGTAAACCAAACTGGCTAAATGGTCTGTGTCAATGATGTGTATCTTATCCATCTAATTGAGATAAAATACTTTGTCTAAAGTTTCTAGGGGCTGATGAGAACTTGGGCATGACAGGTGTGACAGCCCATCAGCATTGACATGTTAAGCCCCTTTATAGAATAATATCAGAAAAAAAGCAGTGTCTAATGACAGAATTCCATGCTTTGGTCCAAAAATTTAACATAATGGGCAAGGATGTGTCAGCAAGTAAAATCTCTACCATTCAGCTAGGTATGGAACTTCCTAATTCCAAGGATAATGCTGAGCCTCTCATTCTATTTGCATGCAGTTCTTCTCAAGAGCAGTGAATGTTTGTCATACAAAAGTAATTGGTTTCTCTCTTTAGGAAAAACATGGGAAAGAACTGCATCCAGTCCATATAATAAAGTATCACAAGCCAATTGCAATGGTAATGAAGCATCAAAGTGCAAAAACATTTTAGCTTATGTCAACAGTCTCTTTGCTTCCTTAAATGCACGCGAATACTCTTTAGTTTATTTCCAGTTTTTCTTTGTAACATTTCTTACTGTCACCAGATTAGGCAGTAATTTGCCATCTTAATTAAACAGTCCTAAGAATAAACATAACTATTCTATACTCTCTGGCATAGAGTTTGAAAGAACTGCCTTCTCTTTCTCTGGCAATTTGCCTCAGGCCTGTGGCATCAATTACATGTCCAATGTATTCAACTGAAGGTTTAAAGAAATCACATATGTCTCAGTCCATGGTCTTCCAAAATTTGCAAGACAGAGTCCATATTTCAAAAATCATCATCTTGATCCTTTCCTGTAACAAAGATTGTTATACAAATAACACTGAACTCTGTTCGGTGCCTTCAGAATCTCATCCATGGCTTCTAGAACAGAGTAGGTACTGATGTGATGCAGAACAGGAAAATAATACTTTTGTGTGTTGATGGTGGGATATTTGTGAGATACCAGATCACTCTCTATTTGTAAGTAGTCACTGAGCAAACACAGTGTCCTGAAACACTGTCTTCAACTAAGAACAAACAAATATTTAATATGAAAAAGTGGACGCTGGACTGTGCATAAAAATGGATTCAGTGCATTCTGAAACCACCACAAATTCAGCCTGCCTCCTACTCACTGTGTGAAATGACTCTGATGTTCACTGAACAGTCCAAATCAGCTTCTACCAGAAGCTTCAGAGCAAAAGGCACCACTCCAGACTTGTAATAGTTCACTTCACCACCAGACTGCCACCTGGGATCCCAGTGAGCCCCAGAAGGCTGCTGCCCCCTATTGCCCAAAACCCCAGGAAGTCCCAGGCAGCTGAAGGCCCTGGGAAGCCCCAGGTGGCTATAATATGCTGCTGCTAGGGTCCCACAGCTGCGGTCATGTGGCCACCAGGAATCCCAGGAAGTATAGGCAGCTGCTTGGAACCCAGAAATCCTGGGCAGCTGCTGCTGTGCAGCTGCTGAGGACCACACATTTGCAGCCTCGGTGTGGGATCCCATCTGTCAATGTGTGAAACTGACAAGGTGACAGCTCTCCATCACTCAAAGGGGGACACAGTGTTTAGGCTGACACTGTCACCTTAGCTTTGCTGACAAAAACCCTATTCCTCAGGTAGTTTTATTTTATTGGCAAAATAGGATAGTTTTGTCGGCAAAAAGGTGAGTATAGTGTGTACACCACCACTGTTTTGCCAACAAGAGGTGACTTTTGTTTTTCTAGAGTGTGAAGGCCTTCAACATCTTCTGAGCTGAGCCTCCTCCTTTCAGACAGAGCTGAGTATACTCTCTTAAGAGTCTTTGTTTGTGTTCAGTGACTACTAGAGTTGACAGCACTGATGACTGGGTCTAGAAACTAAGCCTGAGGCTAAACCTAGGCTGGGGTCCCTGCTTCAGTGAAAGACAATGCAGAGGTGGTTTCCTACAACCTGCTGAAATCACTGAGACCTGGGTAAAAGAGTAGAACCTCACAATGTGGAATTGCACAAATGGCAGTAAGTAGCAGCACTGGCAGAGAACAGCAGCAACAGAGTTAACAACAGCAGCCAAGAGGTGGAGTAGTGGCAGCAGCAGCAGCGCCATTGCTCAGTGCCCTTCCTTTGGGGTTCTAGGTGAATACCTAAAAGCATCACTGAACTCTCAGTTTCCACTGATTAAGGACAGCCAACCATGAATGGGGTGCAGGAGAGGATGAAAGGAGTGACATGTTGAATGAACATTACCATGTCAGATTTTCACACTGCAAGGTCAGAAAACTGAGGCAAAGGATGCTGCCCACTGGACTGCAGGGGTGTGTGTGTGTAAACTTTGGGAGGGCTAGAATTCATCTAATTGCCTTTCTCCAGTGCCTTAAAAGAAATAAACTCCAACTCCTACAGAGAAGCAGCTGGAGACCCAAGATTCAGTCTTCAAGGGATTCACAGCAGAGATTGTTCAGTTACCATCCCCTCATTCAAATGCTACTGAGAATAAAAGTAAAAAATAACTTTATTAATAAGCCTTATAATATGAAAACATAACTAATATATTCATAACAAGTTGTGGCTGTTTGGTAAATCCACGTTCATCATTTCACAGCTTTCTCCTTCATAAACACAAACAAGAAAACAAAATGAAATTAAGTAGAACAGTCCCCACAGAAATACAGTGAGAAAGAATTCCAAGAGTTCCTAAAGTTTAGGTGGAGTTCACCCAAATCTCAGCTATAGTCTCTGGTCGCCAAGTCCAAAGGCTTGAGCTGAAAGAAGCAGCTCTCCTCTACTTTGGTTGCAGGAATCTTCAGTAGCAATCGATGTACAGTAGGTTCCTTTTCTTCTTCTGTTGAAACCAGCACCATCCAGTCAGCTCACTGATTAACCAGCATCGGTCACATACACAGGTGAAGAAACTCTGCTGCAAAATCTTCCAGAGGAGGGAGAAAACATCTCGTTGTCCACTCCTGGCTCAGCTTCTCCCAGTCAAACACTGAGCCAGGAGTAGTGTTTAGTTATCCCAGATTACTGAGAGCTTGTGCTTGTTTTGTATTGTTAAATGGAATCCCTAGATATTTTAGCTGGCCCTCATTGCTGCAGACTTCATCTGGCAGAAGAGTTACAGGTGACTTTCCATTACATTGTTAACAATATTCTGTGGAGAAATATGTTACAAATCTCATGAGAAATAGTTGCTTTGTAGAATTCCATACAAGATATTTTGTAATGAGAAACAGCAACATCTCTGAATCTTTTGAGGTTCACCTATAAATATTATACAGGTAGACACTATTAGGATATAACCAAAGTCTATTGATGCTCTCCCTGACTTCAAAATACTCTTTGAATCAGACCCTTGATTCCTGTTCTCAATAGCTGAAAAGAAATGAGTTTGGTCCTCATGTTGACTTCATTATTTAGAAAGAAAAAGCAAGAACAAAGCACCCTTACTAGAAATTCTTCCTTCACAAATGAATTTTCTCCTGACTTATCTAGAGTAATTTATACTTAAACCAAAGAAATCTTAGTGGTAGCAAATGCTAATGATTTTTTTCCTTGTGAATAATTTGCATCTCCTTCTCTGTCTATTTGTTTTTGTTGGAAATGAAAGCCACACTAGCTCTGCTTAGAACCTGTGGTGCTCTTCAAGACCAGATTCCTAATCACTTCAGCATCTAAGTTAATCTTAGGTAAGAATGTAATTCACCTTTTCAGTTCAACCAGCTGAAAATTTAATTAGAATCCAACAGTGTTTAATGCCCCCCCAAACACTTCAGTGTAATTTCCTCTGTGCTTACTGAAAGACTTTATATATAGTGTCACAAAATTTGTCATAGTTAACAACTATCTCTTGTTGGCATTAGCTATGTTTATCATCTTCTTATCTAGTTGCCTAACTTTCCTGGGCACTTATTCTGTACCTCTTTGCTTAACGCAGAAGTTTAGATTGCAGAATTCGAAATGATGGTGCTATGAATGTTTCTCTTCAGAGACCTATAAAGCAATTATTTAATCATAATTCTGTTAGGGAACATTTCTCTTGGTTAGATATACTTAGAGTGGAATAGACCTAGCTATTGTGGAATAACTTATAATAGTATTTATGCTCAGCCATCTACACAAAAAATATTTAAATCAAACTACAGAGAAAACTGAAAAAATAAACTGATTATACACTTTGCTACATACTTGGGACTTGGAGCTACATGTAGCAAAAGGATGTTGGTAGTAACAAAAAGAAGGAATAGATATTGTTCTTACCACTCTAGGAATTAATATATCCATATAATAGCTAATTTCAATTACTTTTAAAACAGTTTAAATGTATTTTCTGAATCCTCCCTGTAGTTATGTTGTGCTATGATCTGTCATATATACTCGTGGTGAATTAGGACTAAATGGAGCCCAGGTCCAGCTCCTGAAAATAAATCAAAGTGCTCATAATACTCCTGATTACCACTGAGTTATTGGTAACGCTGCTCTCTAGTCTCCAAGGCACATTAACCTGAAGTCTTTTGCTGGGCACCCACCCACAAATCCTTACACCCAAACAGTGGAGGTAATTGAGCTCTTTCTGAGCCTAAGGTCAGATCCACAGATAGATACATGCCAAGTTCCAAAGGCAAAGCCCTGTTAGTTTAGTCTGGCAAAAGAAGCAAGGAGTCCTGTGGCACTTAAAGACTAACAAATTTATCCTTCATCGTTTGAATTCGGATGATAAATAACACAAAGATAATTTAAGCTTAACCTATACAAATAATGCTATTAACATAACCATATGGTTAAGGAGATTGTTTCTTTAAAAAGGCTTGCAGAAGTTCCTAAATAACGTTCTGCCATAAGAATTATTAATATTAAGGACTGCAAATTTAAAAATAATGTGAAATTTTGCAAAAGTTACTAAGTGAGAGAGACAATGTAAGTAGCTTGGTAATTTAAAAAATAGTTGGTTTATAAATAAATCAGAGTTAATCTATCTATCTATCTGCTGGTCTCTAAAGAAGTTAGACCAGTAAATTAATGTAACTCACAAAAAGAAACATTTTGTGCATTGAAAAATACATCTCCAACATGCATGATAAAATACATTTAATTACTGTAGAGTATTAAATGCAACAGCTTTATATGTTGCCCAAACCAATAACAAGTGTTTTCCACAAACTGCTTCTGTACTTATGCAAAACATAAGTTGAAGTTAAAGTCCAACTTTGCCTTCACTTTTTTCTTTACTAGGCACTTTGACATGTATCTTAAATTCACAGAAATGTAGAGGACCTAAAATAAAGTGCATGTGTGCTGCTGCCTGTAGCTTCTTAACAACTTCAGAGTAAAAAAAATAATAAAAATGTTCTTTTTTAACTTTACTAATACAACACAAATAGAATTTTTTCAAAGGGATCTCACAAGGAGGCTTCATAAAATTTTTTTAAAGAAGAAACCAAAGAAATTACTCACAGTAGGCTAAAACCAGAATCTGGGCACATTCCATATCCTTGGAGCAGAGCCCTCCATCTGTTTCAACAGGTGGGTATGAACTCGCTGGTGAAAAATAGACAAACATCCAAAAATGGATACTTGGAGAACATCTTTGTTCAATTGGATTTAAAAGAATTTGGATCTACTAATATACTTCATTCTTTCAGCTCATAGACCTCATCAGGTTATCTAGTCCAACCCCCTGCTAAAAGCAAGGCCACTCCAACTAAATCATCTCAGCCAAGGTTTTTTCTAACCAGGTCTTAAATGCTTTCAAAGATGGAGATTCCACCACCTCCCAAGGTAACCCAATCCAATACTTTACTACCCTCCTGGTGAGAAGGATCTTCCTAATATCCAATCTCGACCACCACAGCTGCAACTTGAGACCATTGTTCCATGTTCTGTCCTCTATTACTACTGAGAACAGCTTAGCTCCCTCCTCTTTTGAAGTACCCTTTCAAGTAGTTGAAGTTTGCTATCAAATCCCCAGTCAGTCTTCTCTTCTGCAGACTAAATAAGCCTAGTTCCTTCAGTCTCTCCTCATAAGTCACATGACCTAACCCTTTAATAATTTTTGTTGCCCTCTGCTGGACTCTTTCTAATTCGCCCAAATCCTTTCTGTAGTGGGAAGCCCAAAAGTGGACACAGTATTCCAAATGTGGCCTCACCAGCACTGAATAGAGGGGAATATTCACATTCTTTGATCTGCTGGCAAGACTTCTGCCGATGCAGCCCAATATGCCATTGGTGTTTTTGGCAATAAGAGCACATTGTTGACTCATATCCTGCTTCCCATCCATCATAACTTCCAGGTCCTTTTCTACAGTGCTGCTACTTAGCCGCTTGGTCCTTAGCCTGTAGCAGTACATAGGATTTTTCAGTGCTAGGTGCAGTTTGCACTTGTCCTTGTTGAACCTCATGAGATTTTGTTTGGCCCAAAACTCCAATTTGTCAAGGTCTCCCTGAACCCTTTCCCTGCCCTCTGGTTTGTCTACCCTTCCCCCCAGCTTGGTATCATCTGTGACTTTACTAAGTATACAATCTATCCTGTCATCCAGATTGTTAATGAAGATTTTAAATAGAACTGCCCCAGAATCAACCCCTGAGGCACTCCCCTAGGTACTGGTTGCCAACTAGACATTGAACCATTGGTCCCTACCTGCTGAGCCTGATGATCTAGCCAGCTTTCTATCCACCTTACAGTCCATTCATCCAAATCATACTTCCTTAACTTGCTGAGAAGAATGCTATGTGAAATGGTATCAAAAGCGTTCCTAAAGTCGAGGTATATCACATAGACAACATTCCTGCATCCACAAAGATAGTCATCTCATCATAGAAGGCAATCAGGTTGGTCAGACATGATTTGCCCTTGGTGAATCCATGCTGACTGTTCCTGATCACTCTGTTTTCCTCCAAGTGTTTCAGCATGGATTCTTTGAGGATCTGCTCCATGATTTTTTCAGGGACCGAGGTGAGACTGATTGGTCTGTAGTATTGAGTCATCCTTTTTCTCTTTCTTGAAGATAGGTACTACATTTGTCTTTTCCCAGTCATCTGGGACCTCCTCCATTCACCATGAGTTTTCAAAAATAATGGCTAGTGGCTCTGCAATCACATTGTTCAACTCCCTCAGCACCTTTGGATGCAGTTCATCCGGCCCCATAGACTTGTGCACATTCAACTTCTCTAAGTAGTTCCTAACCAGACTTTCCATCAGCGAGGGCTGCTCTCCTTGTCTCCATTCTGTGTTACAAAGTGTAGTAGCCTGGGAGCTGACCCTGCCTGTGAAGACTGAGGTAAGAAAAGCATTGAGCACTTCATCCTTTTCCGCATCATCTGTCATGAGGATACCTGCCCCATTCAGTCAGGGACCTACACCATCTTGGATCCTCTTTTTGTTACTGACTACTTGTAGAACCCCTTCCTGGTATCCTTCACATCCCTTGCTAGCTGCAACTCCAATTTCCCTTTGGCCTTTCTGATTATATCCCTGCAGGCCTGAATAATATGTTTATATGCCTCCCAGTCATCTGTCCAAGTTTCCACTTGTAAGCTTTCCTTTTGTGCTTCAGCTCAGCAGAGAGTTCTCTGCTAAGCCACACTGGCCGCCTTCTATATTTGCTGTTCTTTCTGCACATTGGAATATTATCTTGTGTCCTTAGTATGGTTTCTTTAAACTACAGACAGCTCTCTTGGACACCCGTCCCTTTCAGATTAGCCTTCCACAGTGTCCTTTGATCCATAACTTAATAAACTACCATAGGAAACTAAGACCAGTGTCCCTAATTTACTTTTTGAAGACTCTGCTTGTAAAAAAGAGAAAAATATGGGGAATATCTGCCATGTCTAAGGTCATCATTATTTTCTCAGTCTAAAGTACTTTCTTTTCAGGATCTTTCTGCTGGATTATCTGGTTGTTTTGTTCTTTGCATGTTTAGATACTTAGAACAAGCATGATCATGTTAAAACATGTCTTTACTGAAGTTCTTGGTCTGCAATTTTTTTTTTGCTTCTCCAGCATGAATTATTCTTTGTATTAGTACAATATGTGTTTCTTGGTCATTTCTTTACCCTCAATAGATGTGATAATTACCCCGTGAACAAGGAATATCATCTGGAGAATAACCAATGTTCTGTTTCAAAATCCAGGACCCCAAGAGCTAAACTTTTAGCCATTATCAGTACAAATATGGACAGCATACATCCCTGAAAATATGTTTGTTTAGTTTTGAATGGATAGAATTTGACCCACATACAGGGCAGGATGGGAGAAGTGGGAGCTCTGAAGCATCAGAAATGGCTGCTAATTTGCATTAGCTTTCCTTTTCCTTGACTTCTAAGCAAATTATCTTAGTGGAATTAGGCAGGGTTTTAGAAGGGAAATTTAAGTGCCATGTTGAACTTTCACTTTAATAGAGCTACTTACTAATATACCAGCACCTACAGTTTAAGATTTGCAGAACTCCTTTATGTATAGATATTTTGTTCTGGAAATGACCATTACTATGTATTCATTTTGCTCCCAGCCTCTAGCTTGTGCCATAGAATTACTCAGAATGACTGGAAATAGATATCAGTTCAAGACAGCTTCAAACACTTTCATTGATATGAACATAAAAATTTTCATAGCTTTCATCGTTGTCACCTTGATTACCAGAAAGCATAACTTTAATAACTGAAATCTATATTGCGGCTTTCTGCCGAAGAATCCAAGTGCTCTCAGCCAACTTTATAAAGAATAGGTAGTGGCCCCTGAGGTAGAAGTCATCTTCAGCTTCTAAACATCAAATGACAAGTTCCAAAGGGGCAGCTGTGTCAGTCTAGTTCAGCAAAAAAGCAAACAAGGAGTTTAGTGGCACTTTTAAAGACTAACAAATTTATTTATTGCATGAGCTTTTGTGGGATTTTCTCCCACAAAAGCTCATGTAATAAAAAAATGTTAGTCCTTAAAAGTACCTCTAGACTCCTATTTTTTTCTAATCACATGAGGTTTTTGTGGGAGAAAAATCCCACAAAAGCTGATGCAATCAATCAATTTGCTAATCTTTAAAAGTGCCACTAGACTCCTTGTTTTCTTTGCCAGCTAAACACCACATGGTAACAGTACTTAACATCTTAGGCCAGAATATAGAGTATCCTATCCACTAGGGAAATTTTGGAGAGGCAGAATGAAATGACCTGTTTTAAACTGACACTAGAGCTAACCCTAGTCTGGTGGACAGTGTTTTATGATGTTTTTAATGACCACAAGTGTTCAGGGGAAAAAAATCTCTACTTTATATCTATGCAAAAGCAGCATCTCTCGCAGTATACTGCACTAGCAATTCAATTTTGTCCCAAAGAGGGTATTTTCTGAATTATCAGCAATTCTTCCTGCAGCTCCTATGTTATCTATGAGATCTCCCATCCAAGCATTTAACAGGCCCATCTCAGCTTAAAAAAAACCAAGAAGTGTGGCACTTTAAGACTAACAGATTTATTTTTTGCATGAGCTTTCAAAGATGGGTGAATTTACAGAACAGAATGAAAATAAATGGAAGGGGGTGTAAAACATAGGATCAGGTCATACAGTAACAGCAAATCAGAGCAGTTGTTAGGTTCATACCATGGGAAAAGCCTGAAGTCAAATTACCTTTTGTAATGGGAAAAGAACCCATAGTCTTGATGAAGTCCTGCTTTCACAGAATTAAGCTTGCATATTAGTTTGAGTGCAGCTGTTTCTCTTTGAAGTCTTGATGTCCCAGCCACATCTCTGATGATGGTCATTAACAAATCATTTATCGAGTGATTAGAAAGATGGAAGTGCTCAGCAACTGGTTTCTTTGTTTTGTGATTTCTGATATCAGCTCTGTGTTCATTTATTCTTTTGTGCAGCTTAGTTTACAAATGTTGTCATGATCACAATTCAAGACAACATGTTTACAGCTTGAAGGCTGCTGTGGGTTAAAGTATAACTGACCTGCAAAAGTCACAGCATACTCAGAGGTGTCCTGAAATTAAGTAGAAGGCTAATTTATGAATGGAATGACTGATCATTAGAATTTTAATGAATAAGAGGCACCCTTCATTGTTTTTCTACTTCCATGTCTTAATAAACAGCTCCAGTGATAATTAACTGAATTTCTACATTTATAGAAAACTAGCACTTCATAAATATTAAATTGTGCTATTATCACACATGTGCTGGTTTGCTATGAATATATCAATTTGGCAATTACTGGTAGAGCTCTGTTACAATGTAAAAGCAGACAGCTGCAGGACAGGAATGCCATGTAATCAGTAAAATTATAGAAACAAAACAAAATGCTCTGTCCTGGACGGTTCCTTTCAAGAATTCTGCTTGTGGTAAAGAAGGATGTCCAGTCCAATCAAAATAGGTGATTTTTCAATTAATTCACGAAACACTTAAATAATAATTAAACCTGTTTTCAGACAGTTTGGTAAATCTTGGGGAGGGCTCAATTAAGGCACAGATTTAAGATCCTATAATCATAAGACCACATAATAGTCAGTTTTCATTAAAAAAAAATTAGGGCTTGTCAACACTTAACTACAGTGGCATAGGAGCAACTGTTCTGCAATGGAGGGATCCTCTCATTGTTGTAAATAATCCATTTCCCAAAAAGGCAGTAGCTAGGCAACAGAAGAATTTGTTCATTAACCTAACACTGTCTATACAGGCACTTAGATTTGTTCAACTACGTGCTCAGCAGTGTTTATTTTTCACATCTCTTACTAACACTGTTAAACCATCCTAATTTTCTAGTGTAGAAGCAGTTTAAATACATTTTTAGTTTTTATGGTTGCAAGGAAATCATGAAAATGTGAACTGAGGATAGCCAAAGTTTGTGTTTGCAAGTGTCCTGAAACAATAGTTCTCAGAGGTGTGAATTACCTCATCCATGTCAAGAAGATGTTAATTCTAAGACCCATTGCTCTGGATGGGAGAGGTTCCTGCCTATAGCAGAGGGCTCTGTAGAAGGAAGAAGGAAAAAGGGCAGTGAGCCTTGCTCTGGCACAAACATGCCAATTAAAAGGCTAAGTACTGTGGGATCCTTGTTGTTCCTGAGAAAAAGGCAGCCAGTTGGACTATGAAAAATGAATTAACTTGGTTGTCATAAAGAATTATTCTGGAATTGTTCAGTCTGGGCCTTGAAACTAGAAACACAAGAGAGACCTGGATAAGGTGGAAGGAGTGATGAAACCAATCACTGCAGGACCTCAGGCAGATAAGTGGTCTTCCCGGTCAGAAAATTAGTCATTTTCTAATATGTGTTAGACAAAAAATTCAAAATTCAAAAAATATCTGCAAAAGCATGGGTCTCTAGTGGAAAGATCACTGAAGCAAATATCAAAAATCCAAAAAAAACTAGTTGAAGGCTATCGTTTTCCAAAAATAAACAACCCCTCCCCAACAATAAAGATTTTGACAGAGAAATCAAGAAGCCATTGAAATAACTGATGAGAGGCTAAAGCTGATAAGACACCATGCTGTCACAAATGGGGTGCTGTGCTGAAGTACGAAATGTTAAAGGGATCAAATGCAAAAGCATGGAAGAAAAATTACAAATGTAGTACAATTTAATGTTAGAAAAAGCAATTAGGATAACCAGAACACATGAAATACCCAATAGTTGTCACTGACTTCATGCATGTAACAAAACAGAGATATGACCAGCAATTAGACATGCACCCAAAGTGATACCAGATTGCCACCAAGGTGCCAGCCTTATGTGCAATTAAAGGAGAAGTGTGTAGCAAGGGCACAGATCTAGCAAGTTTGAAATTGGTGTGGAATGTGTCATGCAGAGCAAGAGGAATGTCCAAGACTAGGGATAATATGCATGAAGTGCCCCCAAAAAGCCACTTTACCCGAGCATATTGCAGAGTGAAACAGAACAGTACAGGACAGAGTGCATGTAGTTAGACAGCACCTCAAAGGAGAGGAATTTCACAGCAAGGACAGTGTTCTTTGAGGCTGTGATATAGAACTTGTCATTTTCCTCCTTAAAAGAGACTGTAGGAAAAGTCTAGCCCACACCATGACAAACATCACCTGTGTCATTGACACTAACAGGAGATGGAGGGCATCCTCTCCACATAATGGCAAAATGCAATCTTCAATTCAGGTGCAACAAAAAATGTCAATCTAGATTTCTATATAATGAACACACCAGGAAGACTAATATTGGGACAGACTGCTTTAAAAGCTTTACATGTCATAAACAAATCTAATGGAAGTAAAATCTGTAAAAGATCATATAACAGCAAAGGAAATAAAGAAAAGATTTTCCAGTGTGTTAAAGGCATGAGATATTTTCTAGGATATTGCAAAATCAGGCTAACTAGAAGTGCAGTCCCAGAAGTGCAAGCATCATGACTGCAATTAACCATAATTCAAAGTGGAACAGGGAATATGAGCATGCAGAATAATAGGAGTGATTGGATTTAGGAGACCATCTAGGATATTTTCATATTAATATTTCATAATTGCAATAATCCACAGGAGCTATGCCTTGTTTGGTACCAATAGAAAGGTTGTAACTTGCTAGGAATGATTATAGTAATTGTGTAGATGTCAAATCTGTAGTAGAACTTGGGAATATGTTTGTTATATCTGTTGTTCAATTCATGTGATTCTGGGGATCTCCAAGTGGATGTCTAGAGTCATTGTTTCCTTAATGGCTTGTTAAGGCAACCAGAAATATAATGGGCCTAGGGAGAAACCTGCTCAATGAGTCACCTGGACTGACCCCGTGACTCAACTTCATTTTGATTTGCAAAAGCTTCACACAGCAGGGGGAAGGCCAGAGGTGATAAAAGGCTGGAACACCAAGTCCTTTTTCCCTCAGTCTCCAGTCTATAACTAACAAACACCCATACCTGGAACTATTCATCTGCAACTGGACAAAGGACTAAGGCCCACCCAGGCAATGGATGTCTTCCAAAGGAACTGATCAAGCCTGCAATCTCCAAATTCTTCCAAGGACTTGTTCTACATGGACGCTTATCTTTTGTATGTATGTGATTCACTTTGACCCTTTAACATCTCATATTTTGTTTCTTTCTTTTTTATATTAAGCCTTTAGTTTTAGTTACTAAAGGATTGGTTAGCCATGTGGGGTACATTTACATTATTCAAAATTTTCAAAAAAACTTTTTTTGGGTTAAGTATTTTGAAATAATTATTTCGCAAAAATCTTTTTCAAAATGCTATTTCAGGACAACAGTCCATTGTCCTGAAATACTGTGGCTTTTTTTTTTTTTTTTTTTGAAAAGGAAAGTCTAAACTGGACTTCCTTTTTCAAAAAAAAAGCAAGTCAATGGATGAGATAGGGAGGATTATTCGAAAAAAAAGCTTTTTCCATGTCTGGGGATGGCTTTTTTCAAAAAATGCTAGCTCAGAAAAGGCTTTTTATTTCAAAAAAGCTGGCAGGTTTAGCTTTTTCGAAAAAGCGCTCTGGTATCTCGAAATACCGGAGCACTTTTTTGGGATTGTTAAACCTCATTTAATATTGAAAAAAAGCCTTTTTTGAGCTAGCTTTTTTGAAAAAAGCCATTGTGGGATACAGAAAAGGCTTTTTTTTTTTTTTTTGAAAAATCCTCCCTATCTCATCCATCGACTTGTTTTTTTTCATGAAAGAAAGTGCGATGTAGACCTTCCTTTTCAAAAAATAAAAAATAAAAATAAAACCACATTACTTCAGGAGCCTTCCCCAGCATTTTTTGGAAAAAAGTTTTTTTGAGACAATTATTTTGAAATACTTATCCTGAAAAAAGCTTTTTTTGAAAATGCTGAGTAATGTAGACATAGCCATGGTGTTTTGGGTACAATCCACACCCATAGTGTTCTGTTTAATATGGCTGGTCCTTTGGGGTCAGGAGAACCTATTTTTTTAAGCGATCCAGTGGTTAGCTGGGAACCAGGACAGAGCTGGAATGCAATAAGGGGAGCTGTTTATTCTTTGTTATGTTTCTTGATAGCAGGTATGGGGAATCAGAAACATGGTTTGTTGCTGATTGGGAATCTGGCTTAAGTGCCACCCATCAGCATTCAGAAAGAGTTGGGCTCTCAGTTTTGAAGTTTGCCCTGATTGTTGCATATTCAGGAGGTTATCCCAGGAGGCCTGGTTCACAATAGGGTATAATTAAAAAGGTGAAGAAATTACTGGAATGGATTAGCTTGATGGCTACAACACAAAATAAAAACACTGGTGCTATATAGATATGCACAGACTCTCGAGACTTAATCGAGCAATGACGCAAGAACACTGTGGCCTGTGCACCTTCGATAACATCAGTCACAAGTGGCAAGTATATTCAAAGTACTAGATGCTCAGTCTGGTTTTTGGCAGATCAGACTGGATGAAGACAGCAAGTTAATCACTTTGCACACTGTTTAGAAATTGACACTTCAAAAATGACACATTTTGGACCTCATGTGCACAAGAGATAGTCCAGGAAAAGGCCCATGAGATAGTGATAGGAGTCAAAGTCATCATCAGGCCTGCGTTTTCCAGCAATCAAAACAAACTGGCTTTTCAAAGTGTATATTTTTAAAATATTGGATATGTATAATATTAATAAAAAGAATATATGTATCAACAAACATGAGCAATACATAATCCTTCTAGCATGAAAATGCTGGGCATTGAGGGCTGGTGCCAGCTCTGTTGGGGGCAGGAGCCAGCTGCATGCAGGAGTTGGGAGTCAGAGAGAGATGCTATGGACACCACTAAGAGCAGGTGCAAATATCAGTTGCTCTGCCACATGGCAAGGGATCCCTGCACTCTACTGCCACGTGCTCTGGCTGCCCAGGAGAAGCTATTCAGTGCTTGTACTAGGTCCAGGCCTTTGTGAAGAAGGGAGCAGTAGGCAGTGAGTCTCAGCAGCAGCCAGTCCACAGCCTGTGTCCTGAACTCTGGGGATGAGTCAGCTGCATCTGAGCACACAATTGGGGAGCATGTGATTCCCCCATGTGCCCTGTGTCTGCACAGTGATTCTGGAAATAAAGAGTGATTTTGGGAAAAAAATGAAATGGTGGCAATTTCCAGACAACACTGTTCCTACCCATTGTCTATGGCATACCAGTGCAGGACAGGAGAACAACAACCACATAATGCACTGCTTAGAAGATGCAGAGAGTTCAATCTAAAACTGAATCACAGCAAACTTCCTAGTCATTGTCATGGAAGTGAATAACTTTGGTAACGTCTCACAAAAAGGAGATACCAGGCCCAACACAATTAAAGTGAAAACAATATAGCAAGAAATGCACAAGCCTCCCACAAAGAACTGGAAGCCATGCTAGAGATTATGACCTATCTAGCAAGATTTACACCAACATTAACAGAAACAACAGTGGTACTGGCACAGTCTGTGATGCTGTCTGGATCTAGGGGACTGCTCATGGTTATCTTTCAAATTAATATTTCATGTTTGCAATAATCCATATGTGATATAATGTTTTTGGTACCACTAGAAAAGTTGTACTTTGCTAGGAATGATTATAGGGTTTATAGGAAGATATCATATCTGTATGAGAAGTTAGGCATGTACTTGTTCTATTTGTGTTTCAACTTCTTTGATTCTGGGAAACTCCCTAGATGGAGTGCCCATTAAGGAAGCTCCCAGCTACAGTGGGCCTAGGAAGAGGCCTGTTAGACCATTCAGCCAGTCTGACCAGGTGACTCAACTCCATTTTTGATTTGGGAAGGACTGAGAGCATGGGGAAAGCCAAATGTGATAAAAGGCAGTGGCCCCATCTCAATTTAGTTTTCAGTGTGTCTACAGCTATTCTTCTGGGATGGAATAAAGGACTGAGACTCACCCAGGTGCATACCAGAGGAATTGGACTAAACTGCAAACTTTTCAAGGCCTTGCTTTCTATGGACTCTTACTCATTTGTATGTATGTAATTCACTTTGACCCTTTAACAGCTCTCATTTTGTTTGTTTTCTTTTTATATTAAACCTGTAGTGGTAGTTACTCAGGGATAGCCTGGCAGCATGGTATTTTGGGTAAGATCCAAGCCTATATTGTTCTGGGTGATGCAACTGGCCCTTTGGGGTCAGGAGAACGTATTTCTTTAAGATACAGTGGTTTGGTGGGGATTGGAGGAGCTGATGTGCAATAAGGGGGCTGTTACTATTTTGTTAAGCTTGGTGATGACCAGAGTGGGGAATCAGAATCATGTTTTGTTACTGACTGGGTGACTGGTTTAAGTACCACCCATTAGTGGTTTGGCAGTTTGATCCCTGGTTTTGCAGCTTGCCTTGATTTTTGCACATTCAGAAAGGTATCCCAGGAGGCACAGGACACATAGCCAACTGGACAAGACCTTCCAAAACATGAATACTATCAACCTCAAATCAAAACTAACAGATACAAGTGAGAAAAAAAAACCCACTACAAATAAATGCTCTGCAAGCAACAGTTGGAGCAATATTCAGTATTGACACCAGTGGAACAAAGTTGTGCTCAGCTAGAAAAAGAATTATTTGCCACTATTACTGGATGTTAGGGTTTTCATTAAGACATACGTGGCTGCACAGTAACAGTTGAAGCAGCTAAGGCATCTGGAGCACATTCTTGACAAGCCACGGCTTCTGTATCACCAAGACTTCAGCAAATGACCTTAAAGCTACAAAGGTACCAGCTGAAAGTGAACTGTAAGCCTGGAAAAGAGATTAAATGTAGGGGGTCTTCTCTCACCCAATTTTATAAAAAGACAAGCTACAAAAGAGGAGGATGAGTTGGAGGAAAAAAATGTTCTTGATACTACAGCATTTATAAGTGCCCACAAATAAACAGAGTGATGATGAAAGGAACCATTTTCAGAAAACAATATCTGACCAGCAAGTTTTTACTAGTAGAGACTTTGTAAATGAAAAAACAGATTTGACTATGGAGAAAGTGCTGAAATGGAGAGTAAATCATAATTCCAAAGAAAATGCATCCTGAGTTTTTTCAGGAAGACTGATGAGGATTAGTGATATGACTATGCAAAAGATGGGCAGGAGACACTTTATTGGCTCAACATGAATGCACAAATAGAAGAAATGGTTAAACTATTGTATTTGTGCGCATTATCAAAGACAGAACTGCAAGGAGCCTGTGGCAATTCATATCACAATTAGCAGTGCCTGGCAGAAACTGGCAATTGGTCTTTCTGAACACAGAGGAAACCATTATCTGCCAATGTCTGATTACTACAGTTTTTTTAAAGTTATTCAAATAAGGGGACATGCTAGCCTGCACTGTAGTGAATCACACGAAGGCAATACTTGCCTGATACATTGTTTGCAATAAGTTCATTTCAGATAATGAGAAATTTCTAAGTTTTGCAAAGGCTTTGAGTTTCAGACATATAATCAACAGTCCATATTACCCTTAGTCCAATGGACTAGCTAAAAAATATGTACATATAGCCAAACAGATACTTACCAAGCTATATAAAGACAGCCAAGACCCTTATTTTAAGTTAAGGAACTCCAGAAACTCACCTATGGAATCAACAGGTCCACCCACACGGATGTGAATATGCAGAAGATTCAGATCTGTAACACATGCAGAAATCTCATCTAATATCCAGAGCTATAAATCACAACACAATAAAACAGCTGGATGCATAGAAGACAACAGGAGTCCTATATGATAAACATGCCAGATCAAGAAATCTGTAACAAGAAATGCCAGCATACTGGTGCAAAGCTCAAATTGTCCATGCTACCTGACACAGAAATTGAACCAGCAAAACAACCCAGATTATAAGTAACACAGACAAGGGCAGGGACTATAATTTCACCTAAATACTTGACACCTGAGGCCTCTTTTCAGGTCATATTTTCTTCATCAGGTATCCTCGCAGTAGGATGCTCAAATGAGGACACTAACTGTGCAAACAAACAAACCTTTAGATTCGCCAACTAGGCAGAGAGAGGAAACAATGCAATTACAGTCAAAACAAGTACAATCATTTGATGACATTGTGTCCATGAATACAATACACATTCCAGATATGGAATATTTAAAGCCAAAGAGATTTAGAGCCAAAGGGTTGTAAAATATTCTAATGCTGTTATTAAGTATGAACCTTAGTAATATTCATCTACAAACTTTTTATGATGGTGGGATATACTTCATCCTATGCAGTTGGATAACTGGTGCAATGTCCGTCTAGGAGAAGCACAGGGAGTGACTCAGATTGGCTTTGCATTTGGGCTATGTGGGGCTGCTGAGAGAAGAGCATATATTTGAAAGCCTTGTAAATAAAATCTGGTTTAATTTAGCCTGTCCTGTGTAGGTCTCCATATCTGTGAGCAGTCTGCACAATGACAGTGCAGTTCCTATCACCTGTTCTCATTGGAGAATGGGTGAATGACTGGGAGAGGTGCTCCATAGGCAGGGATGGTGGCAGAGTGGTGCCACATAGGCAGTCACGCTAGCTGTGTGTTTCATACCATTGCTGGGCTGGGGGTGGAGATTCCTGATAAACTCATAACGGATAATGGCTCTCAATCCACAAGTGATTCTAACAAATTTCTTGAGCCAAAAGCAATCAACCCTGAAACAGTTAAAAAATGTGTGAAGAAAATAACTCAGAAGAAATACTATGATAAGAATGGCAAATGAATTGGTATACTCTTACAAATGGGAGATACTAGAAGAGTCTAAACAGAAGTTGTTGGCAACCTGCCAAGTTAATAGCTATACCATCTGCCCCAATGTCATGTGTCCTCACCACTTCTGAAGGTCTATTCAGCAGAGGAATTGAAGATACATAAATAAAATCTGGCAGGATATTGCTCATCTCTTTTCAGACTACACAGAATTCTTCTTAAAGCAGTAATACATCTACAGTCACTAAAAGTGAAAAACACCAGAAGCACAAACACAGACTCCAGGTTTGTAAATCTACCTCAATAAACAAGTTGCTCACAGTAGCAGGTAGTTTTGAGAACAAGTGTCGGTGAGATCAGGAATCCACTAAAGTTCAGCCAGATTAGTTACTTCCAGATCTCTATAAGGGAGAGAAAAAAACCCTTTAAAGACATTAAATTAATGTATCCTGACCTTCTTCATGTAAGACGCAACAGCCACAAGAGTCCATGGGTGCTGAGCCCTGTCATGCAGCCCAGGCTGTTTGTAACCTTGACACATTTCAGTGACTGTGATCAGGAAATAAAGTTCAGTGTCTTACTAGTACTTAGATGAGCGACTCTTATTACATCTTGCCAAGCTCCAAAGGGGCAGCTGTGTTAGTCTAGTCCAGCAAAAAAAGAGTCCCGTGGCACTTAAAGACTAACAGATTTATTTTTTGCATGACCTTTCATGGGCAAAAATCTCACTTTGAAGCATCTGATGAAGTGGGATTTTCTCCTCTGAAAGCTCATGTGAAAAATAAATCTGTTAAGCTGTGTTCAGACAAGGGTTTTATTTTGAAACAACAGCGTTGTTTCAAAATAAAATTTCTTATATCCAGATGACATTCCATTATTTCGAAACAACGGGACCCGTTGTTTTGAAATAACAGGCGTTGTTTCAAAACAGTAAAATCTCATGTCTAATCGAAATAGCCGTTGTTTCAAAACGGTTGTTTCAAAACAATGACTTTTGGACATGTTATTTTGAAATAACCATTATTTCGAAATAACACTTTTGCCCTTCTCCTTCCCAGGGTGCCTTTATTTTAGCCTTTATTGGGTGGGGGCATGGCCCAGGAAGGGGGGCCATGTTGCCACACCTCCCATGGTGCCCTTCTCCTAAAGTGAAATAGCAAGTGCTGTCTTTGGACATGCTATTTTGCTTTGAGCTTTTCCCTTAATTCGAATTAACTTATTTCGAAGTAAGGACTTATTTCAGAATAACAGTTTATGTGTGAACATAGCCTTAGTCTTTAAGTGCCACAGGACTCTTTGTTTTCTTATTACATTTATGTGTGTATCTCTTTCTTTCTGTGTAGATGTGAATGGGTGTGATCACTCCCTGTGTGTGTCTGTATCCCTCTGTTCTCAGAGAGCTTCTTCTATGTGTTCTTAGAGTTTAAAAATAAATACAGAATATATTCAAAATTCAAGTAGTCTACCCGCAAAGTTCAGTTACATATTTAAAGATTAATAACTCTACCAGCTATTTTGTACTATTAAATACCTGAAGACGACTTACTATACATCCTAATAAAAGGGTGGCATAGTTCTGGACTGCTATGGAAAGGAAATTAATTTCCCCATGGAAATCAGAACTACTAATTAGGGGTATATCTACACTGGAGGCTCTGTTAAGTTGTCTAAAGAAGGTTGACTTAGAAACTCCTGTCAACTACCTTTGTCCACAGTGGCAGGTTCTAGATCGACCCTTCCTGGTGGCCACGAACTCTGGGAAGGGGTCTGGAGGCCAAGTAGGTCAACTTAAGGGCTTTCTGCCATCTACACTGGTTTAAGTTGACTTAAACATTGTCAACCTTAAGAGGTGGTGTTAAGTCAACTATGCAATAACTAAACCACTCATGACAGATATCAGTCTAACCTGTTAAGCTCCAACAGTCCACAAACATCACAGGCAAATTGTTCTAGTGTGTAACTACCCTGACAGGAAGTTTTCTGGTGTTCTGTCTGTCCCTCCTTTGTTGAATTTAAACACCTTGTTTCTTCTCCTGTCATCAGAGGTTATTGAGAATGGTTATGTCCCCACGAGGCTTTTAATTCAAAACAACCACTGTTGTTTTGAAAAAAAAGTTGAGATGTCCGAACAACATTTCTTTATTTGAAAATGTCGAGCCCCCATCATTTTGAAATAACATCTGTTATTTCGGAACAATAAAACCTAGGGTGAAATCAAACTAGCCGTTGTTTCAAAACAGTTGTTTTGAAATAACGCCGTTCGGATGTGTTTGTGATGCTGTCTGGGTCTAAGGGACTGCGTATGATTATTTTTCATATTGATATTTCACGTTTGGGATAATCCATATCTGATGTGCCATGTTTGGTATCAATAGAAAGGTTGTAACATGCTAGGAAGGATTATATAATTTATATGTAGGTATCATATTTGCAATAGAATCTAGGAATCTTATTTGTCTTATGTATGTTCCAAGTTGTTTGAGCTGAGGCAATCCCAGACTGGGCCTGTGCAAATATTGTCCTGTTAATGGCCCATCAGGAGGGGACTCCCAGCTACAGTGGGCCCAAGAGGAAACCTGTTTGACCAGTTACCCAGACTGACCACGTGGCCCACCTCCATTTTGATCTGGCAAGGACTCTGAGATAAAAAGGCCATCGTCCATTCTCCATTTTGTCTTTACTCTCTAGTCTCTGGTCTATCTGCAACCAACACCTGTCTCTGGAACTATTCTTCTGGTATGGAACAAAGGACTGAGACCCACCCAGCTGCTGCTGCTGCTGGGTGCACACCAGAGGAGTGGGACTAATCTGCAAACTACAGGATCTTCAAGGATTTGTTTTCTATGGACTCTAAATCATTTGTATGTATGTGATTCACTTTGACCCTTTAACATCTCTCATATGTAGCTTGTTTTCTTTTTATATTAAACCTTGAGTTGTAGTTATTAAAGGATTGCCTGGCAGTGTGGTATTTTGGGTAAGATCCAAGCCTATATTGTTCTGGGTGATGTGGCTGGCCCTTTGGGGTCAAGAGAACCTATTTCTTAAAGCGACCCAGTGGCTACAGGGGACCATAGGATCTGATGTGCAGAAAGGGGGCTGTTTCTATTTTATTATGCTTGGTGATGACCAGAGTGGTTAGTCAGAAGCATGTTTTGTTACTGACTGGGAGACTGGTTTAAGTACCACCCGTAAGTGGTTTGGGGGTTTGGCCCTTGGTTTTTGCAGCTTGCCCTGATCTTTGTATATTCAGATGGTTATCCCAGGAGGCCCAGGTCACAGTGTTATTTCAAAATAATCATTATTTCGAGTTAACACTTTTGCCCTTCTCCTTCCAAGGGTGCCTTCCTTTTTCTATATATTGGGTGGAGGCATGGCCCAGAGAGGGGGGCATGTTGCCACACCTCCCATGGTGCCCCTCTCCTGAATCAAAATAGCAAGTTCAGTGTCCGGACTTGCTATTTTGATTTGAGGTTTTCCCTTATTTCAATTTAATATTTGCTTATTTTGATTTAAGTTATTTTGAATTAAAGATTTTATTTCAAAATAACTTATTTTGAAATAACTTATTTTAAAATAAGCATTTACCTGTGAACATAGCCAGTAATTCTTATCACTCCTCTTTGTATCAGTCTTTTACATACTGGAACATTGTCATTGTGTCCTCCAATTTTCTCTTCTCCAGAAGAAACAAACCTATTTTTTTTTCAATCTCTCTTCACAGGTCATGTTTTCTGGACCTTTAATAATTTTTCTTGCTATCCTCTGGATTTTTTCATTTATCTACACCTTTCCTGAAATGTGGTACCCAGAACTGGAGGCCTTATCAGCATGGAGCAGAACAGAATAATTACTTTATGTGTCTTTTTACAACATTCCTGTTAATATATCCCAGAATAATGTTCAGCTTTTTTAGCAAGTGTTACATTGTAGACTCATGATTTTAAGTGAGCACCCCTGTTCCACACAGGGGCAAACAATCTCAGTACTGCCCTCTACTTGGTCCCTATGGTTCAGGTGCAGAAACACTCTCTAGCCCTCAGAAGGGGCAGACAAACAGAAGTAACCCTTGGCCCTTAGGTGGGGCAGAAATGTAATTAGTCTTTGGCCCTCAGGTGGGGCAAATGCACACCAGTAATCTCTGGACCTCTGGTGGGTCAGAAAAATACAAATAGTCTTTGGCCCTTAGGTGCTCTCATAGGTCCAGTAGGCAACCAGTCTCAGGGGTCAGGTAAGTATAGGCAGGCTCCCCCTGAAGGGGAGGAGGAAGAGGAAGATGCAAGCTTGCCACTCTTCACTATGTCCCAGGCCAGGGCCCTAGTCAGGATGGCCAGTTTGGACACAGAAGCAGCAGGGTCCCAGTAGCAACATGCTGCCTTGTCAGCTGGGCTCAGGGATTTGGGCCTGTGGGGCCTCTCCCTGAAGTCACTTCCTCCCTTGCCAGTGCCTGGTTGGTGGGTTCCCTGTTGGACTTCTCCAGGTAGTTGTCAAAAGGCAGGGTGCAGAAGTCCTCTATGTCATCCAGCAGGGGTGGGTCTGGCAATTCCACCTGGTCTTGTGCAAGTGGCAGCCCTTTCAGGTTGCAGTTCGAAGGGGCTTTATCTTCTTCTTTGCCAGGCAGAAGCTCCACCAGGTCATCAGATGGTAGTTGCAGGTCCAGGGGCTCAACAGCTAAGGGAATGGTCTGGGGCTCCATGGGGCCAGCAGTCCCAAGAGATTCTCAGGACCCCTGGGATCTGGCACCACCTCAGGGGTGGCAGTAGTGGGTGGCTCTAACCAGTCTTCCCATCCCTGATCTAGGTGTCCATCCTCACCCAGCCAGAGGAAGGGCTGGAGCTCAGAGGAGAGCTGAGGGCTGTTCTTCCCCTTCAGTGGTTGGGGCTGAACTGAGCTCCCTAGTTCTGTTCTTAAACACATAGTGTAGATGTACACAATTTGTCCGAATCATTTTGATCTTATTCTCTAGTGCCATTGCACAGCTTCCCAGTTTGGTATTGTCCACAAACTTTATACATGTGCTCTCTACACCATTATCTAAGTCAATGGAGCTTTTTCATCAACTTTGATGGCTCAAGGCTCAAGCTCAATATCACTGCAGAAATCTTTATTTTGTATTTCACATCCCATTCTAACCCTCAAAGTTCATAGTGGAAACAATTAACTGCAGTATGGTCTTTTAAGAATTTATGATATTGAGAGTTCCGCAAAGAGCTCTTTCACTATGTTAAACTGGATTCTCTATCTTATATATAGGCTGAAGTGATTAAGAGGCTTGGGAAAGAGTTAAGAAGGGGAAATGGTAAAAGGTTTTTTTTTTTTCTTTTAGCTACTCCACTTCTCCCTCCTCTCACCATTTCAGTTCCAAAAAAGACTAAAAAGAGCCTTAAGAAATTGCTTGTTTCTACTTCATCACAACACCCATAAATCAGACACTGTACAACACTTATTCACCCTCTTCTTCGTACTTGCCTAAATGCAGCAATTTGCCACAAGATTGTCTTCCTCACAGCAGGTAACACTGGGTATTCATGGATCAGCCAGCTATAGTCACTCAGCTATGCCACTGACACAATCCTGCTTCCCATGTCATTATGTAGTTCCCAAAACTAAGACAACTCCAGCAAGGAAGTGTGCTAGACCAAGAAAGGCAACTTTCTTTGATGAGGACCCTTCCAACCTCTGACCTGACCTCTCAGACAAAAGAGCCCTGCAAAGAAAGTGAAGCATTTCATGTGGCAGTACTTTCTCATGTCAGTCAAAGATTCTTCTTTTCTTTTCAACAGTGACTTCTTCCTTTCTCCACAAAATTGTTTGTTCTCTCTACAAAGAACATCCTCAGGTAGCATCTTCCATTGTCTTAGACACACTTTTCAATTCATGTTTGCATATTTTAATTTAAAAACACCAGTACAAAGCTAACCTGGATTTGCTTTGATTCAGTTGCTTTTTTAGTTGCATTTTTAAATCTCAGATTTTTCAGACAGCTGGCCACAATCGTGTGCACTTGTCTCCTGAGGTTTAAGAATCATGGTAACAGTTTTTTCAATAATGATATGTTAGGTGTCTTGTCCTCAATTTTTAAATTAATCTTCCAATTCTCAGATTATAGCCAATAGAGTATACATGACATGATATGATACCTATGAGAAAAATATTTTTAATGATAATCACTCAACTGCAGATTATGTGGGTACATGACCCTGATGGACCTTTTAGTCAAGAAGCAAGCAAGGTAATCATGAGGCTTAGAAGCTGCCATAAAAAACAATTAAACTGGTTTAAAATACAATTTCTATACAGAGAATTACCATAGCTTTAAAATCTGTTACCTCTGGTGAGTCCATGGTAGGTGTATACTGTGGATTCCATGGCAAAAGTGGGAATCTTCTACAGATATAAATACCCTAATTTTAGTCATGCAAAAGTGAAGTAGACTTTCAAGCTGTGACTTTTTTTTACCTAAAAAAAAGAAAAAAAAAGATGTCATTGGTGTTTGGATGAATCATGGCTGAGAAATATGGAGAGAAGAAGAAAAAAATTTCTTGCAGATAGATTAAAAAATTATGATCTGAATTTGTTCAGGGGTTTTTGAATATCAGATTTAATCCCAAGGGAGATGGATTAATGGTCAGAGAACAGATGATGTGGTCAAAATGCATAATAAAGTCCTTTATCACATGCGTCCATAGTTTTTTCCAATGTTTTATCACATGACTCAGCACCAGATGTGTGTGGTAGGTGTGAACTGTGTGCATAAATGCAACTGTACATGACACATATTTAAGATTACACAGCCATTTCCATTTTAATGGGTTGTTTTCATCTGCTTCTAATTTTGTCATTCTTTTAATTTTTCAGCTGAAAGTATTCGAATTTGTTCTTAGCCCAAGAGAAATGCTATTGGTAGAAGTTTTTGGGGAAATGGTTCAGGCATTTTTAAGAATGAAGAGAATGAAAATATTTTCCATACACAAGAAATACATGACTTATGAACGGTCCTAGAAGGGTCTTGCCTTTTTCCATAGGATACAGGTAAGTGAATGCAAAATGTATTTCTACTTCATGGGTAGTCACTAGGCAAGCCATGGGCTAAATCTGGACTTCCAGAATGCTTTGAATGGACCTCAAAATCTTTTTACTTATTACCATTGCTGTTATCTATTGTATTATTTTCTCAGGAGTCTAGACCTTGATTATACTTGGCAACTTTGGACCTTGAGAAAAAAGAATTTACTACTCCTGCTGAGTGCATTGATTGCATATACTGAACTGCACAGAACATTCTGCTGCTCTCTAACAAGCATAGAGAATTAGACTCTTTAAGGCATTTGCAGCACTCGACCCAGCTGGAAGGCACCCCCTGCTGGTCTTACTGGGGAATTACTCAAGTGGTCCCCCACCAGAGGGTCTGTGCTCTGCCTCTTCCCACATAAGGCTCTACTCTGAGTCCTTCCATGAGTCTGAACCCTCCAGCCAAGCCTGTTAATCCACCCCTTCAGGGGTACAGTCCAGCTGGCCCCCCTCCTCATCGCTAATTAGACTCAATGGCATGTGAGCCTGTGCAATGCTTGGCACGCTGGTAGGGGAGAAGCAGGGAGAGGCCAGAGCCCACCTTCTTCTCCAGGCCCCAGCCCACAGACCCTAAATGCTTCTAGTGAGTCCTTATGCCTCCCTCCAGTCTCTCCTTACCAGTCCACATTGACACTCCAGGCCACTTCTCTGCAGCCCCAGTCTCACACAGTCTTGCACCGCCAGACTCCAGCCATCATCCACTCCTGATTCCTTGGCCTTGGACTGCTGTTCAAGCCACTTCTGCAGTCTGCCCTTTGAGTTTTTAGTGCTGGTTCCCATTGGCTATGTCTGTACTATGGGCTTAAGTTGACTTAAGGAAAGCCCTGTCCACATCTGGAGTTGATTAAGTTGACTTAAGGGCTTCCTAAAGTCGACATAATAACTCCCACCTAAAAGTCGACTTTAGGGGTTAAGGCAACAGCTATGTCCACACACAAAGTTTTATTTCAAAATGAGTCATTTCGAAATGACTTATTTTGAAATAAAACCCTTAATTTGAAATGACTTATTTCAAATTAAAAAAAATTAAGCATTTAGTCTTCTGGACAGGGTCTGTCTTGTTTGTCCAATGTATAAGGGATGGGGGCATTTCCAGCACATGATGGCATAAATCACATTAGTGGATGAGCAGGTGAAGGACCCTATGATGGAGTAGCTGGCTTGATTAGGTCCTATGATGGTGTCTTTTGTGCAGATATGAGGACAGAGTTGACAGTGTAGTTTGTTGTAGGGATATGTGCCTGTTTTAATGTTTCTGTTGTTAGGTCTGTAGTTGCTGGTGAGTATCTGTTTAAGGTTCAGGGGTATCTGTGTAGTCTCTTTCCTACATCCAATGAACTTATTGCATGCAAATTAGCTAGCAGTGTGGGGTAGTTGTCAAGGCTGTTTCCCCACTCTGGCACTCTGAGTGAAGGAGGTGGGGGTCTGCAACAGGCCTTAAAACCCACTGGCCCTAAAGCCTTGTCTGAAAACTCTCCAAGCTACCAACTTCCTGGCCTTGGAGTAATATTGCTGCCACCACTCAAATGCAAAAAACTCTTGAAAACTCAGGAAGGTGTACTTGGGAGTTCCTTCCTATGAAGCGCCCTCAATCACTTTTATTCCTCCCTTAGGAGAGCAAACAAACCCCAGCTGGGATATCAACTGAAAATGGTACAGAATCACCTTTAGTAGTTGGCTGTGCAGTCTGAGGCACATGCACGCAGAACCAAAGCTGACTTTAAAAGGATAAAATCTTTAATTAAAAAGAACAGATAAGAAACAGACAGAGTTGCTTCTCTGGGATTTAATTTAGGTAGTTATAGGGTAGTGAGTAGGGATACATGTGCTCAACATAAAGAAAGCCAAAAACAAGCCAAAAACAAAGAAATACCATGACTGCATCTAGTTAAATATTCCCTGTTCTACTCCCACCCAGTGAGTAACAAACTTAAGCTTATCTTCGACAAGGATGTTGCTGGATCCTTCTTTATGTCAGTACAGGGGTACAGTTTATGTCAATAAAACCCATCTGGAATTAGAAGATACAGCTTGATAAGACAATAGTTTAATTACTAATTTCATAGTTCTTCCGCTTTTGCTAGGCTTCCACTTTGTGCTTACCAGAGTTGTTCCACTTTTGCTCCCCTTCTACTTTGCGGTTTTCATTGCAGAGATTGGCCTGTTTCTTCCCTGCAGAAAGATGGCTCAGCAACAGTAACACAACTTGCAAAACCATGTCTCCTTAACAACAAATTTTAATTGGCCTAGATAATAAGTGACAGTATTCTGTCACTAAGAAAAGTGTCACCCAGTCTAAGAGCCAATAAGGTGGTGACCCGGCTCTCAATAGGTACCAAATATGGTGAAGTAAAGGAATGGTACCTTCTAGAACCTGAAAGTGGGGTTGTGGAACAGGGATAAAAAGCTGCAAAATGCCTAGGCAAAGCGGACATCTGTGGAGGCACGAATCTACTGCTGAACTGAGGGCTGATCACCCAAGGTTCCCTCCCCAGTGATCAATCTTCTCACTGATAAGCTTGCTGGTCAAGAGCGTAACATCCCACCTGGGATAGGACTGATGCACCTAAATTGAATCTAAATCTGAATCAAAACTGAATCTGAATCAAAGAAATAAGCCATGGTTTTGTAAGTGAATTAAGTAATGCCTAATAGTACAGATCACAATCCAGTTTTGATTAAGGGGCTAATTATAGAGACAGGATTAGGGATTATTATTACACCTTTATTATGTTGTATATTCTTTTGTCTGTTTATTTTCTGTCTTAGGATTCTTAAAAGAATATGGGAGGATGATTTGTTTTAATTGAATTTTTCTTCAATAAAAAATCTTGGTTGTATCCAGTGATGGTCTTAGTGTCTTCCCTTCCTCATACCATATCCAAAGGACCCTTATTTGGGGGATTTTCACTTCAGGCCTTTCTACCTGGCTTCCTCCTGATCCTTCCAGGAGCTCTGCTGCCACCAAACAGGAACAGGCAAGGCTGCTACTCCAATTCAAAAACCTGTACTTTGTTCCTACTGGCTCCCCTGTGACTCATTGACCAGAGTGTTAACCCCTTCCTCCCCAAGGTTACTACAGTAGTGGCTGTTACCTCAGATATTGCAATGTCTTCTGGGACTCTTGGCAAGGTACAGACATATACATTACTGTACCTAGACACTAGACAGATGTAATTTGAGTCCAATGACTGAGACTTAAAACTGTACAGTAAAAAACCACAAAACCTCAGTGATCATTCAACCTGCTGATATTCTGAACAAAAAGAGACCTCAGCCATACTTGTTACAGCTTCCACTGGTTCACAGTGACCTAACAGACATTTTAGGCTTCAGCATGACACACAAACTGGTGGCACTCCTGGAATTTTACTATATAGATTAAATACTAGTGGTATTTTTGAATATCCTATGGGCCCCATTCATGGTCCAGGGCACTGGACCATGCTAGTCACTGTACAAATACAGAACAAAATATGGTCTCTGCCCCAAGAAATTTCAAGTCAAATGTAAAATGTTAGTGACTCACTTCCATGAGCACTAAATTCACTTGCAAAGTACAAATAAAGTTACCAAAGTTGATAGGAGTAGCAAAATTTTGGGCAGGATGGTGGCTATCCCACTGTGGGTGCATAAAATGGCAGGGGAGAGTCCTCTTGCTCTGTGCAAAGTGGCTGGGGCCAAGATTTTCAAAAGTCACTGCTGATTTTGGGTGCAGAATTTTGTGACAACTTGAAAAAACTTGATTTTTTTAGTCCCAGCATTTTCTGAAAATGAGACCTCTTTAAGATACATCAAGTTGGGCACCCAGAAGCCGAGGAACCCAAAGTCATGTCACTTTCGAAAATCTTTTCTCAAATTCCTATCTCTTTAGCTGTCTTTCCCATGTTATTATATGATGGCATCACTGGAGAGTGTGAGCATTTCTCACACTTGTACTCTGAGATCCTGATTCTGATCTGTCATACATCAGTTTAAATGAGAACCTCCACTGAAGTGGACAGAGATACACCAGTGTCCAATTGTGAAACTGATCTAAGAAAGCACAGAAGCAGATTCCCAGAGTACAAGAGAGTAGTGAGGTTATAGAATCACCAGCTGTACAAGACTGCCCAAAGGGCATCAACACTAGTTGTGAAACTGAAGACAGTGCAGAAGTACACTTCACCATTTAAAGGTTGTATCAAACCTTGGTGACATGCACTTCCCCAGAGCATCTGGACAAAACCATAGTGCTTCTGGGATCCATTGCCTGTGTGGAGATCTTTAGGAAGGCTGGTTCTTTAAAAGCCACATTAGGGCCTTTTGAGTAAAACCAGAACATTCTTTAAAACTTGTCTCATTCTTTAGTCCTTTTTAAAATAGGGAACAGATTTATTTTTCTAAAGTTACACAAGAGACAAGAATGGAGGGCACAATCTGAATCAAGAGCTGAACATTCTTGAAATGTGAGGACATTTGTTCAGACCATCGAACAGCTAGGGTTGGCTCAGAAATTCATGTATCTACCTCTACTTCTGCAAAAATCAGATGTTTGGGGGTCTTCTATAAAGTGAGTTAATTTTCTCCATTGGCTTCTGAATAGACAAAGGACAGTGACACAAATGGTCATAACAACTGATAGTCTTATTAGAAATGCTCAGGATTGAATGCACATGAAGACCCCATGTTTAAGGCATATTGGTGGAATGTTACCATTCACCTCCATGCTCAGCTTGTTCTGTGGCTACAGGTCTTCACTTTGTAGCAGTATTAAATCTATGAATACCTTGTTCATCTTATAAAGAAAAATCTCTCAATTTTTTCAATCCCTTTTAAATTAGTATTTATTATACATACTGTAGGTATTTCCCAATGGTTGTAGTAAGCCCTGGAGTATGCTATGGACTTACTTTTAGAAACATTTAGTAATAATGACTTCTTTAAAAGCTATTTACAGATCTTGTTAGTGTTCCTGCAGCATCTGCTTGCAATGTTATATGCATACAAGTAACTTTGTTTTTCCATCCATATTCATGAGATAGGTTATTTAGATATGGGATAAACAATAACAGACCAGGTACTCTGTCTGTCAGACCCCAACAAAACAAGGCTGAAAAGATTTAGTGGCTCTAGTAACAATATTTTGTTGGCAATTGGACAACTTTGACCTAAGCCAAATGACAGCTTTAGGTTATACACAGTACACTGATTACATGGTTTATATATAGGTGTCATATCTATTTTAGAATCTATGAATGTGTAAGTATCTGCATTTCACATTACATGATTCCAGGAAACTACCCATACAGGATATCTACAGTCATTGTCTCCTTAATGACCCATGAAGGAAGCTCACAGGTATAGTGGGTCCAGGAAGAAACCTGTTGAGCCATTAGGACTGGCCCATGTAACTTAACTCTGTTTTGATTTGAAAATACTCCACACAGCATGAGGAAGACCAGAGGTGATAAAAGAGGCAGTAGCATTGACTCCATTTTGTCTTCAGTACTCAGCTACCACCTACCTTCAGATCTATTCATCTGCAACTAAACAAAAGATTGAAACCCACCCAGGTACTGGGTGTTAACCAGAGGAACTGAACAAGCATGCAAACTCCAAATTGGTCCAAAGACTTGCTTTACATGGACTTTTAATAATTTATATGTATGTGCTTCATTGTGACCCTTTAACATCTCTCATAGAAACTAGAAGACACTATGAGAGGTCATCAAATCTAGTCCCCTTCACTAATGGCAGGACCAAATACCCTCTCAAACTATCGCTGACAGGTGCTTGTCTAATTCTGACAGGTGCTTGTCTAATTTGCTCTTAAACGCTTCAGACAGACAGGTTCCCCTAGCACAAAAACAACCATCACTATGGCAACCCCAATGACCTAATGTAATCCGAAACACCACATATTACTCCCCCTCTAATGAAAATGCCCTCACCCCCAAGCCCGGTAAGAATAAACACTAAACTGGGAAATCAGGGTGGACTGCCCTATCTCTGGGCAAACCCCCGGAGTATTATTATGCCGCATGATGAAGGAGTCTCTGCTAGTTAAAGATCCAGCTGTATAGGAGGCCTTCTTTTTCTAGGTGGATTATGGTGAACTTCTGGTGTGCCCACAGCAGAAGGTGGTATTGGCGGAGATGTGACCAGAGGTACCTGAGAAGTAGCAGGAATTGTAGAGGATGTTGTGTCTAGTTGGACCAGGAAGAAGGCTGAAGGTGTTGAAAAGGTGAATGGAGCAACAGAGACATGCACAGCTGATTCGCGACCTGATGCTATATCACTTATAAGGGGGAAATCAGTTGTTAGTTAGAGATGTATCCTCAGGACGGATATGATCTGGTAGCAACTGATCAACATGTCTCTGTCAAACCTGGCCATCTGCTGTCTGAAAGGGGTAGGAAACAGGCCCTACCTGGGTGATGAGTGTCACCAGAACCCATTTAGCTCCTGAAGCATGGTTTTGAGTGATGAAAGGCTGTCCGATATCGAAGGTGCATGTGGTGGGGAGTACCAACCCTGCCCACCAGAGAGGGAGACCTCTATCCCCTCAACAGCCAGGGAGGCCTCTCTTGGTCAGACAAGCCTCCCACTCCCTGTCAGGAAAGGGAAGTTAAAAGCTTAGCCAAGGCCTCAGTATAGGGTGGGACAGGAGGAGGAGAGATCTGCTTCTGGAGCCCACCAAGAGAAGGCCTGCACAGCGGGATGCTCCAGGTTAGGGAAGCTGGTGGTGTACAGGTGGCTAAAGGGGCAACAGCCCTACTACAGGCTGCTGTGGGGTCCAGGCTGGAGAGATTGCAGCTGGGGCAGAGCGTGAACCTGAAAAGCAGGCCAGGCCCCCAGGCATTCTGGACTTTTTGATCTCTTTGTTTAACAGACTCAGAGCCTGATGGTGGTCAGCCTGAGGGCAAGGGAGCACCAGTACCCCCTCATGGACAAAGAACCCCCCAGGGACTGTCAAAGTGTGGTCCTTCTTTCTCAGTGTACATCTGATGACCTGGTCCTGCTGTTGGCATTGAACCACTTGCTGTGTTTTTCATAGTTTCAACAAATCGAAGCAAGAGTGCAAATGCCATCCTGTCATAAAGAAAGCTGGAAAAACTTTAGTTGTAGCCTGCAGAGTGTTTCTACAGGATAACAAGATGTTCTCCAGATGCTTCTGAAGAGGTGAACATCCCCCTGAATCTTTTAGAATTTGCTTCATAGTCTGCACAAACATTTCATTGAGTCCATTGGTGGAAAGATGATATGATCCTGACCTGATCTGAGGTATTCCATTGGCCTTCATAAAACTTTTGAAATCCTAAGAAATATACTGTGGTCCATTGTTCCTCACCAGCAGCTCTGGAAGACCATAAGAACTAAAGAATCCACATAGATTCTGGATAGTGTTTTCTGTAGTAGTGGACTGCATTACAGAGACTTCCAGCTATGATGCTGTCAGGGTCTAGGGGAGTATTTATGTTCTCTTTCATATTAATAGTTCATATTTGCAATAATCCATATGTGATAGCCCATATTTGGTATCAAAATAAAAGTTGTAATCTCCTAGGAATGATTATACAGTTTATATGTAGGTATCATATCTGAAAGGTCTGGCTGGACAAAAATTTAGCAAGATTGATTTGAGTCAACATATTTACAGGTGCATATTGAAGAAAAATTTCAAGAGCTGTTGACTATTTTAGCACATAAAGAGTTGCACAGATACTGATGTTTGCCTTTCAAAATTGCTTCAGCACCACCTTTTTCCAGAGGGCAATGGAACAGATTTTGAGTGGCTTATTGGGAGTACAGTGATATTTTGAGAACTTCCTGGTCACAGGCAAAACTGAGGAGGAACACCTGATGAACTTGAAAGCTACTCTTCAAAGATAGGAGAAGTATGGTCTACACCAGTCATGGCCAAACTGCAGTGCAGGAGCCACATGCAACTCTTGAATGAAAAACTGTGGCTCCCAGAAGAACATCAGCAAATCAGTTTAGGAAAGCAGCCCCAGCCTAGGAGTTCGGGGGGGGGGGGGTTGGGATGGTGGGGAGAATTTTCATGGTAACCTTAAGTAATTATTAGAATCTGACATTAGTAGGATCAATATTTGTCCTCTTTTTATGATAAAATTAAAGTGTGCAATGAATTTTAAACTTAGCAATTTTGGAGTAGGTAAAAGTATGTGGCTACATGTCTCAGTGCGGCTCTCAAAGGTTTAATAATTAACTTGTGTGGCTCTTGAGTTCCATAAGTTTGGCCACCCCTGCTGGGCCATCAACTACAGACAGGCATTCCACCTTTGGCTTCTAGTCGTATGCAATGATACTTTCCAGATAAACATTACGAGATCAAGTATAGGGAATCCTCTTGCAGTGCAGTGCAGCTAGTCGTTCAAGGGTACCCTTATCAGTATATCATCAATATCTGGACCAAGAAGGAATCTTTTACTTTGAATAGGTAGACACCACACCTGTCATAGCTATTCAGGAGACAAGAGAGACAGGTGTTGACCCACTACTGTCTGAAGTTATGGATCTCATGATTCACAAACATTCTCATGTGACTCTCAGGTCTCACCTGACTTCCTCCCATACATGTCTAGGAGGATGGAGTTATCAACCTAGTCTGGGTGTGTGTTGTGGAGCATGAGTGTCATTATCCCGCCTTCATTAAGACCACAGTAAAACCTGTCCAAGTCATTGTGGCATAGTGCGCAAGAAGTCTCACAGAGCTATTTCTAGTGGCCAGGCTTGGATAGGGCCATTGAAAAGATGACTAGAGTTTGTCCATCATGCCAGAACATACATAACACACTTCTGTTGGCACCCCTTTACCCATGGCACCGGCCTGAAAGACTATGGAAACATATTCATGTTGATGTTGCTGACCATTTGAAGGATGTATGTTTTACTTGTTGTTAATGCCCATTCTAAATGGCTGGTGTGACCCGGGCCTCTAGGGATAAACCTCTGAATGTGCCAAAATCAGGGTAAGCTACAAACACCAGGGGCCAAACCCCCAAACCACTGACAGGTGGTACTTAAACCAGACTCCCACTCACCAACAAAACATGCTTCTGATTCTGCGCCAAGCAGCCCCCTTTATGCACATCAGCTCCTATGGTCCTCCCTAGCCACTGGGTCGCGTAAAGAAATAGGTTCTCCTGACAACAAAGGGCCAGCCATATCACCCAGAACAATATAGGCTTGGATCTTATCCAAAATACCATGTTGCCAGCCAATCCTTTAGTAACTACAACTAAAGGTTTAATATAAAAAGAAGACAAACAAAATATGAGAGATGTTAAAGGGTCAGAGTGAATCACATAGGGTATGTCTACACTTAGAGCTGAATTCGAATTGATTGCCATCAGTTCGAATTCTCTTAAGTGCATGGACACACTGGCTTTCCTCAATTCGAACTGAGGAAAGCTGACTTTGAATTGGTCAAACCTGATTTGACTTCAAAGTCAGGGTCAATTTGAACTGAGTACTTCGAATTGACCCACTGTGGCCATGTCAATTTGAATTCACTGTTAGTTTCAATTAGCCAAAGCTTGATTTTTCCCTATACAATAGTGCCCCCTACCGAATTCGAACTAGCAAGTCCTGTTCATGGACATTGCAATTCAAATTGGATTTTTTTAGCGTAGCCATGTCAATTTGAATTGACTGAATTCAAATGAATAATTATTAGTTTGAATTGACTAATTCAAATTCAGTAATTCGAACTGAAACTCTAAGTGTAGACATAGCCATACATACAAATGATTTAGAGTCCATAGAAAGCAAATCCTTGAAGAATCTGTAGTTTGCAGATTAGTCCAATTCCTCTGGTATGGTATTAGTCCAATTCCACTTGGGTGGCTCTCAGTCCTTTCTTCAGTCCCAGAGAATAGTTCCAGAGGAGAATGTTGAATGCAGGTTGCAGACAGACTGAAGACTGAAGACTAAAGACAAAATGGAGATGGGGCTATGGCCTTTTATCACCTTTTGCTCTCCCACGCTCTCAGAGTCCTTGCCAAATCAAAATGGAGTTGAGTCACATGGTCAGCCTGGGTAACTGGCCAAACAGGTTTCTTTCTAGGCCCAGTGCAGTTGGGAGTCTCCTTAATCAATGGGCCAGTAGGATGACAATAGATTTTTAGATACCCAGTCTGGGATTGCTTGGAGTCAAATAACTTGAAGTACAAATAAAACAAATAAATTCCTGCTATCTTTTTGGGTATGTCTACACTACAGGCTTAAGTTGACTTAAAGCCCTTTAAGGTGACTTAAACAAAGCCCTCACCACACGGAGAAGCTATTAAGGTGACTTAAGCATTTGCTTAAATCGACTTAATAACTCTTACTTGTAAAGTTGACTCAGCAGTTAAGGTGACTTTATGAAGTCGACTTAAGCCAATGTAGACCAAGAGTTGGCTTAAGTTGACTTAACTGGCCTCCTAGCTAACTGAAACATGGGGATGGAGGATGGAGAGAAGGCACAACACAGTTGGGAGCATTCCCAGCTGTGTGCAACACATCAAAATCCCCCATGGCTTAGCCCCAGCCCCGCAGCCCTGCATCCTAGCACTACAGCCTATTTTGTCTTTCCCCAACCTTATCCGACATCTCTCCCCATCCTCAGCCTAACCTCACATCTCTCCCCTTCCCCTGACCTGATCTGGCATCTTCCCCCTTCTCAGCCTGAGCCCCTCTGTCTCTCCCCTTGCCCATTTCCAGCCCAATCCTGCGTGTATCTCCCCTTCTCTGCCTGACCCCCTTGATATTGTTATAAAACAAACAAGGGGTATGTCCACATGTCTCTTTTATTTCAAAATAACACTGGTTATTTTGAAATAAAAGAGATTAGGTCCACACGACGTATTCTTATTTTGAAATGACGGGCTCCGTCATTTCGAAATAAGAGCCGTCATTTCAAAATAGCTTAAACCTTCTTTAAATCGAAACGGCTGTTATTTCAAAACAGTTTTTTATTTTGAAATAACGCCGTTCAGACATGTTATTTCGAAATAACCATTTTTTTGAAATAACACCTTTGCCCTTCTCCTTCCCAGGTTGCAGATAGACTGGAGACTAGAGGCTAAAGACAAAATGGAGAATGGGCGAACGTCTTTTATGTCAGAGTCCTTCCCAGATCAAAATGGAGGTGGGCCACATGGTCAGTCTAGGTAACTAGTCAAACAGGTTTCCTCTTGGGCCCACTGTAGCTGGGAGTCTCTTCCTGATGGGCCATTAACAGGACAATATTTGCACAGGCCAGTCTGGGATTGCCTCAGGTCAAACAACTTGGAACATACCTAAGACAAATAAGACTCGTAGATTCTATTACAAATATGATACCTACATATAAATCATATAACCATTCCTAGCATATTACAACCTTTCTATTGATATGAAAACATGGCATATCACATGTGGATTACTGCAAATATGAAATATCAATATGAAAAATAATCATACACAGTCCCCTAGTGCCAGACAGCGTCACACCACTCAGCAGCTGTTACCAGAGGCGTGGGACTAACCTGCAAACTACAGGCGCTTCAAGGATTTGCTTTCTATGGACTCTAAATCATTTGCGTGTATGTGATCACTTTGACCCTTTAACATGTCTAGTCTTTGGTTTGTTTTCTTTTTATATTAAACCTTTAGGTGTAGTTGCTAAAGGATTGGCTAGCAGCATGGTATTTTGGGTAAGATTCAAGCCAATATTGTTCTGGGTGATGTGGCTGGCCCTTTGGGGGCAGGAGAACCTATTTCTTTAAGAGACCCAGTGCTGAAGTGGGACCATAGTAGCTGATGTGCAATAAAGGGGGCTGTTTCTATTTTGTCATGCTTGGTGATGACCAGAATGGGGAGTCAGAAGCATGTTTTGTCACTGACTGGGAGACTGGTTTAAGTACCACCTGTCAATGTTTTGGGGTTTGGGCTCTGGTTTTTTGCAGCTTGCCCTGATTTTGGCACATTCAGAGGGTTATCCTAGGAGGCCCAGTTCAGAGTGAATCCTGCCAAGACTATGCCAAAGTGACCTGGGTCTCCAGGGATAATCTTCTGAATGTGCAAAAATTAGGGCAAGCTGAAAAACCAGGAGCTAAACCCTGAAGCCACTGATGGGTACTTAAACCAGTCTCCCAGGCAGTGACAATTCATGCTTCTGATCCCCTACTCTGGTCATCAGCAAGCATAACAAAATAGAAGCAGCTCCCTTTACTGCACATCATCTCCTCCAATCCCCATCTAGCCACTGGGTCTCCTAAAGAAATAGGTTTTCCTGACCCCAAAGGGCCAGCCACATCACCCAGAACAATATAGGCTTGGATCTTGCCCAAAATACCACGCTGCCAGCCAATCCTTTAGCAACTACACCTAAAGGTTTAATATAAAAAGAAAACAAACCAAAGACTAGAGATGTTAAAGGGTCAAAGTGATCACATACACGCAAATGATTTAGAGTCCATAGAAAGCAAATCCTTGAAGCGCCTGTAGTTACCTACAACTAAAGGTCTAATATAACAAGAAAAGAAACAAAATACGAGAATTGTTAAAGGGTCAAAATGAATCACGTGTAAAATGACTTAGAGTTCATAGAAAGAAAGTCGTTAAAGAATATGTAGTTTGTAGTTTAGTCTGACTCTTCTGGTATGCACCCACCACCTGGGTGGGTCCCAGTCCTTTGTTCAGTGCAGCGGAATAGTTTCAGAGGATAATGCTGATTGCAGACTGAAGACTGAAAGCTGAAGACAAGATGGAGACAGGACCACTGCCTTTTATCCCCTTTGGCTTTCCCCGTAATCTCAGAGTCCTTGCCAAATGAAAATGGAATAGAGTCACATGGTCAGTCTGTGTGACTCATAGTACAGGTTTCTTCCTAGGCCCACTGTAGCTGGGAGTTCCCTTAATAGGCTATGTGATGCTGTCTGGGTTTAGGGGACTGATTATTATTATTTTTCATATTAATATTTCATATTTGTAATACTCCTTGTATGATATGCCATGTTTGATATCAATAGAAATGTTGTAACATGCTAGGAAGGATTATTTGATTTTTATGTAGATATATTTAGATTATTAATTACAAATACATTTATTTTTTGTGTGTTCAAAGTGATTTGTTCTTAAGGCAATCGTTCCTTTTGATAGCCCCCATCGAGGGGGGCTCCCAGCTGCAGTTCAACCAGTTAGCCAAACTTACCATGTGGCCCAACTCCATTTTGATCTGGCAAGGACTCTGAGATAAAAGGCAGGGGACCCACCTCCATTTTGTCTTCAGTCTGTCTGCAACCAACACCCTCCTCTGGAACTATTTTCCTGGGACTGAACAAAGGATGGAGACTCATCCAGCTGCTGCTGCTGGGGGTGTACCAGAGGAATGGGACTAACCTGCAAACTACAAGATCTTCAAGGATTTGCTTTCTATGGACTCTAAATTATTAATATGTATGTTATTCACTTTTGACCCTTTAACATCTCTCATATTTTGTTTGTTTTCTTTTTATATTAAACCTTTAATGGTAGTTACTAAAGGATTGGCTGACGCAATGTTCCCTCTAAGCTGATGATGCAGCTGAGCAACTTATGGATGCAGCTGAGCAAGTTCCCTACCCATTCCCTGTCCCAGGACTGGGCCCCTAAGCCACTGCCCATTGGCTCCCCAAGTGCATCCATAACTTGCTCAGTTGCATCACCAGCTTAGAGACGGAACATTGTATAGATGTCTTTTTGTTCAAACTTTAGTAAATTAATAAAACCATAGTATTTCAGTTTAACATTTTTATTAAACAAATATGAAGCAATGATGCTGCCTATCAAGCCTCCTCTACACCTCAGTTTTTGACGCCTGTCTTGTCACATTTCAAGAATGCATATACAGAGTTCTAGGTCAGCCTTGAATTCAGCACTTAGATATGACTTGATGGGCATTAGCATGTCTAGATGAGAAACATTCAACCTGTTACGAGGCTCTGTCTTAATATTATTCATTAGACTGAAGCCTCGTTCAGCATCTGCACTAGATGCTTGAAATGTACACCATATATCAACCAACTGGGCCAGGAATGGGAACTTATCTTCTGTCAGTGTATAGGTGACAATGTCTAAGAATGTGTTCAGAGTACCAGCCATTACCTTTTCCAGAACAACAGACATTTTGGTTGTCTGTAATTTCAGCTCACCTTTAGAAGATATGAAAATACAAAGAAAATATGTAAGAAATTACACTGATAAAAGCTGATGATCACAGATAGCCAATACAATTCTATTATTTTTTAGAGATTCCTAATGAATGTGCCAATTTTGACTAGATCTCACTCATTGAGCTAAAAGAAGTCACCGTGATTTAGGATTATATATTACTTGAGCTAATGTAAATTAAGGTCAATGACAGTTTTTCCACTTTACTGAAAAAGTTAGATCAGGCTGCCTTCTCTCTCTGCTACAATCCCCATCTACCAGTTTTATGTTGTTCTTGTCTGCAAGCTTTCAACTTTCCTTTACCAGCTTCCAACTGAAAACAGAGCTGTTCTAAAAATACATGGAGGGGACACTTCCTCCTAAAGCTCCCCACCAGCCCCGACCCCGGCTCCTCCGCTCCCTGCTGCTGCTCCCCGCCAGCCCCAACCTCAGCTCCTCTGATCCCAGCTTCTGCTCCCCACCAGCCCTGACCCTGGCTCCTCTGATCGGGGACTTGCACTGGGGTCAGGTTTTGCTGTGCCAGTGAGCAGCGGCAGCTGCGCCACTGCTCACTGGCGCAGCTTACAGGGAATGTTGGCTGGCAGCATGGTATTTTGGGTAAGATTCAAGCCTATATTGTACTGGGTGATGTGGCTGGCCCTTTGGGGTCAGGAGAACCTATTTCTTTAAGAGACCCAGTATCTAGGGGTACCACAGGAGCTGATGTGCATAAAAGGGGGCTGTTTTTATTTCGTTATGCTTGGTAATGACCAGAGTGGTAAATCAGAAGCATGTTTTTTTACTGACTCGGAGACTGGTTTAAGTACTACCTGTCAGTAGTTTGGGGGTTTGACCCTTGGATTTTGCAGCTTGCCTTGATTTTGGCACTTTCAGAAGGGTATCTGAGGAGGCCTGCATAACATTGGCATAGTCTAGACAGCATCCAGCGAACCAGAACATTTGGGTTTTACAATCAGGACCCCATACTAGTCCTCAATTGTAAATTTGATAGTGAGAGTCATAGGTTAAAGTGGTCATAATGAGTGAGCATCAATCACATAAAGGGATGACTGTGAGAAAGCTCAAAGATGTGTATAAGAAGAGAGAAATAGCCATTAAGGGCACTGTCTCAAAGCAGAAGCTGAGAGGTCAGGTTATGGACTATGATCAGAAAACTGGAGCTCTGCCTGATCCAGGCTCAGCTGCAACTGATGCAGAAGAGAACAAGCAGCTAGACACTGGCAAGAGCCAGCATTTACAGAAAGAGAAAGGTCTGATGGAGCTTCACTTATATGATCAACAAAATATACAGGAAATGGAAGATAAAGTCAGTCAAGGGCAACTGGAGGAAGAAGCAGCTTCTTGTTTGGGTGAATGGAGGAAGATGCAGCTTCTTATCAAAGGCATTTGGACAAGGTGGCAGCAGAGGAAAGATCTCAACAAGCACAGCTGGAGCTGGCCCAGATCCAGCTCCAGATCCAGGAGGGAAAGAAGGATCTGCCTTCACCTGAAAATTCCTTGAGCTCCTCCATCAAGGAGTGGGAAAAGATTTGTCCCCCCCTTGAGGATCCTGAGCACAGTGAGGGATTTTTGTATATATTTGATAGACTGTGTGAGGTCCATAAAATCCCTGATGAGAAGAGGATGCCAGTTCTTTTCACCAGACTGTTGGACATAGCCAGAGAGGGATTTCATGATATGGAATTGAATGATACATTAGATTATGGAAAGTTTAAAGAAACTGTATTGTGAATGTTTAAAATTACTGCTGAGTTTTACAAGTTAAAATTTAGAAATTATGAAAGATCTGATAATGTTACCTAAACCAAAATGGCTCACAAGCTACTGGAGTATTTGAAAAAATGGATAATGGGTGCAGGAGCTCATGGTAATTATGACAAGGAGTTATGACACTATTTAATTTATTTGCCAAGGACCAGCTCGTGGAAATAGCTCCCCAAGATATCAAAGCTGCTGTGCTTTACAAAAAGCCCAATACCATTTTGGAGGCAGCTGAAATTGTTGATGATTCCATTCAGGACAAGCATAAGGCTCAAGGGAAAAGCAGTCCCAACCCCTCACAGGTTAGGAAGGAGGATGGGAACAAGCATAGAATTAGCCCTAGCTTGACTAGGAAGATTTCTATTACCATAGCAACTAAGACCTCTTTCCCAGGGGGAAATCCAGCTTTGTCTAATCTGTGCTGGGGGTCAGGCCATATAAGAGCAAAATGCCCCAACAGGGGGAGCCAGAACGTTTCAAGTTAAGTATCCTCCAGAATAATATCCATTCAAATTCTGTCATTATAGACACAGAAAGGGATGCTGTCACTGCATCAGACTCTCCAGTACTGTTTGTGGCATACTTCAATGCAAACGATTTACTGTTCACTAAAAAGGGCAAGAGAGTGCACTCAGCCACACATAGAACCTCCATGGGTGCAACAGACAACACACCTGACTATGGATCAGGAGAGTGCAGGTTTGACTACTGCCTGGCTCGCGAGGCCTGGCCTGCCACGCTGCAGCTATTGAGCCCCTTGCGCTGAGACAAGGCAGGGTGGGGCCCTTTCCGAAGGGCCACTGAGAGACGTTGCTGCAAGAACCTCCAGAGGCTGAGCTCCTGCCAAGCAGAGGCTCCAGGAGGAAGGCAAGGCAAGGCGAGGCACATGGACTCCCTGTTCCCTCCAAGCGCTGGGATTCAGACCCGGCCACAGTGGAGCTACCGCTGCACCACCAAATGCACTGTGCAGAGGGCAAGCCTTTGGCCCCAGGGGTGAGAAGGGCAGAATGACTTCTCTTCATCTTGCACGAGCGAGGCCTCCTCCACTCTGCCTGACTGGATATCCTCAGCAAGGTGGCAGCAGGAAGGAGGCTCTTTCAGCCTGGCTGGGAGGCGTTTGGCTGCCATGGCTTCCGTGCCAGCAGGCCACAGAAGCTACCCTTCAAGGCACCTGAGTGCACACAGGTTGACCTGGTGGCCGGAGCATTCCCAGCCTGTGCTGGCACATCCTGGGGCCCCCTCACTGAATTATGGCAGGGGCTTACGCCTCCACTCAAAAGAGCACACCTCCCAGCGAGCTGCTCCCAATGCTGTCCACGGCTCCTCCAAGAGAAAGATGGGGGCCAGGGCAACTGCGCGCCAGCCCACAAGCTCCCCAGCCAGGAGAGCACACTCGGCCACACACTGGGGAGAGAGAGAGACAGCAGCTCACCAGCCCCCGCCAGGCGGCTGCGCAGCAGCCCAAGGCCTGGCAAGAAGGCCCACCCACTGCCAATGACTAGAAGCGAGGCCTTGTGCCCGTGCCGGGCAAAACTTCAGCCACTGAGTCATCAGTGCCTTTGGCGGGCAGCTCTCCCCCTCACCGTAAGCAGACCGTGTGGTTCACCAACGATGTCAGCCAACTCCAGCCGGGACCTTGGGCCTCTTTCCCAGGGCCTTTCTTGTCCGCTGTGGAGGCCAAAGAAGATGCTCTTGGGTCGGCCCCCAAAGAGCAGCCTGCCCTGCTGTTTCTGTAGTGTAGCACTTATCACGTTTGTCTCACACGCGAAAGGGCCCTGGATTGAAACTGGGCAGAAACAGCATCCCTTTTGCTCCCAGCCCTGAGCGGCATGCAGAAAGACAGGCCGAAGGTAGGGGGGAACATCCCTCCCGGCTTGCTCCTGGAAGCCTGTCCTCCCCTTCCTTGTCGCCACCCAGTGCGCCCCGCCTTCTGGCCTCCTCCTCTGGAGGATGGATAGCAGGGCAGGGGGAAAGAAGGCCCTCCCTGACCTTCCCAGGCCCCTTTCTGTCGGTGATCCCACCACTCCCAGGCAAGGCACCACCATGTGGGCCAGTGGTGCAATGGACAATGCGCCTGACTACGGATCAGGAGCGTGCAGGTTTGACTCCTGTCTGGCTTGTGGGGTGTAGCCTGCTGCGCTGCAGCTTTTGAGCCCCTTGCGCTGAGACAAGGCAGCACGGGCCCCTTCCCAAAGGGCTACTGAGAGATGTTGTGGCAAGAACCTCCAGAGGCCGAGCTCCTGTCAAGCAGAGGTGCCAGGAGGAAGGCAAGGCTAGGCACGCTGACTCCCTGTTCTCTTCAAACCCAGCTGCAGGGGCACTACCGCTGCACCACCAAATGGGCTGTGCACAGGGCAAGCCTTTGGCCTCAGGGGTGGAAGGGCAGAATGACTTCTCTTCATCTCACACAAGCGAGGCCTCCTCCCCTCCGCCCGACTGGATCTCCCTGGCAAGGTGGCAGCAGGAAGGAGGCTCTTTCGGCCCAGCTGGGAGGCGCTTGTCTGCCAGGGCTTTCATGCCAGCAGGCCACAGAAGCTACCCTTCAAGACACCTGAGTGCACACAGGTTGACCTGGTGGCCAGAACGTTCCCAGCCCGTGCTGGCACATCCTGGGGCCCCCTCACTGAGTTATGGCAGGGGCTTAAGCCTCCACCCAAAACAGCATGCCTCACAGCGAGCTACTCCCAACGCTGGCCGCGGCTCCTCCAAGAGAAAGACGGGGGCCAGGGCAACCGCGCGCCAGCCCACAAGCTCCCCAGCCAGGAGAGTGCACTCAGCCACACGCAGGGGGGAGAGAGAGACAGCAGCTCACCAGCCCCCGCCAGACAGCTGTGCAGGGGCCCAAGGCCCGGCAAGAAAGCCCACGCACTGCCGGCGACTCGAAGCCAGGCCTCGTGCCTGCGCCAAGCAAAGCTTCAGCCACTGAGTCACCAGCACCCTGGGAGGGCACCTGTCCCTTTGATGCTTTGCTTGAGATGGCCCAGCCATCTTTTAAAGTGCAGGACCCAATTCTATCCTTTATAGCCAGATTAAAGGGGGATACAATGATAGTGTTACAATTAAGCTAGGGCTTTGATATTCTCGTGTATCAGTAGTGGTTTCTTAAGGACATTTACCTTTATCCTTTTATTAGATAGGAAGGTAAATGAACTGCTTCCCTGTTTTTCACTATTATTCTGTTGAGAGGATTTGAAAGGGAACATTAACAGCTTGATGGACCTTTGATATACCAATGTAAACTGTCTGTTAAGGGTTCTAGTGCAGCTAAGTACGTGTATTGCTCAGGAGGTTAAGTTTTTACTTGAAAGGACAATATATATCACTGTTTTCCACTTAAGTACCTGGGAACTTTCATCAAAGCCGACAGGAAGAAATTACCTGCAAATGTCCACCTTGCTACATCTTAAAAGGGAGTGAAGAACATAATCCCTTTATTTCACTTCTGTCCAAGCTTCTCGGGGAAAGTCTGGGTTGCAGGATTGAGATCCCAGCCAGTATCAGCCTGGAAACTACCCTGCTAATTCTCATGGGGGAATTAGAACTCTACATTTTGGACTATTTGGTCTCTATTCCTTAAAACTGGATTTCTAATAACTGAAACTGTGAAACAATGACTTATTTTCCATGGACTTAATCATTTGTATGTATGTGATTCACTTTTACCCTTTAACATCTCTCTTATTTTTGTTGTTTTCCTTTTATATTAAACCTTTAGTTGTAGTTACTAAAGGATTGGCAGGCAGTGTAGTATTTTGGGTAAGATCCAAGCCTATATTGTTCTGGGTCATGCGGTGGCCCTTTGGGTTCAGGAGGACCTATTTCTTTGAGACTCAGTGGCTAAGTGGGACCAGAGAAGCTGATGGGTTATAGGGGAGGGTTTTTCTATTTTGTTATGCTTGGTGATGAGCAGAGTGGGGAATCAGGACCATGTTTTGTTTAGTGACTGGAAGACTGGTTTAAGTACCACCTGTCAGCAGTTTTTGGGTTTGTCCCCCGGTTTTGAAGTTTGCCCTGATTTTGGCACACTCAGGTGATCCCAGGGGGCCTGGGTTACACTCCCCCTGACCATAAGCAGACTGTGTGCTTTGTGACGACAGCGTCAGCCAACCCCAGCTGGGACCTTTGGCCTTTTTACCGGGGCCTTTCTCATCTGCCGTGGAGGTCAAAGGGGATGCTCTTGGGTCAGCCACCAATGAGTGGCCTCCCCCTCTTCTTCATGTACGAGAAAGTAAAAGGTTAAAATAGGAAAAAATGAGTAGAAGTGCCTAGGTGTTGGCTGAAGGCCTAACGAAGTAATCCAACACTGGGCCTGAACAGAACGTACAGTGAGCCTGAACTGAAGATATTGACAAGAAATAAATTGTGAAGTTCAACTTCATTTGAATTGGGAAGCAACAAGGTGAAATTGTAATGAGTATGAAAAATGGAAAAGTACTTGCAAGGTATTGAGTTGGTGTAATGCCCACAAATAAGGCCAAAGAGAGAGGGAGGTGTTCTATAAGTTCAGTTTTGGTCAAAGTATGATATCTTGGTGGATAGAGATAGGTAAGGTTTCAGTTAAACCATGACACCTTGATGGCTAGAGATGCCCAAGGATCCATGGACCTATGAAATCAATGGGTGGCATAAAGAAAGGGGTGTGTGGACCAATCAAGGTAAATTTCAATCCCAAAGGCAGTTGAGTTAGTAGGTCTGAGTAGGGTATAAGACTAGGAGCCCCAGAGCTCAAACATCATGCAGCCATGAGGGTGACAGTGATTCCTGTTGTCAGTTGAGCTGTTCCATTGCATTGGGAGCACCAATGCTGCCAACAAATCTGTTGATATCGATTGTTTGCCATAATGCTTTGTTGCAATAAAGCCTAGCCTGGCACCTTCATTTCTATAAAGATCCATGGTTGTATTGGTTTCCTCGATTGTGAGTGTTTCCTCAGTTTACCTCTTGCACACAAGGTGTGCCTAGGCTCCAAATCACTGAGCTAATTGAGTCCTCACTTGAGATTTCAACCAAAGGTTGCCCAAAGTGTTAACCAAAGGAACACCTCAGCTTAGGATCATCAGGCTAACTCAGTTCCTGTTTAAGATCCAAGCTAGGCTCCAAAGAACTGAGCTAACTGAGTTTTCACTAGAGATTTAAGCCAGGGGTAATCTTGAGGGAACACACCTTCAGAGACTCACACATGCATTCACACAGGCAGCCAAACTGATATCAGTGCCAAGCACAGAACAACACCGAAGAACAGATCTTGCCTGTTGTGTCTGACTGCACTCTGCCCAGCATACCACAGTGGTGACCCAGACCTCTGACCTGGTGCGTAAATGAGCTTTCCTCTATAGGAGTCATGATCTAACATGACAGAAAACCCAGAGCTAGGAAATCTTCTTTTCCCCACCCTTCAGATACCTGTAGATTTATGGATGCACTGTGTAGCTAGTAAAGGTGGTCCATTTGAGTTTAAAAAAGATAGTGAGGATACTTGTACAGGTATCTGTAAAGCCATGGCCGAAACTGTTTCCTTGAAAGATAATATTAAGAGTAAAAAATGTAAAATCTTCCAACTTAGGGCCACGGCACTGAGACTCAAATGGCCAAATACTGGAAGAACAAGGTTTTGCTGGCAGAGCAGCAAGTGTTTCATATACATGATATGCTTGAGCAGTTAAAAATGGAAAATAGAGCTCTCTAGAGACAGATGTTGAAAACTTACATAAAAGAGAACTGCCACTCCCAGTAATCAATCTGGCTAAACAATAGCTAAATCCACCTACTTTCATAACACTTGGTAAATGGGAGCAGACATGGAAAAAGGTAGTCCTTGCAAAACTAAAGGACAGAACTTGGGAGGACTGGGATGCAGATATATGGAATAATCCTGACCAGCTGCCACCTGGGGAGCTATACCTATGGGGCACCACACTACAGCCACTGCCTTACGCTAAGAGCCAGGTTTCAGTGATACCTACAGCTAAACCTAGATCCATTACTGTCAGGACTGGGGAGGCAGGTGACTTGCCTAGCACTGATAGGATTATGGGAAGAGGTAAAGGCAGAGACAATAAGGAAAAGAAACTGGAAACACCTTCAGTTTTTGTCTTGGGACTAAATGAACCCATAGACACAGAATTTAGGGCTTAGGTATGCCCTCCCAAGGAGTCAGAGTGTATTTTCCAGCAACCCATGACCTTAGATGTCTGGGGATGGCCCCATTTAGGCATCCGAGTCAGAGATGGGCTAGTAAACTTTTTGCAAGACACAGGGGCAGGAACTACCATACTAAAAGAAACATAAAAATATCCAGCAGTACAATCAATATTCATATTGGAAATCTCAGGAAAATCTCACAATTAGGAGGTTAAAATATTACCCCTTTAATCTGGTAAACACGCAATTGAGAAAAAAAATGAGTCATTAAAGAAAATGAAAATCTAATTGGAGCAAACACAGTCAGTCAGCTAGGAATTGTCATAAATTTTCCAAATATGTGTACCTGGCAAACCCACACTATACAAAAAAGGGAAAGAAACTAACAGTTTAGTTCCCATGGGGGTTAGCCACTAAAACTGTAAAATCAGCCCAGCCTAAAAACCCATTGCCAGAACCAGTAGACTGTGAAAACCTGTAGAAAGAACTGACATATGGCTGGGCTAAAGATTCCTTGGACACAAGTAAAGTAGACATGGAAGTCACTTTAGAGAAAAAGACACCCCTCCCTTTATTAAGCAATACCCAATACCGCAAGAGACAAAATAATCACTAAGACAAGTTGTAAATGAATTGGAAGAGAGAGAACTCATTAGGGTGTTCAGCACCTAATGCATACCAATCTGGCCAGTAATACAGCAAGACAGAACTTGGGGGCTCATTATTAATTATAGAGGATTGAAATTAAACTGTTAAAAGGAGAGTCTCTGTAGGGGCTGCCTATCCAGAATTGTTGGAGGTGATTTTCCCAGAGAAGAAATGGTTCTCTGTATTCACTATTGCCCATAAGTTATTGTGATGCTCCTACTATTTTCCATACTGTAGTATGAGAAAGGTTGGGAAGAAAAAGGATTATTAAAAACTAGGAAGATAGTGCAGTATGTGCATGATATTTTGGTTGTCAGTGAAACAGAACAAGAACATGAGCAACTAGTTAAAAAATTATTGTTCTGCTGCCAAGCTGATAGACTAAAACTTAACCCGTCTAAGTCACAAATTAAACGTACAGTACCTGGGGGTTACACTAAGTTCAGGAGGCGAATCTGTGGCAAAGACAAGAATAAAGTGTATTATCAGTTTGCCCAAGCCAGCAGATAAAAGATCCCAATAATCATTCTTGGGTCATACTAATTTCTGTAGAGAATTTATAGTAAGGTATGCAGAAATGGCTGGATCACTGTATGAATTATTAAGAACACTGCAGTGGACCCGGACAGAAGAGGCAACTCAAGCATGGAAGAGATTAAAGAAAGGGTTACTGGAAGCCCCTACCTTAGCCGCACCAAATAACGAGTTTCCTTACTCATTGTATCCCATTATAAAAAGTTTTTTCTATTATCATAGAATCATAGAACCATAGGGTTGGAAGGGGCCTCATGAGGTCATCAAGTCCAATCCCCTGCCAGAAAAAGCAGGACCATTCCCACTAAAGTATCCCAGCTAGAGTTTTATTCAGCCGGGCCTTAAACATCTCCAAAGATGGAGATTCCACCACCTCCCTAGGTAGCCCATTCCAATGCTTTATCACCCTCCTAGTAAGAAAGATTTTTCTAATATCCAGCCTCGACTTCCCCAGCTGCAACTTGAAACCATTGCTCCTTGTTCTATCCTCTGTTACTACTGAGAACAGTCGAGCTCCATCCTCCTTGGAGCATCCCTTCAGGTAGTTGAAGGTTGCTATCAAATCCCCCCTCAGACTTCTCTTCTGCAGGTTAAATAAACCTAGTTCCTTCAGTCTTCCTTCATAGGGCTTGTGCTCCAGCCCCTTGATCATTTTTGTTGCCCTCTGCTGGACTCTTTCTAATTTGTCCACGTCCTTTTTGTAGTGGGGAGCCCAAAACTGGACACAGTATTCCAGATGCAGCCTCACTGGTGCTGAATAGAGGGGAATGATCACATCCCTTGATCTGCTGACAATGCTTCTTCTGATGCAGCCCAGTATGCCATTGGCCTTTTTGACAGCAAGAGCACACTGTTGACTCATATCCAGCTTCCCATCCACCAGGACCCCCAGGTCCTTTTCTACGGTGCTGCTACTTAGCTGATCGGTCCCCAGCCTGTAGCAGTGCATGGGATTTTTCCGTCCCAAGTGCAGGACTTTGCACTTGTCCTTGTTGAACCTCATGAGATTTCTATTGGCCTACTGCTCCAATTTGTCAAGGTCTCCCTGAATCTTCTCCCTGCCCTCCAGTGTGTCTACCATTTGTTATTTATATTGTTAATATGATTACTCAAAATACTGGAGCAGGACAGAGACCCATAGCTTATTACAGTGGAGACCTAACAGTTCCAAAAAGTGAACAGTGGACATTGCAAAAAGCTCAGGCAATAATTAGAGCTGAAGATGTAATTATTAAAAGTCATCATGATTGAAAAAGTGATTAAGTCAGGAAAATTTGTCAAAAGGGCATGCAAGAATAGATAAAACCATTCTTTGGGTTTTTGTACTTATGGCAGAAAAGGTACAGCTAGTTACACTCAAAGAACCCAAAGTAGCAGTGTGGTGGTTTACTCTTACCAGCCCAGTGCACATCTTTGAGCCGCAGGAAGAGGCAAAAGCCCATACCATATTTAAAGCGACCCCAGTTCAACAAGTAGTGGGAAAATCAGTATGGTTTGTGGGTGGGAGTTCATATTATGAACAAGGAAAGTAAGTTACTGGGTTTGCAAGTGTGTGTATGGATGAAGATATGAAAATAGAGCAATCCTTTCAGTACAAACTGAAAAAGGAGGAACTGAAGTTGCAGAGATTACTGAAGTAATACAGGTTTTAGAGGAAAAGAAAGGCAAACAAACAAAAATGATTATTAAAATGGATTCAGATTATGTTTACAAAGGTACCACTATGTACTTGCCATGGTGGGCTTCTCAAAATTTTAAAGGCACAGATGGGTCTAAAATAAAACATAAAGACCTCTGGCAAAAATTGGAAAACTCGGTAAAAGAGTATATCAAAATCAAAATGGTTAAAAAAATCCCACCAAAAGAAAGATGGACCATTGTAATGGGGAAATAATCAGACTGATATATTTGCTAAGGAAGCTGCTTTAACTGGCAAATTTAGAAAACCATGTCCTTGGCTGTAACTACCTGGGCACAGGCAAAAGTAGAACAGGAAGCACAAAAAATGGATCAGGCAGTGGAACAGTTTTTACAAGCCTTCAAGAAAAAGATGAGTTGTTATAGCAGTGTATTTATACAGTGTGCCTCTGCATGGCAGGGTACCCCTATAAAAAGAGAAAATAATTTTTTGGCTAAACCAGATAAAGAATGGGTGTTTGTAATATTGCAGCAATTACAGCACATAGTTTTGCATTGAATCCATGGCTCCTTAATGGGGGGGGGGGACCCCAAGCAAGAGGCGGCATTGGAAAAGTTAAAGAAAGTGGGCTAGTAGCCAAACACCAGGGAGAATTTAGATATCCATATACATAGATGTTTAATTTGTGCCAAGCAGGATCCAGCTCAAAGAAAAAGGAGGGGTGAACTCATGTATCTAAGTTTAAAAGGGCCATTTCAAAGACTACACATTGATTTTGTGGAACAATTACATGCCACATCATGGGGAAACCAATTTCTCTTTGTAATTGTGGATAACAAAATTTAAAAAAAATCAAGCAAACAAAACAAAAGCCACCATATTGCAATTGTTACTGTATGATAAAAGCCAGGTTCTGATATAACTTAAATTGAAACCTAGACTGGTGCTTGTCAGAATGGGAAAAGTAAGTGCAGAGAAGGAAAAAGTAGTCAAAGATACTTTTACTGGATTGGTAAATCAAATAAAGGGAAAATGGAACAGTTTGCAGAGCACATTAGAAGACAGGAGAGCTGTGACTCTTATCGCAGAGAAATGGCTTCAAAAATTTCAAAGTGAAAAACTAAAAATAAAGACTTAACATCTACAATGAATGCATTAATACATGGAGTACCCAGAAACAGTTAACTATTACAAGCAAGGGCACTCCTGCAGTCCATTTGGTATGTACACAGAAGCAATAGAGGCTGGGGAAACAAATTCAGGTTTCACAAGAGCAGGTAACAAACCTCACTCTCCTTTTAAAATCAGGACAAAAACCAGGGGTGTGGGCTCTATTTTTTTTTTCGAGCATACCCCCACTCTGCATTCAAAGCATCCAACAAGCCAAAGACACCAGAAGACATCACACCCTAAAGACACTACAAGATACCAATACACAGTGAAGAAACCCTAAATATCAAGAAAAGGAAAATGAAGGACTTCAAAAATAATAGAGTGGTCATGTATACACCTCAGTATACCATATGTGGACAATTAAGTTGGCAATCACCTAAAGCTGAACCAGGTTGATCAGTCATTTGAACTACATTTGGCTACTGAAAAAGTAATTGCATCCCAACTGTATTATTGTGCTGCTCTGCTGTATTATTCCTTTGTTGTTGTATCTTTTACAATACACATAGCAGTGCTAAAATTGTTTAACCAACCACAGATAAAAATTAACAAACCAAGGGCAGCAAATCATATAAAATCAGGTAAAAAGCAAAATGGTTAACAACAGAACAAGTTACATGTTAAACTGTGTTAACAAACCACCTGTTAGTCCTTTTAATCCTACCAGTAGTCAATTTGGGGTTAGTAACGCTGTATTCTAAGGCATATGCAATTTTTAACAGCCTTGCTCTGTGTCTAAGCCCCAGCAGTGACCCAGGCTTCATAGGATAACCTTCTGAATGTGCCAAAATCAGGGCAAGCTGCAAAACCACGGGCCAAACCCCAATACCTTTGACAGGTGGTACTTAAACCAATCTCCCAGTCAGTAACAAAAACATGCTTCTGGTTCCCCACTCTGGTCATCACCAAGCATAACAAAATAGAAGCAGCCCCTTTTACTGCACATCAGCTCCTCCAGTCCTGACCTAGCTACTGGGTCTCTTAAAGAAATAGGGTCTCCTGACTCCAAAGGGTCAGCCACATCACCCAGAACAATATAGGCTTGGATCTTACCCAAAATACCACGCTGCCAGCTGATCCTTTAGTAACTACAACTAAAGGTTTAAAATAAAGAGAAAAGAAACAAAATATGAGAGATGTTAAAGGGTCAAAATGAATCACATACATACAAACGATTTGGAGTCCATAGACAGCAAGTCCTTGAAGAATTTGTAGGTTGCAAGTTAGTCCAATTCCTCTGATATACACCCAGTATCTGGGTGAGTCTCAGTCCTTTGTTCAGTCCTAGAAGAATAGTTCCAGAGGATTGTGTTGATTGTAGGTTGCAGACTGAAGACTGAAGGCAAAATGAAGATGGGGCCACTGCCTTTTATCACCTCTGCCTTTCTTCATGCTCTCAGAGTCTTTGCCAAATCTAAACTGAGTTGAGTCACATGGTCAGTCTGCGTGACTCATCAAACAGGTTTCTTCTCAGGCCCACTGCGGCTGGGAGCTCCCTTAATGGGCCATTAAGAGGACAATGGTTTTTCCGACACCAAGTCAGAGTTTGCCTTAGAATCAAATAATTTGGAACATAAATAGAACAAACATATTCCTAATTTCTAATGCAGATTTGATGCCTATATATATACACACACATATAACCATATCATCATTCCTAGCAGATTACAACCTTTCTATTGGTACCAAACATGGCATATCACATATGAGTTATCACAAATATGAAATATTAATGTGATAGATAAACAGTCCCCTAGATGCTGACAGTGTTACACAAATATTCCTAACATCTAATACAGATATGATACCTATACATAAACCATGGAATCATTCCTAACAGATTACATCCTTTCTATTGGTACCAAACATTGCACATCACACATGGATTATTGAAAATATGAAATATTCATATGAGAAATAATAATCAATGAGTCTCTAAAGCCAGGCAGAATCACACAGGCCTGTACTCAGGGGTGTGCTATGTGCCAGGAACTAAGATATGGGACAAAATAAGGAAGGACACAAAGGTGGGGAGCAGAATGGTCATTAGAGGGAAGGGTAATGTACATACTGGTCTAATAGGTCATACTGGCAGTAGAGCAAGTGCCAAATCCAGTGAGGTATGTGAGCTGGAGCTGGAACAGGACAGGTACAAAAAAGATGATAGTGGTAGACATGGGTATGGAGCAGTCAAATATCAATTGCTAGTTTGGGGATTAACAGTAGGCTAGATGACTTCCTCAACCAACCAATTAATCCTCCTGTGGTTCAACTGTGCTCACAGGCTGCTGTAGAGAACAGGCAGCCATAGCAGCAAGTCTTCATTTATTTCATCCAAGTTCAAAGGAACTAGTGGTTATAAAATAGGCAGTGTTTACAATCTTCTTTTCACAGTAAACATAGTTTTAGATGAATTAGAATATCAATTGTATTATGACTTAATATCTTTTTGGTTTTAAGGAATCAGGCTTTCCTTAGAAACAGGAAACAAGTTGCCTAACAGCAGACCTTTCTGAGGATTAATATGTACACTAGAGATATGCCTGCTTCTTCTCTGACCCACTAGGCAAGTTCCAGGTTTGTGACACACTGATATTAATATATTTAATTCATTTGGAGTTACCCCCAGAATGACTATTGGCTTCCTATAACATTAAATTATAATAATTACTAATGTTTAAGTCTTAAATACTTTTTTGGGGAGTAACAACTTCATTATTTTACTGACTACTTCCTTTTTGCATTTCTTTCAACCTGGGCCACAAATTCAATAAATTAGTCTCCTTTTTGTTTATAATGTGTTTCACTTCCAGGATTCCAGAGCTGAAATGCTTGGGTTACAAACACTACAAGGCAATTTTAGTATGTTTTAAAACATCTGATTCCATTTAACATTTAAAAAAAGGAAACTTTTTTTGTTTAGGTTCTGTAAAACTTGCTTTTTAGAAAATCTGAATGTTCTGACAAATTTAACTTGACAGCATCCACGCAAGGTGGCTTTCAAAAACAGAATAATGCAGAACATATTTTAAAACAATTTATAGTTCTTGTTGTGTTGATTGCACAGCTATTTAGGCTTTTTCTCCTCTTTCTTAATACAGTTTCTCTGTGATCAAAAGAGAAGTACTTACTGACTTATAATTCTTATAGTTGTACAGCCTATTGTAGCAAATGATTGCCAAGTTATTAATTCAGGATAATGTTGCAAAATGTGGGCGACAAAGAGCTTATTTAATGGGGGCATGTTACAAGAATCACCAGGTTAGTAGGACATGTCAGATGTGGGACTTGATTGCACAAATAAAAAGAAATACTAAAAAAATGTGTGATTCTAGAGTTACTTTGCCACAGTGGCATTGCTGGTGCTGGGCAAAAGGGGCTCAAGCCCTAAGTCCCAGCGCCAGTGCCTCGGGTCTGCTGCTGGGTCATCCGTGGCAGCAGTTGTCTTCCTTGGCCCTGTCCCTGGCCACGGGTCCAGGACCTAGCTGCCCATTGCAGAAACCCAATCTGGGCCCTGCCGGGGCCCAGGCAGAATTGGGCCTGCGTTCTGAACTGGGACCGGGGGGGGGATTGGGTCCTTTCCTGGGCCCACATCACTCCTGCTTTGCCGATGGCATAATAAGCACTAAGGGTCTAATCCATAGCCCACTGACGTCAATGGAATCAACAGGAACATATTTTTCTAAGAATGTAGTCCAGGAGGAAAAACTATGTCATAGTATAACATAAATTTGTCAACATGCAGTGGTTCATAAAACTTACAGATTGAAAAGACTGTCTAGTGTAGCCTACAGTAATTCAATGAAAACAAAAAGAGAGAAAACATGTTTTGACAACTAAAATTTTAAATTGTGTTAATTTAAATACCTGAAATAAAACTGTGTATGTGTTTTGCAGAGCTGATGAGTTGGAAATGTTCCCTCAGTGTGCAAGTTCTCCTTTTGTTTAGAACATTCACATGGACAATTAAAACTTCCATGATTGGAATTCTTTCGAGGTGGCTCAAGATTGTTTTGGTTTCCTGTTTAAAATAACTACTCTGATGTGCTGCATAATTAGGAAGTTACTACTGAGTTCTCCTGGCTCCTTCACTTTGATTAATTTGTCATAAATTGTGCTTTTTGTTATATCTGTTCTTATTAACCTTCAGGCCAATGCTGTTTAGATGCATAGGGCCACTGGGCTTGAACATTTGAGGTGAGGACAGAGACAAAAACATTTTTTTGTTCTGTATTTTAAATCATGTAATAATGCATTAACTTTAAATCAATTAGGAACAATGTTCATGATCACTTCCATATGACTGGAAGGATGGTGCCTCCAACCATGAACCTTTCTTTATTTTGTGATGCAAATCAGTGTATACACGCCACTTTAGCATAGACAAGTTATTTAAAATTGTCTTCAGATAATCAGACATACAAAGCCATTTTTTCTTCCATATCTGTTATAGTCCTGCCTCTACTTATGAATTGTAGGAATCAGAGATGAAACCAACGTATCACACTTACATAATACAAGAATGTATAGATTACTATGGTTAGCACTAATCAAATATTTATTTCATCCAAGATCAAAGTAACTACTGATTATAAAATGGGCAATATTTACATTGTTTTTGCAGTGAACATAGTTTTGGATGAATTAGAATATCAATTGTATTGCGACTTAGTAACTTTTCTGCTTTAAGGAGTCAGGGTTTCCTTATAAACAGGAACAAGTAGTCTAGCAGCAGACGTTTATGAGAAGGAAAATGTAAACTATCAATTAACACCTTGTTTCTTTCACAAGTTGAGTTATATTTACAACACTGCTATGCATCAGTGAAAGCAGACAGTTTTCTATGTGCATGAAGACTGTGAGAGATGCATTCTCTGTGATGCCAGACAAAGATTCATACCATATGTCTAGTTCAAGAGTTTTGACTGATACAGCACAAATCCACAGTAATTTCCCACTGGGCTCAGTTAGAGTAAATATTGTCAGTGACAAGAAATAACAAAAGGGGAAAGTGGGCAAAGTGGGCCTCTAAATTAGATAACTCCAAACCCACAATAGTTGGTGAAGCTGTTTTCCTGGTATCATTGGCTGTTTGCACCTGAATTCTATCGTGCTTATTTAAGCAGGTTCTAGTAAATCCTGTCAAATGTTTCCAAATCCAAGGGACAGATTGTTTGCTTGAATTCTAATATCTGATGCCCAAAAGAGTTCATTACTCAAACATGTTTAAAAGTCACCACCAGCAACAAGTTCAAAATCTAACAATACCTAGGTCCATGTCTACAGAAAGCCTTTGTGTCAGGAATGTGCCTTTGGCCATCCCTATGAAAATCCATCCAAATCTGGATGGCTTCAAAACTTTTAAAAAATTGCCCATGGTCAGTAGAGGTTTCCTTGATCTTCATATCTTAATTCTCCATTCACACTGAGCATGCTTTCTCTGATCCAGGGTGGCAGCATCTGAGCAGAATTTGCTCAGCAACTGCAGTTTCTAGCTGCTCTGGCCTGTGGCAGACTTGGGTCCAACCACTGAAACCAACAGCAGGACGCCTCTCTCTTTTGTGCTTTCAGTGTTCCTCTCCTGGTGCCCAAGAAAAAGTTGATTGATTCAAATCTAAAGAGGACAAGAGCCAGACTTGGGGCAGGGTGGAGCAGATTGAGATAAAGAACCTGGCTGGGGAAGACACTGAGTTGGGGATACTGGTTCTAGCTGGAAAAGGAAAAAAGGAATGGGAAATACATGCGAGGAAACTAGGATTGGCTGGGTAAGGATACCAGAACTGGAAGCTAGGGATGGAAATATGGGAGTAGCTGGATCTGTGGAAAACTAAAACAGGGCATGGACTTGGATTAACTGGACAAATGAAGTAGGACTAGGAAGTAGGCTGGGTAGAAGGCAGTTGGGGGGATTGGAAAGGAGATAGAACTGACAAGAAGCCAGGAAGTGGGAGGAGAAATGGGATTGGCAAGGCAAAGATTGGCACACAGAGGCGGGGGAGAAGTAGAAAACTTTGCAGGCATAAATATCTGCCCATAGTAATCCTATTTCAAGAACGGGCTGTGACCCAGGCCTCCTGGGATAAACTCTTGAATATGCAAGGCTGAGGGCAAACTGCAAAAATGGAAGCAGATTCTCCCAGTACTGGTGGGTTGCCTGGGAGACAAACTCCTGAACCAGTCACAATCAATGCTTCTGAATCCCCCAGAATGAGTATCAAGAAGTCATCATAAAATATATTCATCCCCCTTTATTGCATATCAGGCCTAGTTTCCAATTAGTTACTGGGTCTCTTAAAGAGATAGGTTCTCCTGAACTCAAAGGATCAGTCACATTACACAAAACAACATAAGCATGGATCTTATCCAAAATACCACACTACTAACCAATACTTTAGTAACTACAACCAAAGGTTTAATATAAAGGAAAAGGAAAAAAAATGAGAGATTTTTAAAGGATCAAGATGAATCATATACATACAAATGTTTTAGTCTCCATGTAAAGGAGAGATGACTAACTCATTCAATGTGTGGGATCACACTGGAGGGCAGGCCATCTAATGTGGGCCATGTGCCCACACAGGCTCCCCAACCCTTTCCCTTGCCATGTTCAGAGTGGCATGGGCTCCCCTAACCCCAAAGATGCTCTCACAACTTCAATTTTCCCTGCCCTGTGGCCTCCCCATCTCCAAGCTGGCTGCAACCAACACACTCCTCTGGAACTATTCTTCTGGAACTGAACAAAGGACTAAGACCCACCCAGGTGCTGGGTGCCTACCAGAGGAATTGGACTAACTTGAAGACTACACAGAATCATCAAGGACTTGCTTCCTATGGACTTTAAATCATTTGTATGTATGTGATTCACTTTGACCCTTAACAACTTTCATATTTTGTTTGTTTTCCTTTTATAGTAAACCTTTAGTTGTAGTTACTACCAGATTGGCTGGCAGCATGATATTTTGGGTAAGATCCAAGCCTATATTGTTCTGGGGGATGTGGCTGGCCCTTTGGGGTCAGGAGAACCTATATCTTTAAGAGACCCAGTGGCTATCAGGGACCATAGGAGCTGATGTGCATAAAGGGAGCTGTTTCTATTTTGTTATGCTTGGTGATGAGTAGAGTGGGGAATCAGAAGTATGTTTTGTTGCTGACTGGGAGGCTGGTTTAAGTACCACCCATCAGTGGTTTGGGGGTTTGGCCCGTGGTTTTGCAGCTTGCCTTGGTTTTGGCACATTCAGAAGAGTAGCCCAGGAGGCCCAGGTCATATCCCCTTTTTCCTTTTCTTATTTGTGATTCATGCTTTGTGCTGTCGATAGGATTAGCATGCTAACTAACTGACTGACAGTGAACAGTTGGGATGTGGGGTGGGGCAGTGGCTTTCTAGGAGCCCATTTCAGTCTACTGTGACTGAGTGTGATGCTGTCTGGGTCTAGGGGACTGTTTTATGATTATTTTTCATATTGATATTTCATATTTACAATGATCCATATGTGATATGTCATGCTTAGTATCAATAGAAAGCCTGTCATTTGCTAGGAATGATTATATGATTTGTATGTAGGTATCATGCCTGTACTGGAGATTTGAAATCTATTTGTTTTTATGTGTGTTCCAAGTTGTTTTGAGCTAAAGCAATCCCAGACTGGATGTGTGCAAACTATTCTCAGTTTGATGGCCCATCAGGAGGGGACTCCCAGCTACAGTGGGCCCAAGAGGAAACCTGTTTGACCAGTTACCTAGACTGACCATGTGGCCCACCTCCATTTTGATCTGGCAAAGAATCTGAGATAAATGTCAGGGGACCCATTCTCCATTTTGTCTTTAGTTGCTAGTCTCTGGTCTATCTGCAACCAACACCTGCCCCTGGAACTATTCTTCTGGGACTGAACAAAGGACTGAGACCCACCCAGCTGCTGCTGCTGCTACTCCTGCTGCTGCTGCTGGGTGCACACCAGAGGAGTGGGACTAATCTGCAAACTACAGGATCTTCAAGGTTTGGTTGCTGTGGACTCTAAATCATTTGTATGCATGTGATTCACTTTGACCCTTTAACATCTCTCATATGTAGCTTGTTTTCTTTTTATATTAAACCTTTTGTTGTAGTTACTAAAGGAATGGCTAGCAGCATGGTATTTTGGGTAAGATCCAAGCCTATATTGTTCTGGGTGATATGACTGGCCCTTTGGTGTCAGGAGAACCTATTTCTTAAAGCGACCCTGTGGCTAGAGGGGACCATAGGATCTGATGTGCAGAAAGGGAGCTGTTTCTATTTTATTATGATTGGTGATGACCCGAGTATTTAGTCAGAAGCATGTTGTGTTACTGACTGGGAGACTGGTTTAAGTACCACCCGTCAGTGGTTTGGGGATTTGGCCCCTGGGTTTGCAGCTTGCCCTGATCTTTGCATATTCAGGTCATTATCCCAGGAGGCCTGGGTCACACTGAGACTCTGATTCATTGACAGACTCCAGCAGAGCTGAGTTGAGATAGACTAGAGAGCTTCCCTTGCTCCCCTCTGTGCTGTGACTTTGATCATGTGAGTGAGTCAGAGTATGTGCATGCACAAACACTTGACCTTGCTCTGCCAGTAGCCAGTCTTTGCTGTTTATGGCTGCTGCAGAGAGCTCCCAGGCACAGACCAGGCAGCAGCTCTGTGAGCTAGATTAGCATCCTTGGCGGGCTGAATCTAGTCCATGCTGTAAGTTTAACACCCCTGATGTAAAGCAAGTCCTTGGAAGACTTTTCAGGTCTGTTCAGTTTTTCTGACGAACAGCCAATATGTGGGAGAACCCCCGTCTCTTGTCCAGTTGCAGATGACAAGAACAAGAGATGGGTGTGGCCTGAGCCTTCTGGGATAATCTCCTGAATGTGCCAAAATTAGGGCAAACTGCAAAACCAGGCCACAGAATCCCAAACAACTGACACTGGTATTTAAACCAGTCCACCAGTCAGTAACAAAACATGCTTCTGACTCCCCACTTTGGTCCTCACCAGCACAATAAAATACAAATAGCCCCCTTTATTGCACACAGCTCCTCTGGTCCCCATCCAACTGCTAGGCCTTTTAAATAAATAGATTCCCCTGACACCAAAGGGCCAGTCACATAAGCCAGAACAATACAGGCTTGGATCTTACCAAATATACCACGCTGCCAGCCAATCCTTTAGTAACTACAACTAAAGGTTTAATATGAAAAGAAAACAACAAAACAAGAGAGATGTTAAAGGGTCAAAGTGAATCACATAGACTCAGACTCTAAGGTCAGAAGGGACCAATATGATCATCTTGTTTGACTTCTTGCACAGCGTAGGCCACAAAACCTCACCGACCCACTCCTACAATGAACCTCAAACCCATAACTGAGCTATTAAAGTCCTCAAATCATGATTTAAAGACTTCAATACAGAGAATCAACCAGCAAGTGAGCCATGCCCAATGAAACAGAGGAAAGCAAAAAAACCCCAGACCCCAAGCCAATCTGCCCTGGTGGAAAATTCCTTCCCGACCTCAAATATGGCAGTCAGTTAAACCCTGAACATGAGGGCAAGTCCACAACAGCCAGTCAAGAAGAACGTCTCTGTAATAAGTCAGAACCCACTTGATCTAATGCCCCTTCCCAGGTTACTATCATACCCATCACCAGTAGTCAAAGACAGACAATGGCCAAGCTACACTGTCCATCATATCATTCCCTCCATAAACTTATCAAGCTCGGTTTTGAAGGCACCTAAGATTTTTGCTCCCACCACTTCCCTTAGTAAACTATTCCAGAATTTACTCCTCTGATGGTTAGGAATCTGTGTCTAACTTCAAGCCTAAATTTCCTGAAGGACAGTTTGTATCCATTTGTTCTTATGTCCACCTTGGCGCTGTATTCAAATAATTCCTCTCCCTCCCTTGTATTTATCCCTCTAATGTATTTATAAAGAGCAATCATATCTCCTCTCAGCCTTCTTTTGAGAAGACTAAACAAACCAAGCTCTTTAAGTCGTCTCTCATAGGGAAGATTTTCCATTCCACAAATCATCCTTGTAGCCCTTCTTTCAACCTGTTCCAGTTTGACTTCATCTTTCTTAAACATGGGTGACCAGAATGGTACACAATACTCCAAGTGAGGTCGCACCAGTGCCTTGTATAATGGTACTAACACCTCCCTATCTCTACTGGAAATACCCCTTCTGATGCACCCTAGGACCACATTAGCTTTTTTCACTGCCACATCGCATTGGCTACTCATTGTCATTCTGTGATCAACCAGTACGCCCAGGTCCTTCTCCCCCGTCACTTCCAGCTGATGCATTCCCAAATTATAAGAAAAATTCCTGTTATTTGTCCCTAAGTGCGTGACCTTGCACTTCCCATTGTTGAATTTGATTCTATTTCTAATGCTTCACTTTAAAAGGTCATCCAAATCATTCTGTATGCTATCCCAATCCTCCTCCGTATTGGCAATACCTCCCAGCTTGGTGTCGTCTTCAAACTTAATTAGCACATTCCCACATTTTGTGCCAAGGTCAGTAACGAAAAGGTTAAATAAGATAGGTCCTAGGACCAATCCTTGGGGAACTCCACTAGTAACCTCCTTCCAGCTAGACAGTTCACCTTTCACTATGACCCTCTGTAATCTCCCCTGTAACTAGTTCTTTATCCACCTTTCTATTTTCATATTAATCCCCATCTTCCCCAATTTAACTAATAATTCCCTGTGTGGAACTGTATCAAATGCCTTGCTGAAATCTAAGTAAATTAGGTTCACCACATTCGCTTTATCCAAAAAATCTGTTATCTTCTCAAAAAAGGAGATCAGGGTGGTCAGGCATGATCTACCTTTTGTAAAGCTGTGTTGTATTTTATCACAGTTACCATTTTCCTCAATATCCTTAAGTACTTTGTCCTTCAAAATTTTCTCCAAGACCTTGCATACTGCTGAGGTCAAACTAACAGGCCTGTAGTTACCTGGATCCCTTTTACTACCTTTCTTGAAAATAGGGACCACATTAGCAATTCTCCAGTCATGAGGTACAACCCCTGTGTTCACCGATACTTTAAAAATCCTTGCTAAAGGGCTGGCAATTTCATGTGCAAGTTCCTTCAATATTCTTGGATGAAGATTATCTGGACCCCCTGATTTAGTTCCATTAAGCAGCTGAAGCTTGGCTTCCACCTCAGATATGGTAATTTCCACTTCTACATTCCTCATTTCCTTTAGCTGCCCTACCTCTGTCCCCAATCTCACCATCACCCTCATTAAAGACAGAGGCAAAGTACTTATTTAGATATTCAGCCATGTCTAGATTATCCTTGATCTCTACCCCATCCTCAGTGTATAGTGGCCCAACATCCTCTTTCTGTGTTTTCTTTCTATTTATATGGCTGAAGAACCTTTTACTTTTGGTTTTGATTCCCTTTGCAAGGTCTAACTCTGCTTGGCTTTTGACCTTCCTCACTTGATCCCTATATGCTCTGACCTCTAAAAGGTAGCCCTCCTTTCCTATCCCTCCCAACTTCCACTCCTTGTAGGCCCTGTGTTTCCTTCTAATCACCTGTCTAAGATGTACATTCATCCAGCCTGGTTTAGAACCCATGCCTGAAAATTTTTTCCTCTTCTTTGGAATGCAGGCTTCAGATAGCTCCTGCAGCTTTGTCTTGAAGCAGTTCCAAGCATCCTTAATGTTCATATCCATGAATCCTTTGGTCCAGTCCACTTCCCTAGCTAATTCCCTTAATTTTTTGAAGTTAGCCCTTTTGAAGTCAAAGACTCTGGTCACAGATTTATTTTTGTTTACCCTTCCATTCAGTTTAAACTGAATTAGCTCATGATCACTAGAACCTAGGCTGTCCTCTACAACTAATTCCTCTATGAGATACTCACTACTGATTAAAACCAAATCTAAGATCGCGTCTCCTCTCATTGGTTTGGAAACCGCTTGATGGAGAAATTCATCTGCTATCACCTCCAATAAAATCTGGGCCCTTTTATTGCTGCTAGCTCATATCCTCCAGTCTATACCTGGAAAGTTAAAATCTCCCATAATCACACAGTTCCCCGTAGTGTTTGCTTTCTTAAAGGCCTTAAAGAGTTCTCTATCTGTGTCCAAATCAGATCCCAGTGGTCTGTAACACACCCCAAGCACTAATTCAGGAGAAACTCTAGTAGCTTTCTTCTCCATTGTGATTTTGAACCAGATAGACTCTGTCCTGCTAATTTCATCACTCTGAATTTGCAGTCTATTGCATCATTAATATACAATGCCACACTGCCACCTTTGCCATTACATCTGTCTTTCCTAAAGAGCACATCGCCTTTAATACCCATACACCAGTCGTGACTACTATTCCACCATGTTTCTGCTATCCCTATAATATCTGGTTTCAATTCCTCTACCAGTAGTTCCAGTTCCTCCATTTTATTACCTAGGCTTCTCGCATTGGTATATAAACATTTTAGCTTTTGCTGCTCGGCTTTGCTCACATTCTGTACGCGACATGGCCTTTTTTACTACCGCCAACATTGCCCATCAGACCAGTATTTGTGCTTCCCTCCTTTATAGCATCTATACTGCCTCCCACATCTTTGTCTTTTCTGAATTCAGTTTCCTGCCTCTCAATGCTAGTATCAGGCATAGAGATTGCCCGAGCATCTCCCAACCATCTCCCCACACTCCTTAGTTTAAAGCTCTCTTAATCATTTGAGCTAGCCTCCCTCCCAGAAGTCTGTTTCCCTCCCTACTCAGCTGAAGTCTATCCCTAGCAAACAATCTTCTGTCCATGAACACCTCCCAGTGCCCATACATCCCAAAGCGCTCCTTATAATACCACTGCCTGAGCCAGCTGTTAACTGCCAGAATCTTCTCACACCTGTGTTGTCCTCCTTTAGGGAGGGGCAGAATCCCACTAAAGATCACCTGAGCCTCCAGCTCCTTGAGAGTCCTCCCCAGCCTGGCATAGTCTCCTTTGATATGTTCCAATGAGAATCTAGCTATATCATTCATACCCACATGAAGGACAATCAGAGGATTTTTTCCTGCTCCCATTAGGATCCTCTTCAGCCTCAGATCCATGACATGTAGCTTAGCTCTAGGCAAGCAGCACACCCTCCTGTTCTCAGGGTCACTTCTAGTTATAGGCCTGTCTGTCCTCCATAGCAGAGAATCCCTAATCACATACACTTGTCTTTTCTTGGAAACAGTGTGCTTCTCCAGTCTATCCCCAGTTCTCTCTGTCCAGGAGTCATGATGTCTACAGCTGCTGTTCACAATCCTCTGCACCCACTCCTGAATGCTCCCTGGGGTCTTATTTATCTCCAGAGGCTCAACTCCCCTTCGAATGGGACTAGCTGCTTTCCTCTTCTTCCTCACATTCCCACCTTCAGTGTTCACCTGCTGGACTCCTTCATTTGCTGATTCAGCAAACCTGTTCCTGAGTTCTATTTCACCTTCACTAGCTGGTCTTTTTCTCTGCTGCCTTCTCACTGTCACATGTTTCCACCACTCACTTTCCTCACCTAGCAGTCTCCCCTCAGAAGTGGTTGCTCCTGTTTCCATTTGCAGGTCTGAGTTTTTGTCTCCAGCCTCTCCAGGCCTCTGCTTCATCAACTGTTCAAACCTCCTTCTAAACTCAACCATAGTTGCCACCTGCATTTCCAACCCTCAGATTTTCTCCTCCAACAGATCTATGAGGCAGCACTTCATACAAACTAAATTCTTTGGGGTTACACCCTCCAAGATAATGTACATCCCAGAGCTTCCACATCCTCTCATCTTCATTGTCTCTTCCCTTGTTGGAGTGATTTCTGCTGCTACCTCCATCTCTGCCATAAGTCTATCTGTCTCCCTACAAACTCCCTCTCAAACTCCCCTGTTAACAGCCCTGTTGCCTGCAGCTAGTGCTGCAGCTTGCTTGAGTGGCTGCCTTTATAGCTCCCCCAATAGGAAGGCTCCACCTCTAATTGGGGTCACCTGATCCCAACTCCTCTCAGCCCCTGCAAATTGAAAAAAAAATGAAAAGGAAAAAAAGGGAAAAAAGCCAAACCAGAAAACAAACACAAAACAGAAAAGCAAACACAGACAGCACTCAACTCCACATGCATACAAATGATTTAGAATCCATAGAAGTCCTGGAAAAATCTGGTCTGAATGTTAGTCCAATTCCTCTGGTACACACCTAGCACCTGGGTGGGTCTCAGTCCTTTGTTCAGTGGCAGCAGAATAGTTCCAGAGGTGTGTGTTGGTTGCAGGTTGGAGACTGAAGACAAAGTGGAGATGGAGCCATTGCCTTTTATCACCTCTGGCCTTCCCCATGCTGTCTGGAGTTTTTTGCAGTTCAAAATGGAGTTGATTCACATGGGCAAGTCTTAGTTGCTCAACCAGTTTCTCCCTGAGCACACTGTCCCTGGATGCTTCCTTAATCGGCCATTAAGAGAAACAAAACTTTGCAGATACCCAGTCTGGAAGTGCCTTGTGATCCAGTATTTGAAATACAAATAGAACGTACCTATTCCTAACCTCTAATACTGATATGACACCCACACATAAACCATATAATCATTCCTAGCTTATTACAACCTTTCCATTGGTACCAAACTTGGCATATCACATATGGATTATTGCAAATATGAAATATTACTATGAAAGATAATCATAAATGATCCCCTGGACCCTGAGACCATCACAATGGGTGCTGTCTGGGGACCAGTGAAGACAAAATGGAGTTGGTTTTAGCTGTCTTTGTCACCTCATGACCTCCCCAGGCTGTGTAGAGTTATTACCAATTAAAATGGAGTGGGGTCACATGGTCTGTCCAGGTGACTCACTGTGACACTGTCTGGGTCTAGGGGACTGTTTATGTTTATCTTCCATATTAATATTTTGTATGTGCAACAATCCATATGTAGGCACCCGGTACTTTAGGGGCCTCTGAAATCAAGTAGGAGGTTAACATTTAAGCAGTTCCTATGTGCTGTAAGTTTTCCACTGAGGGACTACAACTCCCATAATCCCTTAGAAGAGAGGGAGGGACCCTGGCTGCCCTCCAGGAAGCAGAGGGGGACAAAAGGGTCTCAAGGGTAGTGAGAGAAAGACATGTCTAAATCTGGAAACTGCTGTGAGTGCTCCTGGGGTTCCTGAAGCTGCTCCTGAGGTTCCTGAGACTGCTGGAGGCTCACTCAAGCAGGGAGCTTCAGAGGTTGGTGGCTTACTCAGCCCAAAAGCAGGTTCTGAGCCTAGAGTTGGCTGAGCTAGATCTGCAGTAAGGGCGTGAGTGTCTATCTCCCTCCTCCAGTTTGGAGCAAGGCTTGTAAAGCAAGAGAGTCTTCTGAGAGACTGACTGGGCCTGAGGGGAGGTGGTGTGGCAGTCCCCCTGAACCAAGGCCAGGACTACAGACCGTTGGTTGGGCTCATTACAGATCTGCAGCATGGTTCTGAGCTGATACATTGGACCATCAGTGTGCTGCCTTGTCTCCTTCATTGACCCTCCAAACGTGCCCATGCAAACAAGTGGTTGGGGTTCTGAACTCTGGGAAGTGTGCCCTCTGAGTTGGAAAAAGGGCTGTGAACATGCTAGTTAGATAAGTTCCTCTAACCTGTATTCTGTGTCTGCTCACTGATTTATTTACTTGCCTTTGTGTATTTAAATTAGTAGTAATATTCAATTCCATCCTGTTATGATAAGTTTATATATAACTATATATATAAGTTAATATATATAATTTATATATATATTGTGTGGTGACTGGATAGTGTAGTGGTTAATACCGACGCCCTTTGATACGGGAGACGGGGGTTCAAATCCCGGTGGGTGCCTGCCTACCTTCCCAGTAGGGGTCCTTGGGCAAAAGACCCCCTAATGCCTCACTTGCCTACCTCGAATATGAGAGTGACATGAACTAGGAGAGTCATGCCAGCTTGGACATCGCCTGGATTAACAAGGTCTGCGCCAGATGTTGGGGAACCAGGACAATCTGACAATAAGTGGGCTACTGGAACAAACCATGCATGGATGAGACAAGAGAACCTGGAATTGATGGAATGCTACTACAACAGCAGACCTAATGAGAAGGGATATATGAAATGTAGGAGGGAACTATGGATGGACAAAAGACCTACATCCACGCTAACTGAGAAACAGCTAGTTACCCAAGGCTTCAACATAGTAAAGAGGCAGCTGCTCTTACAACTGGAGATAGACCAACTGCACATTACCTCCCAGCCTCAAGAATAAGCCCCAGAAGAACAACTCGAGGTGCAGCCACCACCTGAAGCTGGAACTTCACTGCCTCCATTACAGAACACAGCAGCTGATATGAGGCATAAGATCATGGATAAACTAGCTACAGTCAACCCTCGAGACCGATTAGCAAGGCTCTCGTGCGAGAAGTATCATCAGATAGTATGCTAGAAGATGCCAATAGAGCCCTAATGACAATTCCTACTACCACCATCACTGAAACCAATGAACTGGTATATGCTACAGCCTCTGTAATCCTGGAGATGATTGGCTACACAATCAAGAAGAACACCAGTACATACCCCCCCTGGAAAATGAGGTTGGGAGGATAAGATCAAGGCAACCCCAAGAGAAGTTAGCCAGCTGATGGTACTACATAAGGGTGTAGAGATTAAGGATAAGACTTGGCTACAGAGAAAATCATAGAATCATAGAATCATAGGGTTGGAAGGGACCCCACGAGGTCATCTAGTCCAACCCCCTGCCAAAAAAAGCAGGACCACTCCCATTAGATCATCCCACTCAGGGTTTTGTCCAGCTGGGACTTGAACACCTCCAGAGATGGAGATTCCACCACCTCCCTAGGCAGCTTATTCCAATGCTTCACCACTCGCCTAGTAAGGAAGTTTTTCCTAATATCCAGCCTGGACCGCCCCAGCTGTAACTTGAAACCATTGGTTCTCGTTCTGCCCTCTGTTACCACCGAGAACAGTCGAGCTCCCTCCTCCTTGGAGCAACCCTTCAAGTAGTTGAAGGTTGCTATCAAATCCCCCCTCAGTCTTCTCTTCTGCAGGCTAAATAAGCCTAGTTCCTTCAGTCTTTCTTCATAGGGCTTGTGCTCCAGCCCTTTGATCATTTTGGTTGCCCTCCTCTGGACTCTCTCTAATTTGTCCATGTCCTTTTTGTAGTGGGGAGCCCAAAACTGGACACAGTATTCCAGATGTGGCCTCACTAGTGCAGAATAGAGGGGAATGATCACATCCCTCGATCTGCTGGTAACACTTCTTCTGATGCAGCCCAGTATGCCATTGGCCTTTTTGGCAGCAAGAGCACACTGCTGACTCATATCCAGCTTCCCATCCACCACGACTCCCAGGTCCTTTTCTCCAGTGCTGCTATTTAGCTGATCACTCCCCAGCCTGTAGCAGTACATGGGGTTTTTTCGTCCCAAGTGCAGGATTTTACACTTATCCTTGTTGAACCTCATGAGATTCCTCTTGGCCCACTGCTCCAGTTTGTCTAGGTCTCCCTGAATCCTGTCTCTGCCCTCTAGGGTGTCTACCGTTCCCCCCAGTTTGGTATCATCTGCAAACTTACTAAGTGCCTGACTCCATCTGAAGCCCTAGAGACTGCTAAGCAAAGGCTCACAGCACTGGCCACCAGGCTAAGGAGATACACTAGAGAAGCAGAGGCCAAAAAGATAAATGCCCTGTTCTCCAAAGAACCATCCAAGGTGTACTCCCAACTGCAGTGCAACAACACAATAACAGCAGAAACTGAACAGTACTGGAAGAACATCTGGGAGAAAGAGAAGACTCATAACACCAGTGCAAAGTGGCTTCAGGACCTGAGAACAGACCACAGCAATCTCCCAGAACAGGAACCAGTCACCACCACAATAGCCGACATCCAACAGCGGGTCAAGAACATGAAGAGCTGGACAGCACCTGGCCTGGACATGATCCACACCTACTGGCTAAAGAAACTAACAGCAGTGCATGAACGCCCAGCAGCATGGATGAACCAGCTGCTAACAGCAGGCTCCCACCCAGACTGGCTAACACAAGGAAGGACAGTGCTGATCATGAAAGACCCCCACAAGGGAACAGCACCATCCAACTACCAGCCAATAACCTGCCTCCCCACAACCTGGAAAGTCCTGTCAGGCATCATAGCCGCCAAGCTACAGGACCACATGGGCCAGTACATGAGCACAGCTCAGAAGGGCATTGGGAACAACACCAGAGGCTCAAAACACAAGTTGCTCATAGACAGAGCAGTCGCCCAAGACTCAAGGTCTAGACAGACCAATCTGAGCACAGCCTGGATTGACTACAGGAAAGCCTACGACTCAATGCCACACACATGGATCTATGAATGTCTGGCGCTATACAAAGTCAACAGGACACTAAGGACCTTCCTCAAGAACTCAATGGGACTGTGGAAGACAACGCTGGAAGTCAACTCAAGACAGCTTGCACAAGTGGCCATCAAGTGCGTCATATACCCAGGTGATGCGCTGTCCCCACTGCTGTTCTGCATTGGCTTGAACCCCCTCAGCCAGATAATCACAAGGACTGGATATGGATACAAGTTCAAGAGTGGAACTACCATTAGCCACCTCCTCTACATGGATGACATCAAGCTGTATGCTAAGAATGAACGAGACATCGACTCGCTAATCCACCTGACACGGAGCTACAGTGAGGATATTGGGATGTCATTCGGACTGGAGAAGTGTGGCCAGATGGTAGTAAAGAAAGGAAAGGTAGTGAAGACTGATGGGGTGAAACTACCAGTAGGCCACATAGCAGACATACAGACCAGCTACAAATACCTTGGCATCCCACAGTCACATGGGAACCACGATGAGGAGGCAAGGAAGACAGCAACATCCAAGTACCACCAAAGGATAAGACAGATCCTGAAGAGCCAGCTCAATGGGAAGAATAAGATCCACGCCATCAACAGGTACGCCCTGCCAGTCATCAGATACCCTGCCGGTATAGTGAGCTGGCCAAAGGAGGACATTGAGGCTGCCGATATGAAGACCCGGAAGCTCCTCACAATGTACAGAGGTTTCCACCCCAAGTCCAACACCCAGAGACTGTACGCCAGCCGGAAAGAAGGTGGGCGGGGTTTGGTCAGTGTCAAAGCCACTGTCCTGGATGAAACCCACAGCATCCAGGAGTACATCAGTAAGATGGCACCCAAAGATGAGCTGATGAGAGAATGCCTGAGGCAGCAGCAGACATGGGAGGAAGATCAAGCAGAAGAAGTGCCATGGCAAGACAAGACCCTGCATGGGATGTACCATCGACAGATAGCTGAGGTGGCTGACATTGGGAAATCCTACCAGTGGCTGGAAAAGGCTGGACTAAAAGACGGCACTGATCATAGCAGCACAAGAACAGGCACTGAGCACTGGATCCATTGAAGCAGGGGTCTACCACACTCGACAGGAACCAAGGTGCAGACTGTGCAGAGAGGCCTGAGAGACAGTCCAACACATAGTGGCAGGATGTAAGATGCAGGCAGGAACAGCATACACTGAACGGCACAGCCAAGTACCTGGCATTGTGTACAGGAACATCTGCACAGTGTTTGGGCTAGACCCTCCCAAGTCCAGATGGGAGATCCCACAGAAGGTCGTGGAGAATAACAGGGCTAAGATCCTGTGGGACTTCCAGATCCAGACAGACAGGCAGGTACTGGCCAATCAACCAGACATCATGGTAATAGACAAGGACCAGAAGACAGCGGTGGTGATAGATGTAGCAGTGCCAAGTGACAGCAACATCAGGAAGAAGGAGTATGAGAAGCTGGAGAAGTACCAGGGCCTGAAAGAGGAACTAGAACGGATGTGGAAAGTGAAGGCCAAAGTGGTCCCAGTGGTGGTAGGAGCACTCGGGGCTGTGACTCCTAAGCTGGGAGAGTGGCTCCAACAGATCCCAGGAACAACATCAGAGCTCTCTGTCCAGAAGAGTGCAGTACTAGGAACAGCTAAGATACTGCGCAGAACCCTCAAGCTCCCAGGCCTCTGGTAGAGGACCCGAGGTTGAGGATGACACATACCACCCATAAGGGTGAGAAGGGAATTTTTTTATATATATATATATATATAATTAGTAAATTTGGATTAGACCCATCCAACAGGTTATTCTTAGCCCATGGATTTAGTCCTGGAGGCTCCCAAGGCACACCACTGAACGGGTACCAGACCCAGCCAGGTGGAGAGACCGCCAAGCTTAATTTCCTGTAAAGTAAAGTGACTGCAGCAGAAGAGTAGATAGAGGATTCCCACATTCCCAACATCACCACTGGGAAACTCAGGATCTCTTTGTCATGAAACTTGGGTGCCTATGCACATGTGAGTGGTGCCTGCTCCCAAGTAACGCCGGGAGAAAAGGAAGAGGGTTACACGTATGTGATATACCATTCTTGGTGTCAATAAAAAGACTGTAATCTGCTAGAAATCATTATGTGAACATATCATGCCTGTATTATAAATTAGAAATCTACTTGTTTTTGTGTGTGCTCAAAGTGACTCCTTCTTATGGCAATGCCAGACTGCATGTCTGCAAAACTACTGTTCATCTTGATGGCCCCCATCAGGGGGGCTCCCAGCTGCAGTGGGCCCAAGGACAAACCCATTTGACCAGTTACCCTGACTGACCAGGTGGCTCAACTCCATTTCGATCTGGCAAGCACTCTGAGATAAAAGGCAGGGAATCCATCTCCATTTTGTCTTTAGTCTTCAGTCTGTCTGCAACCAACCCCTTCCTCTGGAACTATTCTTCTGGGACTGAACAAAGGACTGAGACCCAAGCAGCTCCTGCTGCTGTTGGGTGCACACCAGAGGAGTGGGGCTAACCTGCAAATTAGAGGATCTTCAAGGATTTGCTTTCTATGGAAATCATTTGTATGTATGTGATCCACTTTGAGCGTTTTGTGACCCAGGCCTCCTGGGATAAGCTTCTGAATGTGCCAAAATCAGGGAAAGCTGCAAAATTAGGGGCCAAAACCCCAAACCACTGATGGGTGGCACTTAAACCAGTCTCCCAGCCAGTAACAAAACATGCTTCTGATTCTCCACTCTGGGCATCACCAAGCATAATAAAACAGAAACAGCCCTCTTACTGCACATCAGTCCCTATAGTCTCCTCTAGCCACTGGGTCTCTTAAAGAAATAGGTTCTTCTAACCCCAAAGAGCTAGCCACATCACCCAGAACAATATAGGCATGGAACTTACCCAAAATATCACGCTGCCAGCCAATCCTTTAGTAACTACAACTAAAGGTTTAATATAAAAAGAAAACAAGCTACATATGAGAGATGTTAAAGGGTCAAATTGAATCACTACACACAAATGATTTAGAGTCTATAGAAAGCAAATCCTTGAAGATCCTGTAGTTTGCAGATTAGTCCCACTCCTCTGGTGTGCACCCAGCAGCAGCAGCAGCTAAGTGGGTCTCAAGGCCTTTGTTCAGTCCCAAGAGAATAGTTCCAGAGGGGGGTGTTGGTTGCAGACAGACTGAAGACTAAAGATAACATGTAAAATGGGCTATGGCCTCTTATCTTAGAGGCCTTGTCAGATCAAAATGGAGGTGGGCCACAGGGTCAGTCTGGGTAACTCGTGAAACAGGTTTCCTCTTGGTCCCACTGTAACTGGCAGCCCCCTTCTGATGGTCCATTAACAGGACACTAGGTTGCAGAGGCCCAGTCTGGGATTGCCTCAGCTTAAACAACTTGGAACACACATAAAACAAATAAGATTCCTAGATTCTTATACAAATATGATACCTACATATAAATAATATAATCATTCCTAACAGATTACAGCCTTTCCATTGATACCAAACATGGCATATCACATATGGATTATTGCAAATATGAATTATTAATATGAAAAATAATCATAAATAGTCCCCTAGATCCAGACTGCTATCACACCCCAAGCCCTTCCCGAACACCCCCCAGTCCCACCACTGGTCCCTATTGCTGGGACCAACTCCCCTTACGCCCTTTCCCCTCTGGGCCAGTGTGCTGCTTCCAGACTCCCCATCCCTGGGTCCCTTACCTGGCCACCAGAGGAAGAGTAGAACCATGGCAGCAGGAGAGGCCCCCACTGTGACTATGCTCAGAGCAGGGTCAGGCCAGGGTGGGAGTTTGAAGAACTCCCAGCCCAGCCTAGGGCAGCTCCCTCCCATCTGGAAGATTCTGTCTTCCAGCCTGGTACAGGCCACTGCCCGGCAGTATTCCCTGCGTGGGGGCACAATGGTGCACTCCCACACAGTTTTGGGATGTGGTACTCGGGTTGGCCCTGAGTTTTAGAGGGGCTAAGGCCCCCCCCCCCCGAGGCCCCCTCCAGTGACACCAATGATGGAGGAGATGAGTGCAAATAAAAATGATGTTGTCTTTGTTTGGTGATACAGATCTTCTTCCCTGTTTGATTTTCATTCTTATTTGGCTTTTACTTTAAACTTGCTGCTGAACTATTGAAATTCACAGAAAATAGATGCATAGAAGGTCCCAGTCTTGAAATAGAAGCTGTACGAGAGGTTGCTTATGTCCACAAATATTCCTTTGCAGGATTGGGTTCTCAGTTTATGACACAATTTCAGTCCAGCTGAAAAAGAATTCCTAGATTAAAGAATCTGTTTAATGACTGGCAGCATAGCTGCTCACATTTTAATGTAATGAGGGGTTTTATTGTTGATGTGCACCCACATATCCAGTACATTTAGCTGTGCTATAGCTTTGTTTGTTTTGATATGTATTATGGCATCAAAAGTAAGCCAGAGAGAAATGAAAGATCAAAAAAGCCTTCAACAGCTTTTAAACATTTTGAAGAATCAGAATTTAAGGACTTAATACAAGACTACACATTTCAGCAGGAGACATGTCTGGATAGAGAAGTAATGCAACATGTGATTTTTCATCCGGCTTATTCCTCTCTTGTGAGGATAACTCATGAATATTTATTGTTGCATTTAAATGGCTTCAAATTTTCCTAGCTACTTGACCTCCTGGCTGGCTCAGATTTATGTGATGCTGTCTGGGTCTAGGGGACTGTTTATGATTATCTTTCATATTAATATTTCATTCTTACAGTAATCCATATGAGATATGCTATGCTTGGTACCAATAGAAAGGTTGCAATCAGCTAAGAATGATTATATGGCTTGTATACAGGTGCCAAGTCTGCATTAGAAATTAGGAATATGTTTGTTCCATTTATGTTCCAAGTTATTTGATTCTAAGGCAATCCCAGACTGGGTGTGTGTAAAACCATTGAACTTTTAATGGCCCACTAAAGGAGCTCCTAACAATGGTGGTTCTAGGAAGAGACCTGTTTGATGAATCACCCAGAGTGACCATGTGACTCAACTCCATTTGGATTTGGCAAGGACTCTGAGAGCATGGGGAAAGCCAAGGGTGATAAAAGGCAGTGGCCCCATTTCCATTTTGTCTTCAGTCTGTCTGCAACCAACACCCTCCTCTGGAACTATTTTTCTGGGACTGAGCAAAGGACTAAGACCCACCCAGCTACTAGGTGCATACCAGCAGGGTTGGACTAACCTGTAAACTGTATATTCTTCAAGGACTTGCTGTCTATGGACTCTAAATCGTTTGTATGTATGTGATTGATTTTGACCCTTTAACATCTCTCATTTTTTTGTTTCTTTCCTTTATATTAAACCAGGCATGGCCAATCTGCAGCTCGGGAGCCACATGTGGCTCTTGAATGAAAAATTATGGCTCCCGGAAGAATGGCAGCAAATCAATTTAGGAAAGCAGCCCCAGCCTAGGAGTTCAGGAGGGGGTCGAGAAGGTGGGGAGAAGTGCGGCGTGGTTGAGATTTTAAAAAACGCTCCACTAGCCTGCAGTCTTCTACATCGAGCAGCAGCTAAATTTTTACTGTGTAGGCCTAGTTTTCATGGTAACCTGAAGTAATTATTAGAATCTGACATTAGTAGGATCAATATTTGTCCTCTTTTTACAATGAAATTAAAGTGTGCAATGAATTTTAAACTTAGTAATTCTGAAGTAGGTAAAAGTATATGGCTGTATGCCTCAGTGCAGCCCTCAAAGGTTTAATAATCAACCTGTGTGGCTCTTGAGTCCCATAAGTTTGGCCACCTCTGTATTAAACCTTTAGGTGTAGTCACTAAAGGATTGGATGGCAGCATGGAATTTTGTGTATGCTCCAAGCCTATATTGTTCTGGGGGATGTAACTGGCCCTTTGGGGTCAGGAAAATCTATTTCTTTAAGACACCCAGTGGCTAGGTGGGAACCAGAGGTGCTGATGTGCAATAATGGGGGCTGTTTCTATTTTGTTATGCTTGGTGATGATCAGAGTGGGGAATCAGAAACATGTTTTGTTATTGACTGGGGGACTGGTTTAAGTACTAATGTCAGGGATTTGGGGCCTGGTTTTGCAGCTTGCCCTGATTTCAGCACATTCAGAGGTCATCCCAGGAGGCCCGGGTCACAGCTCAGACTTAGTCCATTTTCCCAGCCAGTTGACCTGCTGGCCAGCTTGGGCTTAGTGCACTCTCCCAGCTGCTTGACCTGCTGGCTGGCTTGGACTTGGTGCCTTTCCCCCAGGGTTGACCAGGCGGCCTGGGGCACTTACTACCCAACTTTAGTGCATTTCCCCTGCAGGCTGACCTGGTGACCTGGGGTAATCAGTGCCTGAGCTAGTGCATTTTCAAAGGGTTAACCTGCTGGCTGGCTCAGCCTTGGTGCCTTTTCACCACAGGTTGACAAGTTGGCTCATGGCACTTAGAGCCTGACCTAGTGCAGCTTCCCAATGGGTTGACCTGCTGGCCAGCTTGGACTTGGTGCTTTTCCCCCGCATGTTGACCTGGTGGCTGGCTCGGACCTTCATGGGTTCCCCAGCCAACTGATCGGTTGATTAGCTTGGACATTTTCCCAGCTGGTTGGCCCGCCAGCCAGGGCAACCATGAAGATTATTGAGTGACATCAATATATCCTAGTTATCATAGACTATGCCACATGCTTTCCCGCTTCAGTTCGTCACTGAACTCATGAAGGTGCATCGGACTACTGAAGGAAATCTTGACTGATCAGGGCACCAATTTTACATCCTTGTTAAGGGAGGTTTGCAGCATCCTAGGTTTCCAGAAATTATAAATGTCAGTGTATCATCCCCAGACAAACAGGTTAGTAGAACACTTTAACCAGATCCTGAAGGGGATGCTTTGAAACTTTCCATCTATGGATCTCTCCCATTGGGACCAACTGACTACGCCCTTACTCATGGCCATTTGAGAAGCGCACCAAGCTTCAAAACAGTTCTCCTTATTTGAACTGCTTTATGGGTGACAACCCCAAGGGCTGCTTGATTTAATGCATGTGAGCTGGGCACCCACCCATCCATGAGACAGGGACTTCTTCAGTATGCGACCCAGCTATATTACAATTTGACTCAGGCTGGGGAATCTCATGAAGAGAAACCTGCAAGCAGAATAAGAGGCTCAAGGTGGGACATACAATCAAGGGGCCGGAGCCTGAACCTTTTCCTGAGGGGACCAGATCCTGGAGTTGATCCTCACTGAAGGCTCCAAATTGCTGGCTTGGTGGCAGAGACATTATGAAATCATCTGAGAGGTAGGGCTCATCTATTATGAAGTACACCAACCTGACTGGCAATGAAAGAAACAAGTCTACCATGTGAACCTCCTAAAGCCCTGGTGAGAGAGAGAACTGATGACTGTGCCATACACTTCTGAACTGAAGTTGGGACCTTCACCTCTATCTCAGGAGAGTCCCTAACAACAGATCACAAGCCCAGGTCCAGGGCCTCTGGGAAGCCTTTCCCTGAACTTTCAAGTTTATGCCTGGACAGGCCTCCAGAATTGAGCATATAATACAGAGAAATCCAGGGGAGTAATCTGGGAAATGTCTCAGCCCCTTTCACTCCAGATGCAGGAGGCAGTCAAGGAAGAGGTCCAGACAATGCTTGCTCTGCAGGTTATTGAGAGATTGTGAGTGAATGGCAAAGCCCTATCGTGCTGGTCCCAAAGCTCGATGGCACATGGTTATTCTGTATTGAATTTAGGAAAGTCAAGGTGATCTTTAAGTTTGACATGTACCATATGCCCAGGGTGGATGAGCTCCTCAAACGGCTAGGGAGGGCTGATATATCAGCACCCTGGACCTAACAAAAGGGTACTAGCAAATCCCCCTGGCAACTGGGTCAAAGCAAAAGATGACCATTATTCCCAGGGGTTTATACCACTTTACCTGGATTCCTTTTGGCCTCTATGGGGCCCTGGTGACTTTTCAGTGCCTTATGGACCATCTCTTAGAGGAACACACCACCTACGCCATGGCTTATCTGGGTGACATAGTGATTTATAGCCAGATCTGGGAGGACCACCTGCTCCAAGTGACAGCAGTACTGTGGACCCTCAGAAATACAAAATCAGGTTTCAAGAGACTATTGAATTGGGGTATATCTTGGAGTGGGGAGATGGTATGCCACATGACTGAGAAAGTCCAAGCCGTCAAAGACCAGGCACCACCCCACAACCAGAGTGCTTTCTGAATTGCGGACCAAAAAGCAAGTGAGCAATTCCTCAGGCTGGTTGGCTATTACCATCAATTTTTGCCACACTTCGCATCATTTGTGATCCCTTTGATGGGGATCCTAACCAAGCACCAGCCTTAGAGGGTCCAGTGGATGCCAAACTGTGATATCACCTTCCAAACCCTGAAGGACAGTTTATGCTGGAAGCCTGCCTTGTACAGCTCTGACATAGACAAAAGCCTTGTGATCCAGACCAATGCTTTCACCATGGGACTTGGAGCAGTTCATTCCCTGACTATCAAGGGAGAAGAGCACCTGGTGCTCTAAATCAGCAGGAAGCTGTTTCCCCGGGAGAGGATTATTACATGGTAGAGAAGGTGTCTGTAGAGATTGCTTGTAGAAGACAGTGAATTTAGAGACACTCCCTAGCATGGGCCAACGTTGTGTGAATTGAGAGACGTGCCCTACAGAAGATCTAACATAGCTGTCCCAGCTACACACCTGGATACCTGTCTGTATGATTAAACTTCTATTCCTCACTAATTCAGTGGTATGGTTTTTAATCAAGATCATTACATGGTGTCAAAAGATAGTGAATGAATTTGAAAACTAAAAAGACCTGGAGGAAAACTCCTGCATTTGCAACTGAAAACTGACAAACACCAGGGATCTCTGAAAACAAAGAAAGCCTTCAGCAAGTAAGTGCAAGCTCTAAAAGTGGATGTTTTACAGGCTCCTTCAACTTCTCCAAATGTCTGGTAATGCTGCAGAAAACTGGATAAAGTTTAAGCAGTAATTTCTGTTGTATTTGTCTGCCATTGGAGTGTAGAACAAAGATGAAAACCAGAAATCATCTTTGTTTTTGCATCTTGTTGGGGAGGTGGCACTGGATGTACATAATAACTTTGACTTTCAAGATGATGAAAGCATGAATTTAAACATTAAACTGACTACACTTGAGGAATATTGCTTGCCAAAAATGAATGTCACCTTTGAGAGGCATAAATTTTTTTATATGTATGCAAAAAAACTGACCACCACCATAGAGCAATATATCACAGCATTAAGGAAACTCAGTAAAAGCTGTAACTTCCGTGGCTTGGCAGAGTATCTGACCAAAGACAGACTCATTTGTTTCATTACACAGTGTGTTAAGAGAGACTATTCAGAGCAGGGGACATCTCTCTGAATGAAGCCCTCCAAATATGTAGGGCCACTGATATGGTAAAAACACAAATTAAAGAGCTGAATTCACCAGAAGGGATAGTTCATGCACTTATAAAAACAGCATATAGCCAGAGATGCTCAAATCACAATGTGGCACAAACCCGTGTGTGACCCAGGCCTCCTAGGATAATCTTCTGAATGTGCAAAACTCAGGGCAAGGTGCAGAAACCAGGGGCCAAACCCCCAAACTACTGACAGGTGATTTACTGACTGTGTGTTTGTGCCTTTTTCCCTACAGGTGATTGCTGTTAGTTGTGGGACTGTGATAGTGTGATTGGGTGGGGGCTGTTTGCATCATTGTTCCCTGATCACCTTTAATCACCAGCCTCAAACAGCTTTGTGATTGGCCTTCCCCTGTGTGATTAACAAGGGGCAAGGGCTGACCTAGGTAGAGGAGGCCTTAAAAGACACTGCTTGAGCAACCAGGGGGAGCTTGCGAACAGGGAATTTTGAGAGGGAGTTTGGTGAAGCCACGATGGTGAAGAGGAGCTGCACTGCTTGTGCCAGTGCCCCTTCTGTTTCCTTTGCCTCTTTTTGTAGCCAGACAGTCTGTCCATGGATATCTCTACTCAGATCCTGGTGTGGACTTGCAGGGACTGTGGCCTTCATTTTCCTGCCATTGATGATCAGGCTAGAGAGATGAATCTATGTGACAGGTGCCTTCTGGTGGCATCTTTCAGGAAACAGGTAGGAGAGTTACAGGAGGAGGTGTCATGACTCAGGGGTATCTATTCCCTGGAAAGGTTCCTTGACAGTGTCCATGAGGAGACATGCAAGGACGAGGTCCCTATCCTGGTGCCAAGGGCTATTGCCACAGCTCTGGAGACAGATGGGATGCCTATGGCAGAAGGAGGACACTGGCAGCTGGTCACCTCTGACAGCAGACAGTGCTCCACGCCTGCTCATGTCCCACCCTCCATTGTGGTGAGGAACCGTTATGCGGCACTACAGACAATGCAGAAGGTAGAGGAGATGCCATGCACCCCAGAGGCTGGGGAGAGCACAGCCATCTCAGTTAAGAGGAAACCTAGGGTTGTGGTAATTGGGGACTTACTCCTGAGAGGAACGGAGGCACCATCTGTTGCCCTGACAAGGCCTCTAGGGAGGTCTACTGCCTGCCAGGTGCCCGTGTCCGAGACGTTACGGAGGGATTGTCAAAAATCATCTGCCCCTCAGACTACTTCCCCGTGCTTCTTATCCACGTAGGTACCAATGATACTGTGAGAGGTGATCCTTGGCAGATCAAACGTGACTACAGGGCTCTGGGAGTGCAGGTGAAGGAGTTTGGAGCACAGGTGGTGTTCTCCTCGATCCTTCCAGTCAAGTCTAGAGGCCTGAGGAGAGACAGATGCATCCTAAAGGTGAATGCCTGCCTGCAAAGATGGTGTGGTCAGGAGGGATTTGGCTTCCTTGACCATGAAGTACTGTTTCAGGAAGGAGGATTGACAGGCAGAGATGGCCTTTATCTGTCCAGAAAGGGGAAGAGCATATATGGGCACAGACTGGCTGACCTAGTGAGGAGGGCTTTAAACTAGGTTCAAAGGAGGAAGGAGACCAAAGCCCACAGGTAAGTGACAATGTGGGAGATCTGGGGGAAGGGATGGAACTTGGGGGGTGCTGGGAGTGTAACAACAGGAATGAGAGAGAAGGTAGTTGGAACATGGGGGGGAATCAAATAATTGTCTTAAGTGTTCTACTGAAGCCCCAATACATGGGGAGAGTGGGGGAGGACAGCTCCAAGAAAAAATGCAAGGAGGTATATGTAATAGAATTGAAAATCAAAATGACAAAGTAGGGAAATCAGCCTGGTATCTTAGGTGCCTATACACAAATGCGAGGAACCTGGGAAATAAGCAGGAAGAATTGGTAGTACTAGCACAGACAAGGAACTATGATATCACAGGAATAATGGAGACGTGGTGGGATAGTCTGCATGACTGGAGCTCTGCCATGGATGAATATAAATTTTTTAGGAAGGACAGGCAGGGAAGAAGAGGGGAAGGAGTAATATGATTTGTAAAAGATCTCTATGACTGCTCAGAGCTCCATTATGGAAGTGGAAGAGTTCCAGTAGAAAGTCTGTGGGTTACACTGAGAGGGGAAAGCAACAAGGGGGATGTTGTGGTGGATGTCTGCTATAGACCACCAGAACAGAAGCAGGAGGTGGATGAGGTGTTCTATGGACAACTAACGGAAGCTTCTAGATCACAGGCCCTGGTGCTGATGGGGGACTTCAATTACCCTGACATCTGCTGGGAGGCCAATACAGCAGTGCATGGGGAATCCAGGAAGTTTTTAGAGAGTGTTGGATACAACTTTCTGGTACAAATGCTGGAGGAACCAACTAGGGGCCTTGCACCTCTTGACGTGCTCCTCACAAACAAGAAAGAATTGATCAGGGAGGTAGAGGTAAATGACAAATTAGGCAGTAGTGACCATGACATGGTTGAGTTCAGGATGCTGATTAAAGAAAGGAAGGAAAGAAGCAAAACACAAACCCTGGACTTCAAAAAAGCAGATTTTGGCTCCCTCAGGGAACTGATGGGCAGGATCTCTTGGGAAGCTAATCTGAAGGGGAAAGGTGTCCAAGAGAGTTGGTTATATTTTAAAGAAACCCTGCTAAGAGCACAGGAAGTTGCCATTCCAATTAGGAGAAAGAACAAACATGTAAGGCAGCCAGAATGGCTTAGCAGAGATCTCTACTCTGAGCTTAAACATAAAAAGGAAGCTTACAGGAAGTGGAAGCTTGGTCAGTTGACTAAGGAGGCATATAAAGATATTGCTAGGGACTGCAGGGATAAAATCAGAAAGGCCGAAGGACAAATGGAGTTGCAGCTAGCGAGGGATGTAAAGGATAACAGGAAGGGGTTCTATAAGTATGTTAATAACAAGAAGAGGATCGGGGATGGTGTAGGTCCCTTACTGAATGAGGCAGGCATCCTCGTGACAGAGGATGAGGGAAAAGCTGAAGTGCTCAATGCTTTTTATGCTTCAGTTTTCACAGGCAGGGTCAGCTCCCAGCCCACTACCATGGGTATGGCAGATTGGAGGGAAGCAGAGAGGTCCTTGGTGATGGAAGGTCAGGTTAGGGACTGCTTAAGGAAGCTGGATGTGCACAACTCCATGGGTCCGGACGAACTGCATCCAAGGGTGCTAAGGGAATTGGCCAATGAGATAGCAGCACCGCTGGCCATTATCTTTGAAAACTCATGGAGAATGGGGGAGGTGCCAGAGGGCTGGAAAAAAACAAATATAGTACCTATTTTCAAGAAAGGGAAAAAGGAGGATCTGGGGAATTACAGACTTGTCAGCTTCCCCTCAATCCCTGGAAAAATTATGGAGCAGGTTCTCAAAGAATCCATCGTAAAACACTTTGAGGAAAATAAAGTGATCAGGAACAGTCAGCATGGATTCACCAAGGGTAAATCATGCCTGACCAATCTCATTTTCTTTTATGATCAGATGACTGGTTTTCTGGAATGCAGAAGAACCGTTGATGTGATATACCTTGAGTTTAGCAAGGCTTTTGATACAGTTTCCCACAGCATTCTCACTGGCAAATTAAGGAAGTATGGGTTGGATAGGTGGACTATAGGGTGGATAGAAACCTGGCTAGATCAAGGATTTCAGCATGTAGGAATCAATGGTTCCATGTCTAGCTGCCAACCAGTAATGAGTGGTGTGCCCCATGGGTCAGTCCTGGGGCCAGTTCTGTTCAACATTTTCATCAATGATCTGGATGATAGAATAGACTGCACTCTCAGTAAGTTTGCGGATGACACCAAGCTGGGGGGAACAGTAGACACGTTGGAGGGCAAGGACAGGATTCAGGGAGACCTAGATAAATTGGAACAGTGGGCCAATAGAAATCTTATGAGGTTCAATAAGTACAAGTGTAAAATCCTGCACTTGGGACGGAAAAACCCCATGCACTGCTACAGGCTGGGGAATATTCAGCTAAGTAGCAGCACTGTAGAAAAGGACCTGGGGGCCATGGTGAATAGGAAGCTGGATATGAGTCAGCAGTGTGCTCTTGCGGCCAAAAAGGCCAATGGCATACTGGGCTGTATCAAAAGAAGCGTTACCAGCAGATCAAGGGATGTGATCATTCCCCTCTATTCTGCACTGGTGAGGCCACATTTAGAATACTGTGTTCAGTTTTGGGCTCCCCACTACAAAAAGGACAGAGACATGCTAGAGAGAGTTCAGTGGAGGGCAACCAAAATGATTAAAGGGCTGGAGCTCAAGCCCTATGAGGAAAGACTGAAAGCATTAGGCTTATTTAGTCTGCAGAAGAGAAGATTGAGGGGGGATTTGATAGCAACCTTCAACTACTTGAAGGGATGCTCCAAGGAGGATGGAGCTCAACTATTATCGGTAGTAACGGAGGACAGAATGAGGAGCAATGATCTCAAGTTACAGTTAGGAAGGTCCAGGCTGGATATTAGGAAAAACTTTTTTACTAGGCGATTAGTGAAGCATTGGAATGAGCTGCCGAGGGAGATGGTGGAATCTCCATCTTTGGAGGTGTTTAAGGCCCAGCTGGACAAAACCATGACTGGGACAGTTTAGAGGGAGTGGTCCTGCCTCTGGCAGGGGGTTGGACTAGATGACCATATGAGGTCCCTTCCAACCCTATGATTCTATGATTCTAGGTGGTACTTAAAGCAGTTCCCCAGTCAGTAACAAAACATGCTTCTGACTCCCTACTCTGGTCATCACCAAGCATAACAAAACAGAAACAGCCCCCTTTATTGCAAATCAGCTACTCTGGTCCCCATCTAGCCACTGGGTCTCTTTAAGAAATAGGTTCTCCTGACCCCAAAGGGGTCATCACCCAGAACAATATAGGCTTGGATCGTGCCCAAAATACAATGCTGCCAGCCAATCGGATAGTAACTACAACTAAAGATTTAATATAAATAGAAAACAAAGAAAATATGAGAGATGTTAAAGGGTCAAAGTGAATCACATACATACGAATGGATTTAGAGTTCATAGGAAGCAAGTCCTTGAAGAATTTGCAGTTTGCAGGTGAGTTCCATTCCTCAGGTATGCACCCAGCACTTGGGTAGATCACAGCCCTTTATTCAGTGCAGTAGAATAGTTCCAGAGGAGGGTGTTGGCTGCAGAGATGCTGAAGACTGGAGACAAAAATGGAGATGGAGCTATTGCCTTTATCACCTTTTGCTCTCCCAACACTCTGAGAGTCCTTGCTAAATCAAAATGGAGTTGAGTCACATGGTCAGTCTGGGTGACTGGCCGAACAGGTTTCTTTCTAGGCCTACTGAAGCTTGGAGTCCCCTTACTCAGTGTGCCAGTAGGATGACAATAGTTTTGCAGACACCCAATCTGGGATTGCTTGGAGTCAAATAACTTGGAGTACAAATAAAACAAATACATTCCTAATATTTTTTACAGATATGATACCTACATATAAACGATATAATTATTCCTAGCAGATTACAACTTTCCTATTGATACCAAACATGGTATATCACATATGGATTATTGCAAATATGAAATATTAATATGAAAGAGAACCATAAACAGTCCCCTAGGCTCAGGTAGCATCACACTCTGCTATTAACAAGACCGAGTCCAGATGGTCTTGTGGCAAGTGTGAATCATGGCATTGTCCCAAACAGTGTTTTGCCTATAGGAAACACTGCCATAACTTTGGGAAACAATCATTTTGCAAAATGCTGCAGATCCCAAATGCAGAATAATCAAGTGACACAACCAATTTGGTGAAAAATCTGGTCTCCCAGAAAACACTCTCACTGCTTTTGCAAAACTATTGTTGTCTTAATGGCCCATTAAGCAGACTCACAGCTACAGTGGGCCTAAGGAGAAAGCTGTTTGAGTCACCCAGACTGACCCTGTGACTCAACTCCATTTGGATTTGGCAAGGAGTCTGAGAGCATGGGGAAAACCAAAGGGGTAAAAGGCAGAGGTCCGATCTCCATTTTGGCTTCAGGCTGTCTGCAGCCAACACTATCCCCTGGAACTATTTTTCTGTGACTGAATGAAGGACTAAGACCCACCTAGCCACTGGGTACATACTACAGGAGTTGGACTAACCTGCAGACTACAGCTTCTTCAAGGACTTGCTTTCTATGGACTCTAAATCATTTGTATGTATGTATGTGATTCACTTTGACCCTTTAACACCTCTCATTTCTTGTTTCTTTTCTTTTTATATTAAACCTTTAGTTGTAGTTACTAAAGGATTGGCTGGCAGCATGCTATTTTGGGTACAATCCAAGCCTATGTTGTTCTGGGTGATGTGGCCGGCCCTTTGGGGTCAGGAAAAACTATTTCTTTAAGAGGCCCAGTGGCTATGTAGGAACCAGAGCTGCTGATGTGCAATAAATGGGGCTGTTTCTATTTTGTTATGCGGTTTGGGGGTTTGGCCCCTGATTTTCACACATTCAGAAGGTTATCCCAGGAGGCCAGGGTCACACGGAGAATAAAAACTAAGCTAGGAGCAACAAACATAAAAGTAACTGGGTATTCTGGAACAAATATAGCCATGCAGGAACACTGCGTCACTAATGTTAACCATAAGAACACCATGTGCAGACTACCTTTCATTGTATTGCCACAAGCGGTAACACCAATTTGGGCCTGGCCACATGTGAGAAACTGAATCTGGTAAAAAGGGTGTTCTCGCTACAAGATAGCACTGCATCTGACTATCAGGCACTCTTTGAGGGCTATCAGGACCTGCTTCAGGGTTTGGGTTGCTTGCAAGCTGAACATACAAACCACATAAAACAAGTGGGTCCCTCCAGTTATTGATCAATGTTGGAAGATGCCTTTTGCTCTCAGTGATAAACTCAAGGCTGAGTTTGAAAGGATGGAAGCAATGCAAGTAGTACAGAAAGTGAGGAGCCAACAGAATGGGTGAGCTCCCTAGTCATAGTGGAAAAAAACAATGGCCGGCTAAGTATATGCTTAAATCCCAGAGACCTCAGAGATATACAAAGAGAACATTTCAAACTACCAACTAGAGAAGAGAGTATGGCTCCGTTTACAAATGTTCAATATTTCAGTAAATTGGATGCATCTTCAGGATTTTGGCAGCTAAAATTAACAGAGGAAAGCTCACAAGTATGCACTTTTAATACTCCATTCAGAAGATACAGGTTTTTATGCTTACCTTTCAGTATAGCTTCAGCACCAGAGGTTTATCACAAAACCATACATGTGACCTATGAACATATTAGTGGTGTGGACACCTCTACAGATGACATCACCATCTGGGGCTCTACAAAAGAGGAGCAGAGGAGCATGAGCATTGGCTTTGGCAAGTGTTGGATGCAACTAGAGCTGCAAGTCTCAAAGTAAGTAAGAACAAATGTGTCTTAGGAGTTAGAGAACTGACTTTTATAGAGAACATTGTTTCCCGTGAAGGTGTAAAACCAGATAAGATGAAGATTTCAGCCACTGAAATGATGCCATGTCCCCAGTCAAAGAAAGATGTCCAACAGTTCCTGGGAATGGTTAACTATCTTGGAAAATTCATACCCGATCTTTCTGCCAAGGTGGCACCACTGAGACAACTCCTAGAATGAATGGTGAATGGTCCTGGGATGGTGCACAGGAGGAATCATGGGCAGGTTTAAAACAAACACTTGATACAAGAACCAATATTCAAATTTTATGCTCTAGAAAGGCCTATTAATGTTTCAGCAGATGCACCACAGTCTGGGTTGGGTGCAGTGATTTTACAAAAACATGAAACATGGAATATGCATCCAAATCAACAACTGATGCAGAGACTAGATATGCATAGATTGAGGAGGAGATTTTAGGAATCCTGTTTGCCTTTGAGAGGTTCAGTCAGTATGTTTATGGACAAAGAGTGGAAGTTGAAACAGATCACAAGCCTTTGATTGCATTATTTAACAAACTGCTAAATGACTGTGCCTTAAGGATTCAGAGAATGATGATAAAATTGAAGACATGCGATTCATTGGTGACCTATACACCTGGCAAATTTATGTTCACAGCAGATGTACTTTCCAGCGCAAAAACACCCATGGCACCTGAGAAGATGTAGCAGACAGAAGTCCAAGCCTATGTAGATATGATTGTGAGATCAATTCCATAACTAACAGGAGACTGCAACACAGAAGAGGCAGAGAAAGATGAATCAATGGGAATCCTTAAATAAATGATAATTAAAGGGTGGCCTGAAAAAATAAGCAGTTGCTGTCTAAGTATAAGAGACTATTAGAACTGCAGACATGAACAGACTGTGGTAGATGGAGTGATGTTCAAGTGTGGTAAGGTTGTAATTCCATGGAGCCTCTAAAAAAGAGATGCTACAGAAGATCCATGAAGGTCACTTAGGAATTGAGAAGTGCAAAGAATGAGCATTAGAGGTCATGTATTGGCCGAGGATCAATCATGACATCACCATAGTGTTAGGAAACTGCTTTTTCTGCTTGAAATACTAGCCATGCCAACAGGCAGACACACCAAGACCTCATCCTGTTCCACAGAGGCCTTATGAGAAGGCAGGTGTGGATTTATTTACTTGGCATTAAAAGGCTTACTTAACAGTCACTGATTATTACTCTTATATCCAGAAATTTGTACACTGCATAGTACTAATAGTAATTCAGTGCGCACTGGCATGAAAGTAGTTTTCTCCAGACATGAAATTCCTGATGAGGTCTTCAGTGACAATGGGCCACAATTTTCAAGTGCCGAATTTCGGCAATTTGCCTCAGACTGGGATTTTCATCATAAAACCTCTAGTCCAAATTACTCCCAATCAAAAGGACTGGTGGAAAGGCCTAAGAACATGATGAAAAAAAGACTTTTGAAGGTGGGGCTGATCTGTATACAGCATTGCTGGTCTACTGAAGTACAACCCTGGAAAATGGCTTTTCTCCACCTCAGCTGTTAATGGGAAGAAGAATCAGATCTAATTTACCTATTACTGATAATTCGTTACAATCTCAGAACAATGCTACCATTCAGAAGATGAAAGAAAATCAGAAGTAGAAGCAGAAATATTATTTTGACAGAAGGGCTCGTGATCTTCCATCCCTTAACCCAGGTAATAGAGTGTGCCTGTGGAATCACTCTTCTAATACTTGGGGCCAAAGAGATATCATTAAAAAACAGCTGCATCAACAGTCTTATGTAGTCCAGAGAGACAAAGAGGACACATTTCTATGTAACTGATGGGATCTATAACCTTATTCCAAAGAGTTCCAACACTGTGGAGGTTGGCATAGAGTCTGGCGTACCTCCCCTGCCTGACTGAATATCATTAATGCATGGCAACAAAACTGTCAGAGACCAAGAGAACTCAGACCTGAACAAAGGACCAGTACTGAGATCTGATCAAGTCATCAAATATCCAGACAGACTCATAGAGACTTGCTAGAATATGTGAGGGAAGTAGGTGATAGACTCACTTGAGAATGATGTGCTAGTAACCTTTCCTCTCTAGGTAGTTCAGATACTGGGTTTAAGAACTGTTCTTATGGGTGTTTTTAGATAGCTATTATGCATTATCAGATTTTAGCATATGCATCATTAGCTACTTTTTATATGTATCCAAATGTTCACTTGTTTTCCTTAGGGGGGGAAGATATAGAGCAATGCTTGTAGAAGGTGGTGAATTTAAAGACGCCCTGACATGGGCCAATGTTGTGTGAATTGGGAGACATGCCCTAGAGAAGATCTAACATTGCTGCTCTCAGGTACACACCTGGATACCTGTCTGTATGATTAAAGTTCTATTCCTCACTCATTCAATAGTATGGTCTTTAATGAACCCTCAAGATCACTACAGTGGCTTTGGCAGTTTAATGGTCAGTGGAGGCCTTACGTCAGGGGCATTGCTGGATAGCAAAAAGATCTGAGGCCATGCACTCCAGCCAGGCCCCACCCCCCTCTTCCCCTATAAGGCCCTTCCCTCCCATTCTGCCCCCTTGCTAGACTTCACCCCAGATGCAAGCCCCAGGGCCTAGGCAGCCCTTCCACATGTCTAAAGGCATCACCCTGCACTGGAAGTGTTTACATACCTAAAACAATTCATCATGTGTGACATCCCCTGCACCCCGCTGTCTGGTCTGGTGTGCTGCTTTGCCCCTTGAGTCTCTCACTCCTGGACCCTGAATTCCCCTCTTTACTAGATGGATTCCCCTCACCCTTGTGTCTGTCTATACCAACCTCCTGAGTGTAACTGGTCACAGGCAGTGAGCATGTGCTCACCAGGTGACATTGCTCCAGCAAGCACTCCCAGCCCCAAATGCCACACCAGGGACTTCCATCTTCCAAGATTCAGGATCCTCCCCCTGATTGTTGCAAGCTCATTTACACCAGGTTTATGAAGAAACTGCAATGGCAACAGTCTTTTGCTCTTGCACACTCTTTAAAGTCCACACAGTTTTAGATAAAACAAACACTAGAACTGATTTGCTATAAAATCTGACCTGATCCTACAAGTTACTTTCCTCCATTTATTTTCCTCCCATTCACCTGTAGTTCTCCATTTTCAAGGATCTGACAAAGTGGGATTTTTCTCTCAGGAGTTAACCACTATCAAATGAAAATATAACACACATCCTAACCTAAAGTTTATTATTCAATCTTATGCATAATGGTTGGCTGATGATGGTTTTACAGCTAGTCTCTGCCCCACTCTACTCAGGGCTCCAGTCCTTGCTTATAGGTAGACATGGGCTATGTTCACACCCAAGTGCTTGTTTTGAAACAAGCCATTTTGAAATAACGCTTTATTTCTATTAATTATTTCAAAATAACAAAAAGTTATTTCAAAATAAGGAAATAAGCGGGAATCAAAATAGCAAGTCCATACTGTGGACTTGCTATTTTGCTTCAGGGGCAGGGCACCACAGGAGGTGTGGCAACATGGCTGCCTCCCTAGGCCATGTCAGCAGCCATGTTGGTAGCCAATCCCATAAAAGCTGGCCCCAACCTCACTTCCCTGCCCACTCAGGCTAGCAGCACACTGCAAGCAATGGACATTGCCCAGTTGCCCAGACAGCACTGTGCGATGCCCAGCCACGCTGACTGCCTGCAGAGTGTCCTGCAGATGTGGGACGCTCTGCTTGCAGAGCCAGAGGGTGACCAGCCTCTGCCCGAGGCATTCATCCACCTCGTCCGCAGGGCAGAGATACTGCCCCTGCCCCCCTCCATGCCTCGCCAGGTCTGGGCCTGGGAGACCAGCCCAGACTGGTGGGAGCGGGTTGTGCTGTGGACCTGGGGGGATGATGACTGGAGGCTGAACTTCCTCATGACCAGGGCCAGCTTCAACCTCCTGGTCACAGAACTCGCCCCGCAGTTGCGCTGCAGGGACACGCCCATGAGGCCTGCCATCCCTGTGGACAAAAGAGTGGCCTTTGTCCTCTGGAAGGTGGCCACTCTGGAGTCCCACAGGTCAGTGGCTTACCTGTTCGGCATCGGGAGGTCCACAACCGGGAACATCCTTGTCGAGGTCACCAGGGCTATCAACCGGGTCCTGCTGTGACGCCTGGTGAGACAAGGGGAGCTGCAGGACACCATCCCAGGCATGGCTACCCTGGGCTTCCCCAACTGTGCGGGGATCCTCAATGCCACACACATCCCTGTGTGAGCCCCGAAGCACAGGGCCGCCAAGTACCGCAACTGCAAGGGGTACCACTCCATCATTGTGCAGGCCCTTGTGGACCACCGGGGCCTGTTCCAAAACTTATGTGGGATGGCCACGGAGGGCCCATGATGCCAGGGTCCTCCAGAACTCTGCCCTCTACCAGGGCATGGAGGCAGGTACCTTCTTCCCCCCCTCACAACATCAATCTTGGGGGAGTAGAGGTGCCCGTCCTCATTGTGGCAGATGCGGCCTACCCCCTGTGGCCATGGCTCATACGGCCATATGCAGGGCCCCTCAATCCCTCTTGGCAGATATTTAACTGCCGCCTGACCTGCTGCTGCCAGGTGGTAGAGCAGGCATTTGGCTGCCTCAAGGCCCCCTGGAGGTGCCTCCTCATTCGCCTCCACCTCACAGAGAGAACACTGCCCCAAGTGATTGCCATGTGCGTGGCCCTCAACAACTATTGTGAGCAGCAGGGTGAGCCCATTCCACCTACGTGGGGAACTGAGGCCCGAGTCCTCGGCAGGGACTATGTGGAACCACGACCTGTGCCCACACGGGAGCAGCTGTCCCAGCAAAGCCCTGTCCATGCGTGATGCTCTGCGGACCGCCTTCACTGAGGAGGAATTCTGAGGGCCAGGCCTGCCCTTCCCCACACCACCCTCTCCCCCGTTCAACCACAGCCAGCCCCCACCCATCCACCTACACTGTCAACTACCCCCAATAAAACCACAAATAAGTGCCAAACTATTTATTTAACAATCAGGGGTTGGGGCAGGGAAGGGCTGGGGGGGGGTTACGGGATGGGGCAATGTGGGGCAGTCCAGGGGAGGGGGCAGCAACTTGGAAGAGGAAGGGGGTGAAAGAGTCCGGGGAGTAGGGGGGAGGTCAGGCATGGCCTGTGGGAGTGTGGCGTACCCTACCTGTCCCCATGGCCACCCTTTGGTCGTCATTGCCTCCAGGGAGGGCCAGGCAGTGAACCCTCGGCGCTCCATGGTGGGGCCATCCTCTCTGCCAGCTCCCAGATGGCGGCGGCATGGTCCGCGATGGAGGCTGGCAGGCATTCCAGGGCTGTGGCCATCCGGTCGTCCACCGCTGCAACCTGGTCTAGGACCCGGAGGGCGGCGTCCTGCCGCTGGGCCTGCTCACGGCGCCAGGCCTGCGTTGATGCCGCCATCCATTGAGGCTCTCAAGGAGCTCGGCGCATGACTGGCAGGCCCTCCTCCGCCGCCGGGGTGCCCTAGGTCTGAGGTGTCAGGCTGGTGGTGCGGCACGGTGAGCAGCCGGGTGACCTGCTGGAGGGAAGCATAAAACACAGTTGGCCCCTGCTGCCTGCTGGCCTTGTCTGTCTGCAGCACACACCTCTGCCCTGACTGTCAGCAGGTCCCAGGATCCTGTGGGACATTGCCCTGGGGTAGGGCTACCAGCCCCCAAAGCCTTGGAAGGAGGCCAGAACAGTACCCAACGGAAGACATTGGAGGACACTGGGCAAAAATGTTGTCTGGATGTGGTATTCGTCCGGGTTTAGGGGGCCCTGGAACACTTTCCTGTACAAATCAGTATTCTCTGGCATTCCAGGATCCTTCAACTTCTACAGTAAAAAGCCTGACAAACTCCTGTATTTTAAACTGCCTGCCAGACAGAGAATGTGAGGGTAAAAGAAGAACAGGACAGTAAAAAGGGGACCATGTTCTCCTTTTGCCAGACATCTGGGAACCGTACCCTGGAGGCACACATGCTAGTGGTGCCCACGAGGGTGAGCTGGTGGTGCTGCGGCTGGAGGCCCCCTGACAGAGACATCCAACCCCAGTGCCTCCGGGCCTGACGAGGGGCTCCTCTGGACACCTGTGTCCAGAGCCTCAGCGGGGAGACTGCTGGGCTCTGGACCCAGGAAGGACTGGAGCTCCTCAAAGTAGGGGCAGGTGGTGGAGCTCCCTGCCCCCTGGAGGTCCCAGGCCTCCTGAGTCCAGGCATGCAATTTAACTTTGCTCCGGACTGCTCCATCATGAGGGGGTGGCCCACCTCGGACATTGCCGCCGCAATGTCCGTGTAAATGTCCCAGTTCTGGTGCGAGGCCCGGAACCGGGACATGATGTCTGGCCTCTGCCAGATCCCGAGGAGGCAGCGAACCTTCTCGGGGGTCCAAACAGGGGCCCTACATCGCCCCCCAGTGGCAGTGCCTGCCTGTGCAGCCATGGCTGATAAGGGGTTAGGCTACACTGCCCCACAGGCACACCCTGGCAGGAACTTTTTGTTCCCCAGGGTGCTGTGCACCCTAGGAGGAAGGTCAGATGGTTATTTCAAAACAAGTGTTTTGAAATAACATGTTCGGACAATGGTTGTTTCAAAACGGCATGTCCCAATGGGGTTGTTTTGAAATGGAAGGAGTTTAAGCTGTTTCGAAGCAATGGCTCTTGTTTTGAAACAACGGAACCCATTGTTACGAAATGAGAGACCGTCGTTTGGACATGCCACGTCTTATTTCGAAACAAGCTCTGTTGTTTTGAAATAAGAAGCCTGTGTGGATATACCCATGGATTTTATCTAGCAAAAAGCCTCTAACCAGACAGTTCTAAGTGTGTGTCCTTGTTTCTCCAAAACATCATCCACCCCCTACTCCCAGGCATCAGGCTCATCTTTCCCTTTCTGGCAGAAGCAGGTCTGCCTAGCCTTTATGATGCATCCTTGCTGTCTACATGCTGGAAGTGAGCTCTGATTCTCTGGCCCCCTTCTGAGCCATTTGAAATACACACAAGTGCATGTCATGTGCCTTCATACAAGGACCCCATCTGCAGAAAAAAAAAGAAAATCAAAGAAGTCACATCAAGGTGCAGCAACCAGTTGTACTGCAGTAAGAACTGCCTGCTTAGGTGGTTCACCTCATTGTGCCTCGCTCCTAGTTTCCAGTAAGTGTGCATGGAGGTACCTGTACACCTAATTGATAATGGACATGAGAAAAAACTTGAAGTTATCACTTTTATAACATGTTTTGAAAAAAACTGAAAAGGGCTTTTATTTCTTTTCAGGAAGCCTCAGTATATACCTCCTCTTATGCATGTTAGCAAAGTGGTAAATGATTACATCCACTACAGACTGCAGGGGAGTTTTTCAATTGAAAAAGCATTGCGAGGTGCTGTAGCCCAGTGGTTGTCAAACTTAGGGTTAGGACCTAGTATTGGGTTGCAGACCCTCAAGCACTGGATCGTGGCACTGCCAAAAGACTGGAATGCATTACTCAGATACGCAATTGTTGGGTCACAGGCATAAATGATTTTTTTCCTTGGGACCCAGTTGAAAAAAAACAAAAAAATTGTTTGAAAACCACTGCTGTAGCCTATCTTCTCCAATTGTGCTTCTCAGCCAGGTATGTAGATGTCTTAAAACACTGAATGATCTTTCACAACTGCAGCTACTCACAGGGATAGTTAGTGCAACCTGTATCATTTTCTTTACATTTGGAAAGCAGATAGGGTCTAACAGCAACACATCTGTCATGTTGATATTTCTGCCATTGTCTTGTTTGTCAGTGAAGTAGTTTTTAGCAATAGAAATTTCATCTGGTTTCAGTTCTATTTTGTAGTCCTTTGCCAGTATATTTAAGTCCCCAATAGAGAGAAAGTTTTGTGAGAGTGGACTGCACACCTGAATTCCTATCACTAGCTCTGGTTTGGCACAGAGAATCTCTGATCAAGTTCAGAAAGCATCTGCTCTAAACATGGATAAAACAACTTGGTCTTAAAATGGTCAGGAGTACTGATATCACTTGCACCACCTACAGATTCAACAATGAAGTCATCAATACATTACTGTTTTCTCCTTTGCAGAGCTGTTTCATTGATGTCTATGCCATTGCTCATGCACAACATCCTAATGCTCTCATATAACTCTGCCTTTTCCTTGTGCTTTAAAGTTCTGCATACTGTTTTTTTGCCAAATCAAGTTTTTCCTTTTTGGAGAAGCCTATGAAATCCTATGTGGTGAATAACAGAGACTGGAACAGGCAGCATACAGTAGACAATTTCTGTTCTTTCCCTAACACATCCGGGGCTACTAAAGACTCAGTGTCTGCAAGGCACAGAACAACAGCTGGGAAGTTTGAGATGAGTGCATTCACAGAATTTACCTGGCAGGACCGAGTGTCTGAAAGCCATACCAACTCCCCTTGCTTCAGTCCTAGTTGAACTTGAACGTCACTGAATCTCTTGTGATTTATTAATAATGCACTGAGAGTATACACACATTCCAATGCACTAAAAAACCGAAACCCCACACACTTCTAGCTTCTTTAATTGCCTTACATATGTGACATAGCACCAGCTTGAGTTCATACACATAACAATGAATGTAAATCACTTTTGGGCGATATTTCTGAAATTTAGCTTGACCACCACCACCAGCTCCACTCATAACAGAGGCACCATCATATGTTTGAGCCACACACAGAACATTATGTAGCCCACAAAGACTTAGGCAACTCTGTAACGAATTTGTGATTGATTCTGCACAAAACATTTTAATTCACTGAATCCCAAAAATGCTCTTGAAGCAAGATATAATCATAAGGAGCAGCTAGTCCTCTGTGTATGCTATGTTGCTCCAGAAACTGTTTTGCGCATCTGCCATTACCTCTTAATTTCCTTGACTATTCTGAACGTTACCTGTTCAGAATAATTTCATTCTGAGAGGCTGGTGAGATGTAGCTAGATTTAGATGCTACATTGTAACTCTGAAGAAATGGATCAAAATCTCTAAATTGAGACATTCAACAAAATTTCCTAAATTTTGACTTCCATTTCATCATGACCTCTAAAGAGAATTCCTTGTGTAACCCATGTGCCTAAATAGGTGCAATCTCTTTTAGGGACCCTTATGGCTGGGTTACGTTGCTGGGCAGATTTTGCAGCCCAGAAACCAGAACCTTCTGGTAACAGGGTGTGGGAGCACACTGAGCATGCTCCACAAGTTTTATTGTTGAGCTGGAGTTACATGCCGGGGAGAAGCCTGAGAAGAGAAGCCTGGAGAGGAGCAAACAGAGAGCT
>ML681979.1:46475162-46544662 GCA_007922195.1 Podocnemis expansa | reverse complement strand
GTTTGCTTCTTTCGAAATGGCCGTGCGTCGTGTGGCCATGGCACTCCTTATTTCGAAACAACCACTGTTGTTTCGAAATAAGGAGTGTGTGTGGACATACCCTCTGTAGAGATATGGTGTTAATTATTATGAATTCATTCATAAATTCTTTGGGCTCACTCACAACTGTATAGAGTTTATTGGTTAATGGTTTAATTCACTTGAGTCACTTTCACTGAGGTGCAACTTATTTCCTGTCAATCTTTATATATATTGTAACTATGTTTCCCATTGGCAATGTGTCTCCTAATTAATTACTTCTCATTTGTAGTAACACCCTAATATTTGTATTTTACTCCTGCCAATCTTTATTTGTATCTATGTGCAACTTTGTTACATCAGTCATATCACTCTTCATTTAGCCTTAGTAGTGTATAATAGGTAACTTTGTGCCAAACAGGCTGTGGTTTTTGGGGAGAGCCTGGACTCAAACTGCTGTCCTCTGGGGGTTTTGTGAAGTTTCAGGGGGCACCGCTTTTGTCCCCTGAGCCACCAGCCCCAGATTGTACTGTATGTGCATTTGTACCTATTTATCTTTAAGGCTCTGGCTCTACAGCTACCTTTTCCCCAATCCCTATAACATTCCAGACTCCATATTATAAATGAAATTTTCCCCAATCCCTGTAACATTCCAGACTCCATATTATAAATGAAAACTTTAGCATTTCAGACTCCATATTGTATTGTAAATGGAAAATTGTTAAGAGCAAGGTGTGGATGAAGGGTGTATGCTGTATGTGTGAACTAGTCCCAAACTGCCATTGATCCTGATGAGGCGTGAAGTCCATCCAAGGCTGAAGAGTGTGAAAAGGATCCACCCCAGGAACAAAACAACTAAAACTCAATCAAACCATCAAGATCATGCTGGAAGTCACATCTGCTAACAGGAGCAGTGTGACTCAACAGCACCCATGGGCTTTTTGTCACGCCTGCTATTGTTCAACAATCAGTAGTGGTGCAGAAGCCACGTGACCTACCAGACTTCCATTGAAACCAAAACAGTATAAAAGACTGGGTGAGATCAGAAGGCTTTGGGGAACCATTCTACATAAGATCCAGGAGCAAGGAGCATCAGGGCGCCCAACAGAGACTCTGCTCCCCCCACGTGCCCAGCTTCCCTGGCCAGGTAGCTGCCACGAGCCACGAACTCCAGCAACGCACCCAAGCTACAAGCTCAAACCAGGACTGGTAACTATCAGCTATAGGACATCTACTGGTGTGTTTGGGGGTCTGTGTGTGTATGTGTGTGTGTGTTAGGAATTAATTTTACATCTTATAATAAATGTGGCACATTGCCTTTTCCCTCCTGAAAAGATCCTGAGTGTTTTTGCGTAACACCCTCTGAAAGCTGCTCATGCCAACACGCTTGCTTTGTGCAATGCTGACTTTTCATACTGTCTGAAAGAATCCAGTGCCCTTTTCCAGTTGTTTAACCCCATGTTAAATAACCCATCCTTGTTGCCTCTGGGGCATTTTGCTGCGAAGCTGCTGCATGCAAAACAAATGCTGCATTTTGTTTAACAGAGTATTCTAACCATTTGTAATTGTCAAGCCAGTTATACTGAAAAGAGTGTTTTCTCAGTCCAAAGTTATCATAGGGGTACTGCTTTAACTGTGGCTGCATAGGCCCATTTTCCACATCTCCTAAATCAGAACTTTTATGGCTTTCCCTAAAATCCAGTGGTCTGACACTTGTCCCTGTTTCCTTACTGGAAGTTCCCTCTGTACCTTTCACTTTGGCCGGTTGAAGTTGCTCTGCTTTCTCTGAATGCTCTCTCTGTGGTCCCTGCATCACATGTCTTCTGTTAAAAAAAATGTCTGATATCTGTTGCCTATGAGGAAAAAATGTGTACTGTAAGCAACCACTTTGGAAACGAATCTAATCTTGTGCTTTCATCTTTTTCAAAATTAAGCTTTTTGATAGCAATAAGCATATAAAATAATCACACACTTGCACACTATTAATTTGCATCTATATTTACCGGTAACTGAACAGGCTGGAGGATGATTATCTCTCAGTATCCTCAAAGAGCTAGTGGCCACACTATCATTACACTACAATTTTCTTTCCAGGAATGGATTCTTTATTTGTCCAACCCAGGTCATAACTACACCTGAAACTGGAAATTTCCAGTTCACATGAAATATTTTGAAGTGTGGATGTTTCACATGAAATAGAAGGGCCATGGCAGCTGCTGTCTAAAATTGAAGTTGTCATCAGTTTTCAATCAGCAGCTGCCTAGGTACCAAGCCAGCTTGAACAGTGGATCACAGTGGATTATCCTGCTCTGGCATGTCTAGCCCACTGCATCCCCTACTCCTCTCCATACTGGGTTGCAATACAAGTTCTTCTTCATACCCACATGCATTAAAAACCTTAATAGTAGCAATCTTTCACTTCCTGTGTTCCCTGCAAATGAGCCACAGTGCTGGCAATTTTTCCTTAAAAGGTCACAGACCATGTCATGATGCATACAGAGTGTCTCCCTGTCTGACAAGCACATCATTCCCCATCCCCTCCGTGTTCCTATGGCTGAATATCAGGAGCCAGAGAACTCAGCAAACAAGAGAGGGAGGCAGGGTGGTGGATTAGACTGTCCCTGGGACTTCCAGCCCATTTACTTAAATTCTCATGTACTGGAGATGTGGGTGGTTCCTGGGTGCCGATGTGGTGCATGGATCCATGCCCAGCTCAGAGATGCCACCCTGCCAACCCACACTGGAGACACCTACTGCTTTTAAATAATGCTTAACCCTTCCATGAACTTTGCTATAAAGTTGCCCTCACCCCCAGTCTTCCAGGTGGCAGCATGAGAGCAAGGAGCAGTGGAAGAGTGGCAGGGGAGCAATGCAGCTGGGTGGTGGGCACCAAGAGAGGCAGCACAGCAGCTGCATTTTCCCATGCTATTCCATCCCTGGGCCACATGCCTGAGCATGTTGCAGGGCAGGACATTTAAAAGGATCTGGTCAGGTCCCAGCTTTCAGATGCACACAAACCAAGTGGAGGAAGTTGGGGAATTCCTAAGGCAAGCACGTTGACTGCTTAGGGCTGCCAGTGTGGTACGATGACTGCTGTCATGCCAAACTAGCAGACTCGGCCAGCAAGGCTTCCTGCCTTGTGCCTCCCCTGCAAATAGCCAAAGAGAAGACAACAGAGTAAACTGGAAAAGGCAGAGAAAGCTGCTGCACTGTTCCTGCCCTCTCACCCCACACCCAGCTCCTGCCAGGCTCCCAATTCCCAACCCCCAACACCAGTCCTAGAGAAACAAAGCAGAGACGACTTAACAGCAAAAGCTGAGTAAGCCAACTCTTAACAGGAAAGAAAGAGAGTCCAAACTAAAAATGCAGCATTACTGGGACCACAGTAATGGGGACAGAACTGAGGGAGGGTTACTTACAGGGCTGAGGAGGAGATGAGCAGAGGTCGGGAGACAGGTCCTGCACCAGGGGGTTAAAATTACCCTTTCCAGTACTGGGAGGGAAAGAGAGAGCGAGCAACAGTAAATGGTCACATATTCACACCCTGGGATGGGCAGGGGGAATTCAAATATCAAGAAAGTAGTTTAAAAACACAACTCCATTTCCTGCAATCACCCCCCCTCCTCCTTGATTAGAAACAGGGTAGACGCTCTGTCTCTAACAACATGGAAGCTGATGAGATGGGATGCACAAAGAATGTAAACAACAAAAAATAAAAGAAAAAAGGTCATCTAGCAATGAGAAGAGGGGAAAAAAAGAATCTCAAAGAGTCATATCTGGGAAAGGGGGAAAAAAGGGAGGTGTGGAGCTTGATAACAAGACACTTGGAACAATGAAAACTTTTTTCCTTCCCCTCTCCTTTAAAAGTTTGCTCTGAAAAGCATCATTGGTGTTCCAGCCTCTTAGGTGGGACTGCTGCCTTCTATCACCTCTGGCCTTCCCCACGCTGTGTGCAGTTTTTGCAAATCAAAACAGAGTTGAGTCACATGGGCAGGTCCTATTGGTTCAATGGGTTTCTCCTTGGGCCCACTATACCTGGTAGCTTCCTTAATGGGCTATTAAGAGAAACAAAAGTTTGTAGACATCCCGTTTGGAGTGTGTTCTAGAATCCAAGAACCTGAAACATAAATAGCACAAACCTATTTCTAGCTTCTAATACAGATATGACACCTTCATATAAACCACAGAATCATTCCTAGTTGATTAAAACATTTCTATTGGTACCAAACATGACACATCACATATGGATTATTGCAAATATAAAATATTAATATGAAAAAAATAAATGATTCTCTAAAGCCAGACAGCATCACACCAGGGTTAATTACTGGGCAGGAGAGGAGATAGTCAGAGGTAGGGGAACAGGTCCTGCACCTGCACCAGGGGGCTAAAAAAAAAATCACCTTTTCCAGTACTTGGAGGGAGCAAGCTGAATGGTCACCCCCCCCCCTGCTTAATTACAAAAACAAACAAGAACACCACATTTCAAGAGCACAGAATAAATTTTAGGTTTACCATATTGTGCTGGTTGGCAGAATTCATAAATAGGGTCATCATTGGCACTGCCAGATGGGGGATGATCCCCAGGCCACCCACCCCACAACTGACCTCACTGAATGAGTGGGGGGAGGGAGCCAATCCACACCTGTCACCCTGGATGGTGGGTGCTCCCCAACCTACAACCTGCCACTGCTCTGACTGGCCACTGAGTCACTGACCCATGGGGCAGGGGATGATCCCTAGCCTGCTCCCCAGACCCACCCAATCGACCTGGGGATGGATCCCCTGCTTCCAACACCTCCAGCCCCCCAGGCTGCCTTCAGTTTCCCCACTCCCCCACAGATAGTACTTACCAGTACCATACAGATGCTGGTCCTAAACAAAGCAGAACAGAGCCTGTACATAAGGGGAGAGAGAGGATTTAAAGTTTCCTCTTGTCTTTGCTTTCTGACTGAGCAGGGTGTAGCCCATGTTCAATTCACAGCTTAGCTCCTCCCACTCCATTAACAGGATCTGCTGCTGGGGAAATCAAATATGGGGCCTCAGGCTATTCATCCAGAGCCTGTGCCCTGTTGGCCCAATGGCAGTGATGCCGATGCCTTATGGTACTACTTCCTGAAGAATACTTTTACTGTGGTCACAGACCATGAACCCTTAAATGGCTGCACTCCATGAAAGATACCAATGGCTGACTGACACGCTGGTACCTCTCTCTCTCCAACCATTTGCATTTTCTGTACATCATCAAGTGGGGAAGGAGAACAGGAATGCAGACAGCCTGTCCCAGATGGGCAAGGGAGGCCAGACCAGTCCCAGAGCCTGGGAGCTGTACTTAAAGGGAGGGTGGGGGCTAGTGAAGGGACATGATCCTCTTAAAAGAAGGAGCAGGAAAGGCCAGCCAGCCCCAGTGGGACAGAGCCAGAGCTGGCCTCCCTGTCACAGCGGAAGTCAAGGGGTAGTACAGGAGGTATAAAAGGAGGGCCTGGCAACTCAGTCTGGCTGGATCTCCTGGAGGTAAAAGACATCCCTATCCTCCCTCCATGGCTGCCTGCAGCCTGGGAGCTGGCCCTCACAGAGGGGCTGCCTGTGGCCGCAGGGACTGTAACTTCAGCTGTTGAGGGCCAGAGGATGAGGTGAGGTCTGCCCTAAGATCAGGCCAACCTCACAACACGGGATAATATTTGAACATCTGAAAAGTGGGAAGCATTACATGTGAAATCATGGCTTTAACAATTTGCCACAAGGGGAATAGTATGGTAATTTAGATTTTCCTTATCAAATAATAAAATAATCTTTCACTGTAAAATGACCTATGAGCCACAGTATTGGCATACATAAGGAATGGAAGACATAGATAGTAGCCTTTGACTTTACCTTTGCTTTTTGTACATGCATGTATTTATCTTTATAAGTTTAAGAAATCCTGCTATTAGAGTCGTAGAGGCTTTTATATTTAGCGTAAGTTCATAACTTAGCATAACTTTTATATAGTTAGCTGGAAATGCAGGAGACCTTACAAACTTGTATAAGGATTAGATAGTCTGTAATGAAAAGCTAAAAGGGCATAGAAACACATAGAAACAGGTTGGAAACCTAAATTAATATTACATTAAAAAGTAGATTGGGGGTGTCCTTGTTTTTCAGTAGTATTTAGTGTTGCATAGATCTAAAAGTCTATCATGACACCCAGATTAGCACACAGAAAACAATAAGATTTTCCAGTTCAAACCCTTTGACATTTAGTGCAACAAAAATATCCCTAAAATAATAAAAGGAGAAGACTAGAGTACTTTCTGGAATGCAGACATGAATCAGTTACATGCACAAATCTCTTGTCCTGTGATATAGATGCACCCCTATAATTTCTGGGGTGAAGGCTCATATTTGGGTGAGATAGGTAGATCTAGCTTATTCTATATTGAGAAGGGTATAAAACCCCAGAGCCTTGTTGCTAGGGCAGCTTTTTGCTCTCAGCTTCTAGCCCTGAGCATCTTCAGCTCTTAGCTAGACACTTCTAGAGAAGATACAGACCTGCTTTGTTTTATTTCCCCTTTTATTCATCAGTTATTTTAAGTCATGTTCATAAGCCTGGGGATATCACCTAAAGTTGCTGAACTTCCTCCCTGAGCACCCTTCCTGTCAAGTTGAGGTCTTCGATGTCCATGTTGACCAAGCTAGGAAACCACTGTGTGCATCAACCACACATTTTAAACATCAAACTTTCAACATTGAAGTTAGACACAGAATATATCACCAAATTACAACCACCATTTATGCTGTTAGCAGTAAAAGGATTTTATAAAGCTAACTTTTCTGTAACTCTTCCCTATTGAACATTCCTGGTGGCCTCTTGTTTTAGATATCTTTCTGTGGTCAGATTTGAGCAAGAACCCAAATTCCCTAGACAAATCCATTAAGACCAATTGGCAATCTTAATTTGATTTTCAGACCAAAGGACCTGGCTGTAAGGAGCAATCAGTCTTGCTGTACTTCCTGAGCACAAGTGGTGAGGGAATGTTAATTCCATCAGCACTTCTGTATATGTTTTAAACAGGCAGAGGAAAGTGTATCAGATCTAGTGCTAAGAGAAAGCAACTAGTTAAAAGGTGTTCATTAATTATTGCTTCACTGTGTGCCACCCCAGCAGATTAGGCATCATTCCATCTGTCTGTGTTCTCTCCAGGTTGAACATCTGTGGGAACTGTCACAATAGTTGATACATTTTTTCCCCTCAAAAGCTCTTATTTGTAGTAGTTAAAGAGTTCAACAGAAGTTTTAAAACATATTAAAATACTTCAGTGAAATCTTTTAACAATGAAAAATTGTGATTTGTGAGTTAAAACTATAGAATGAGCAAAACAAAATTCAGCATAAAAGTTGCACATCAGTTTCTACATTTCAAAAGTCTTGTGTGTAGAATGACCTGTCCAACTTTCCCGAGGCTTTAATTAAGAGCAGGGAGCAACCTAAGATTTTGGCTCAGGATAAATATTCCACATTTGAACAGAAGATGCTGCTTTAGTAGTCTGTACAATATCCAGGAAGTAGGCAAAGGCTACAAGGCAATTCTGACAGCTAATATAGCTGATAGGAAAGAGCATTCTGGCCAATTAAAGAACTGGGACAAAACTAATGGTTTGTTACTGACTGTGTAACTGAGACCAAATGGTTCACATTAACCAATGGATTATCCCTTGTAAGTGAATTGAAAGGTCACAATGAACAACCTTTAATGGGTATAAGATAAAAATGTTAAATTAATATGGAAGCAAAAGATTTTCAAATGCTAGACATGGAGATAAAATTAGCTTGGCAAATCATATAAAAAATCACATATAGTGCATGAACCAAATTGCCCTTATGGCAGAAGGTCATAATTAATAAGTGTGCAGATAATGGTATGAAATCTGAGCTACTGTGAGAAGCAAGAGGGATAATAAAGTGCTTACAAGCAAATGTTCTACTGAAATGTTTTATTATTAAACTAACATTTGGAAGCATAAAGGCATATGGCCGATGCACCATCGTGTACTGGCGAATCTCCGGCTCTAGTGGTTCTAATTTCCATCTCCTACAGTTAAACAATTGCTAGTGCAGTTAATGGCTAGCCTGTGGGAATGCTGAATGACCACAAAGAGATTGTTTCAGAAGAGGTGGTTATAATTTGTGTGTGCTAGTCAAGTTCCTACAAGGAAATACCAGTTTATAGATCCCTGAGGAGGTTTCCTCTTCATTTCTTTCATTAGACAGAGATAAGGTTTGCTTTTTTCATGAACAAAGTGCAGCCACAAAGTCCATGATCCTCAAAGACCAACTGGAAATAGACGGCTATTTATGTGGAGGCCTTATAGCTCTGTGTTGGCCCAAGGAGCCACACAGGAGGGTTAGGGCTCTATGTGTTATTATTGGTTAAACAAGGCCTCAGTGAGGGGTTTAGGAAAGGATTTATTTAAAGATTAGGGACAGTAATGTGCACTGTAAATTAAAGAGCATGCATGAAGCGTAGTGAAAAGTGTGAGAACTTTTGTTGCTTCCAGGGGAACAGGGGAGGGCAAGTAAAAAGGGGAAACCTGTGGTGGCTTGTTAGAGGTTTCTTGATGTATAATTGGGCTTGCCCCTCTTTCTTTCTTATAACCAATATGTAAACACAAAGAGCATTTGAGTTTAAGAAGCTGACTTTTCTTAATTTATAATCATCCATTGTTGTGTGCATTGTTGTAGCTGTGTTGTCTTCCAGGATATTAAAAGGTAAAGTAGTACCTTTTATTAAATCAACTTATCTTTCACCAAGGGCAGTTAGTCTGATAAAATATATACTCTCTCACCAGCCTTGTTTGTCTAATTTATAATCCCACTTTATATGCTTCAGAACAACTAAAATTCATAAGAACAAACTAATTAATGAATTCCAGTTTTGAAAGGTACAAGAAGACAGATGAGAAAGTAACATGCTTCTGGCAGTGTGTTATCAATTGGGAGGCAACAGTGCTTTCCCTCTATGGGGTACAGTGAGCTGGAACAGACACTGACAGATGACATAGCCCTTGACAGTGAAGCCTGTACACGCTGACAGCTCTGCTTGCAGTCAGTCAAGTCTGTATTTTTCACTGGAACTGAACCAACTTGATTTGCAGAATAGGCTCTCCTTTTCCTACTTTCTGTATGTACAGTAGGTAAGAGGAATAACATCTGCAGGGTATTTACATTGAGCAATGAGTCCCAGAATCTACTGTACAACACTAAAATAAATAAATACATGCATAATAGGAGTAATAAGGAAAGACATTAAATTTTTAAAAAATTCAAAAGCCTAAGGGATATGCTTTGCTATCTCTTTTTCAAAAACTCTTCTGGTTTTCAAGGGTACAAGGAAAGTTCCTGTCCTTATAGTACTCTACTGTTTTGTTAATTCATAAGTAGGGCTGGATTAACTGGCCCAGAGGCCCTGGTTTTTCCCCCATGATGGGGCCACACCACCACATGGGCCCCTGTCCCCTAGCAAGGAAGTCTGTTGTTGAGGGGGACCTGGGGTCAAAGGTTGTTCCCACTCTGGCCAGTCTGACCCCAGGAGTGGGGACAGAGGTAGGGCAAGTGAGCACATGGTGTGGCCTCTGCTGCAGATCCCCACGGTCATGTGCCCTGGAAGACTGTGCTGGAGCAGCAGAAGTCACCCAAAGAGCCAGCTAGCTGAGCCCCCCCCAGGCAAAGTGAACAGGCATTGGCCTGCCCCACTTCTCCCCTGGGGATGGCCCAGCCAGCCCACGGACATGGCAGGAGCACAGAACCCAGCCTCTGGCCCAGGAGAACCGCTAGACCGGAAGAAGATTTGGGACTCAGTGCACTGACATTCAGGGCATGTGCGTTGCCACTGCCATGGCCAGCCTGGCACCAGACTCTGGGCTCAGGCACTAGGACTCAGGGATTGATCCCCATAAGCCCAGTGTCAGCAACACCCCTGCCATAGCCCCAGGGCTCTGCTACCCCTCACTCCAAGTGCTGGTAGAGTGAAGGAGCATTCTCAGTACTCCATCCTCACCAGCATCAAGTGGGGTGACAGAAATCAGATAGGGGTGTTGGGGCTGGAACCTGAGGCCCTCTTTTTGGTCATGGCACAGGACTTCAGCCCCTAAAACCTCTGCTGTAGTCTGGCCCTGTGCATAAGGCAGATCTACAGTCTGACAGTGAAATTTGGTCCCAGGGCAGAGAGCCTGACATCTTCTCTAGCCCCACCCAGCCCCTACAATGAAGGCATGCATTGAGCAGAGACCTGTATGGGACCTTATCCCTGAGGTGAATTACACTCTGAGAGCAAACTTCTCATGGATCTACATGGTAGGTCTGGTCTCCAATACTTTATTCTTTCTAACTGTACATACACAGAACACAAAAGGAGAGAGTCTGCTTATAAATAGAATAAAACAATAAAGCCAACAGCCACCTTATTGTTTAGACACAATTTTGTCCTAATGAAGAAACAATCTAGGTCTGGTGTCACAACAGTATGACATGCTATGACATTTCCTCCAGAGTGAGTGAGTGTGTGTACAGAAGATGACCAACACAGACATAAACTGATTACTAAGTGAGGGAACTGTGACCCTCTCTGGATTTAGGTGATCATTTATAATGGTATTTCATATTAATATTTCATAATTACAATAATCCCATATGAGATATGTCAGGTTGGATACCATAGAAAGATTACACTCTGCTAGGAATGATTATGTTGTTTATGTGTAAGTGTTATACCTAGAACCCTGCAGGTCCATGGGTATCCACCTCAGATCTGTGGGTTTCTGCATCCACATACCTGCAGATCCATTGTTATGGACTGGAGCGTGGATGTGGATTCTATTTTTATCTGCCCAGGGTGCATTAGCTGCTGCTGCCTCTGTCACAGCTGTGGAGAGCAGTGAGCAACATTAAACAGCACAGTAGGGAACAAAGGAAGTGCTCCAGCCAAACTCAGCTTAGCTCTGCTTGCATCTGCCAGCCAATCAGAAACAGTCACTCATGGGAGCTCAGCTTACCAGCTACTCCTGCCTCTGATTCTAGGAGCCCCAGAGGCTAGTCCCACACTCACCCAAATAGATGGTGATGAGCAGCAACCACCCCTTCGCCTGCTGCTGGCCACCCAGTCAGATGACTGCCAATTTGCACTGAACAGCTGACAGATCTCAGCAGCCGGCTGTCATAGCCCAAGCGGAATAAAAGATGTTGAGATCAGGGCCAGGGGAGGCTCTGAACTTCATGAAGCTACTGGCAACTCCCTCCTCCCCCTGACCTGCCAACCTCAGCTCAGAAAATCTGTGGAAGCCAGACAGAAGTTCTGTGCTTATAGTCAGAACAGGAGCTACTGCAAGGCACATGCAGATGGACATAAAATCGAGCATGCGGATCCCAGGTCAGATACAGACTGACATTGAGTGGACATGGAGCCACATTTCTGTATCCATGCAGGGCTCTTGTCATACCTGTATTGGAAGGTATAAATATGTTTGTTATATCTGTATTCCAACTTATATACTTCTGGGAAACTTCCCAGACAGGATATCTACAGCCATTGTCTTCTTAATGGTCCATTAAAGGAAGCTCACAGGCAGGGCGATCCCTAGGTAGGGTTACCGGGGCAGCTGCCCAGGGCCCCGTGCTTTGGGGGGCCCCATGTGGCCACACCACTGTCTCCCCCATGCTGGGGACTGGGCAAGCAGCCAAAAGGGCCGCCCGGTGCAGCGCTGCCAGTCTGGCCACCCCCCCATCCCTGACACGTGTGCTGCTCTGGGATCCATGCCAGAGCAGCAGGGAGGGGGCGAGAGGCAGCACAGAGCCGCACTGCTTCCCGCCCCCCCCACTCCAGCTTGGAGTCCAGAGCAGTGCGTCTGGCAGGGGGGAGGCAGACCAGTACCGTTGTACCAGGCTGCTCTTTTGGCTGCTTACCTGGTCCCTGGCATGGGGGGGGCAGTGAAGGGCTCTGACCCTTCCCTGGGCCTGCCAGCCCCACCCACCAATGCCGGGGGCGGTGGGGGGTGGCAGGGGCCCCGTAGAGGGTGATTTGCCCGGTGCTCTGCACACCCCTAGGGACAGCCCTGCTCACAGGTATAGTGGGCCCAGAGAGAAATCTGTTGAGCCACTAAGACTTGCCCATGGAGCTCACTCCATATTGACTTGTGAAAGCTCCCCACAGCATGGGGAAAGCCAGAGGTGATAAAAGCAGCTGTGCCCAACTCCATTTTGTCTTCAGTCCTCAATCTTCAGTCAACACCTACCTTTGGATTTATTCATGTGCAACAGAGCAAAGGCGGGGACCCACCCAGGCACTGGATGCACACTAGAGGATCTATACAAGTGTATGTACTCAAAATTTTTTCAAGGACTTGCTTTACATACAATCTTAATCATTTGTATGTTTGTGATTCACTTAATCCTGTAACATCTCTCATACTTTCTTTCTGTTGTATAATAAACCTTTAGCTTTAAGTACTAAAGGATTGGCTGACATGGCAGGTTGGTATTTTGGGTAAGATCCAAACAGATATTGTTCTTTGTAATGTGGATGACCCTCTGGGGTCAGGAGAAACCTTTCTGAGTAAAGAGCTTGGAATGTTAAGCAAACTATCTCTACCAAACCCAGTGGCTATTTGGGAACCAGAAGCTGAAATGCAATAAAGGGGACTGTTTGTATTTCGTGAAGCACTGCTTCTGACTGTTGAGAAGTCTGGCTTCAGTGTCACCCATCAATGTTCTAAGAGTGTGTCTCTTATTTTTGCAGCTTGCTGTGATCTTTGCAAATTCGGGTGATTATCCCAGGAGGCCCAGGTCACCGGAACAATGATGAAGGAATATGAAAAAAACTAGAGTTCTAAATGACCATACTGTTGTTCCACCCACTTATGAAAAGCTCTGTGTTTTCTTTTGTTTTGGAAGATGGTACTTTCAATACACAGTGTAAATGAAGTCTATGTACTGCTATATCCCTGTGTGTCCACATTCATATAATGCCCTCACCACCATTAAGGCATGGCTGAATGCTGGAGCTGCAGATATAATCAGCATGCTCAGGGTATGAATTTTTTTTCTTGTACCCCAAATAGAATAGGAAAAAATAGTTACTGAGACTAAATGTAGTTTATGTACTTTTTATTCTTCAGAATAGGTCCTGATCCTTCTAGTCCTTAAGCACATAAGCAATTCCATTAACTTCAGTGAGACTACTCACATGGATAATATCATGCATGTGCTTAACTGTTCTGCTGTATCAGAGCCTAAGTGCACAAAGCTTCTTCAGCTTGATCTCTTTGTGCTTCAGCCACTTCTTAATACCATTATTTAATGTCTATTTGCATACAGTGTTCCTGCATGCACTGTTGTTATTGAACATACTGTATATTTTAAACATGCCTTTTTCAGCTGCAGTTGAATGAAGATATGCAAGTTACTTGAAATAACTGTGTTCCACTTCCCTGCTCCCAACACACCCATTGTGCTGAGTCAACAGGAGGGGCCTCCCGTTGAGTCAGCACTACCCAAGCTACCAGGGTAGTTTTCAGGGATCGACTTCCTGATCAGCTGAGCAGGTCTTCATAGACCCAAACAGTCAATCAGGAAGTTGGAACTGACAGTGTCAAATAGGTCATCCTCAGTGAAGATTAGCTCAATGTGTTTTCCATTGTTTGGAGCTTGAAAAGATGGAAGTTCACAGATGATTATACCTGTAGAAATCAACTGTTTTTTCAAATATATTCTTTTTTTTTTTTAATGTAGAGCTATAATAATTATGCATGTCTCTATTGTAAATGATGGAATTAGTTTTTTCTTCTTCAGTCTTCAGATAACTGTACCTGCATTTGTGTAAGTAAGAGATCTTCCAAAAGACTTCAGGAAAAAGCTGTTTAATATTTTAATATGGCTTTCCATTAATCTAACTAGAATACTATATTCATTTTTCAAATTAGCCATTGTGTGCCACAAAATATTCCCCTTCTCTAAAAACTATGAGTATAGCTTTTCAAGTGTAGCTTATCACTGGGAAAACAGAAAAGAATTTGAAAACTATCATTTGTATCATGATAATGCTCAGGTGGTATAAACCCCATTTTACAGTGAGTAAAGCAAAGCTGATGTACCTAATGAACCAGTGATGCATTTGGAACTACAACTTGTGGCACTGCAAGTTTCTTCAGACCTAACCTGGAAGACTGCCATTCACTCATTTGACCCTTTACCTCTCTGCAGTGGCAATCAATATGGGTCATAGTATTTACATGGACCAGCCTTCAGTGCAGAGACTGGACCATAACACACAGTTCATTTAACTTGATGTTCCAACAAGTCAACAGATTTTGGGTTGCTGCCAAATTAAGCTAGATTTGAACTGGTGAGCTAGAGATAAGAAACTCTATTTTAGCATTGCATTAGTAATGTTATAATTATGTTTCACCAGTTCTAAATTTTTAAATTCTAAGTTCGTGTTTTCAGTTTTTATTGAATTTTAAATGTTCAATCTTAGTCTAGCAGTCAGCTAATTTGAAACTAACCGAACAAACACTGAAAATACAGTGCTTTTTACAATTATTTTTTCCACTGACAGGAACATAGGATTTACTGTGCTGAATCAAATCCTTGAACATCTATCCTGCGCCTGGATGTTATCTAAAGGAGATAGCAGATAGAAAAGACAAGTTATGCATGTGTGACTGGATTTTTCTTTTTCTCTAATGTCATAGTAATGAAATACTCTTTTGAAAATACAACTAGGGAATCACTGTCAAGTGCAGCAATGACATTTGCTAACTGTGTTTGCTAACTGTGTGTTTGTGTCTTTTTCCCTACAGCTGACTTCTGTTAGTTGTTTTTTACTGCGGGTGGGGGTAGTTTGCACCATTGTTCCCTGATCACCTTTGAGCACCAGCCTCAATCAGCCTTGTGATCACCCTTCCCCTGTGTGTTTAATAAGGGGCAAGGGCTGACCTAGGCAGACAAGGCTTTAAAAGCCAGTGGCTGAGCGACCAGAGGACGGCAAACAGGGGCGTTTGAGAGGGAGTTTGGGGAGGAGTTTTGTGAGGCCACGATGGTGAAGAGGAGCTGCACTGCTGCCAGTGCCCCTTCTGTCTCCTCCACCTGTGCCTGTAGCCAAACAGACGTCCTGACCATAGATATCTCTACCCAAATCCTGGTGTGGACTTGCAGGGACTGTGGCCTGCAATTCCCTGTCACTGACGATCAGGCTGGGGAGATGAATCAATGTGACAAGTGCCTGCTGGTGGAATCTCTCAGGAGGCAGTTGGGAGAGTTACAGGAGGAGGTGTCTTGGTTCAGGAGTATCCACACCCTGGAGAAGTTCCTCAACAGCATCCACGAGGAGACGTGCAAGAAGGAGGGCACTATCTAGATGTCAGAGACTACTGCCACAACACTGGAGATGGATGGGCAGCCTGTGGCAGGGGTAGGACACTGGCAGTTGGTTACCTCTGGCAGCAGACAGTGCTCCACCCCTGCTCACAACCCACTCTCCGTTGTGGTGAAGAATTGTTATGCGGTGCTAGAGATGTTGAAGGAGGTGGAAGAGGAGAGGCCATGCATGCCCGAGGCTGGGAGGATCACAGCCACCACAGCTAGGAGGAAACGTAGAGTTGTGGTGGTTGGGGACTCACTTCAGAGGGGGACAGAGGCACCCATCTGTCACCCTGACAAGGTCTCTTGAGAGGTATGCAGCCTGCCAGCTGCCCGCACATGAGACGTTATGGAGGGAGTGTTGAGAATCATCCACCCCTCTGACTACTACCCCATGCTTCTCATCCATGTGGAAACCAATGATACTGTGAGAGGTGATCCTCAGCAGATCAAAGGAGACTTCAAGGCTCTGGGAGCGAGGGTGAAGGAGTTTGGAGCACAGGTGGTATTCTCCTCGATTCTTCCGGTCAAGGGTAGGGACCTGAGCAGAGACAGATGCATCCTGGAGATGAATGCCTGCCTGCAAAGATGGTGTCGTTGGGAGGGCATCGTCGGGAGGGCTTTGGCTTCCTTGACCATGGGTTGCTGTTTCAGGAAGAAGGAGTGCTAGGCAGAGATGGACTCCATCTTTCAAGGAAGGGGAAGAGCATATTTGGACGCAGACTGGCTGACCTAGTGAGGAGCACTTTAAACTAGCTTCAAAGGGGGAAGGAGACCAAAGCCCACAGGTAAGTGACAATGTGGGAGATGAGGGGGAAGGGATGGAATTTGGGGGGTGTTGGGGCTGTAACTCCAGGGATAGAAGAGAGGGTAGTTGGAACATGCAGGGGGAATCAAATAATCATCTTAGGTACTCTAATGAAGCCCTAATACCTGAGGCAAGTGAGGGAGGTCAACACCAAGAGAAAATGCAGGGAGGTAGATACAATAGAACTGAAAATCAAAATGGGAAAGTAGGGCAATTGGCCTGCTATCTTAGGTGCTTATACACAAATGCGAGGAGCCTGGGAACCAAGCAGGAAGAATTGGTAGTACTGGTGCAGACAAAGAACTATGATATAATTGGGATAACAGAGACATGGTGGGATAGTTTGCATGACTGGAGCTCTGCAATGGATGGATATAAACTGTTCAGGAAGGACAGGCAGGGAAGAAGAGGGGGAGGAGTAGCTCTATATGTAAAAGAGCTCTACGACTGCTCAGAGTTTCATTATGAAAGTGGAAACAAGCCAGTTGAAAGCCTGTGGCTTAAGTTTAGAGGGGAGAGCAACAAGGGGGATGTTGTGGTGGGTATCTGCTATAGACCACCAGATCAGAAGGAGGAGGTGGATGAGGCATTCTATGGAAAACTGGCAAAAGTTTCTAGATCACAGGCCCTGGTTCTCATGGGGGACTTCAATTACCCTGACATCTGCTGGGAGGCTAATACAGCAGTGCACAGGCAATCCAGCGAGTTTTTGGAGAGTGTTGAGGACAACTTCCTGGTACAAATGCTGGAGGAACCAATTAGGGGCCTTGCATCTCTTGACCAGCTGCTCACAAATAGAGATGAATTGATCAGGGAAGTAGAAGTGAATGGCAACCTGGGTAGCAGTGACCATGAAATGATTGAGTTCAAGTTGATGATTAAAGGAAAGAAGGAAAGAAGCAAAACGCAGACCCTGGACTTCAGAAAAGCAGATTTTGTCTCCCTCAGGGAACTGATGGGCAGGATCCCTTGGGAGGCTGACCTGAAGGGGAAATGTGTCCAAGAGAGTTGGCTGCATTTTAAAGAAACCTTACTAAGGGCACAGGAAGATACCATTCCAATAAAGAGAAAGTACAGCAAATGTGGAAGGCGCCCACTGTGGCTTAACAGAGAGCTCTGCACTGAGCTGAAGCATAAAAAGGAAGCTTACAGGAAGTGGAAGCTAGGACAGATGACTAAGGAGGCATATAAAGACATTGCTTGGAACTGCAGGGATAAAATCAGAAAGGCCAAAGGACAAATGGAGTTGCGGCTAGCAAGGGATGTGAAGGATAACAGAAAGGGGTTCTACAAGTATATCAATAACAAGAAGAGGATCAAGGATGGTGTAGGTCCCTTACTGAATGGGGCAGGTATCCTTGTGACAGAGGATGAGGGAAAAGCTGAAATGCTCAATGCTTTTTTTACTTCAGTTATCACAGACAGGGTCAGCTCCCAGCCCACTACACTAGGTACAGTAGATTGGAGAGAAGAAGAGAGGCCATTGGTGACAGAAGGTCAGGTTAGGGACTACTTAAAGAAGCTAAATGCGCACAAGTCCATGGGGCCGGATGAACTGCATCTGAGGGTGATGAGGGAGCTGGCTGATGAGATAGCAGTACTGTTGGCCATTATCTTTGAAAACTCATGGTGAACGGGGAAGGTGCCAGAGGACTGAAAAAAAGCAAATATAGTGCCTATATTCAAGAAAGGGAAAAAGGAGGATCCAGGGAATTACAGACCTGTCAGCCTTACCTCAGTCCCGGGAAATATCATGGAGCAAGTTCTCAAAGAATCCATCCTGAAACACTTGGAGGAAAATAGAGTGATCAGGAACAGTCAGCATGGATTCACCAAGGGTAAATCATGCCTAACCAACCTCATTGCCTTCTATGATGAGATGACTGGATTTGTGGATGCGGGAAGAGCCGTTGATGTGATATACCTCGACTTTAGCAAGGCTTTTGCTACAGTTTCTCACAGCATTCTCGTTGGCAAATTAAGGAAGTATGGGTTGGATGCATGGACTGTAAAGTGGATAGAAAATTGGCTAGATCAACAGTTTCAGCATGTAGGAATCAATGGTTCCATGTCAAGTTGGCAACCAGTAACAAGTGGTGTGCCCCAGGGGTCGGTCCTGGGGCCAGTTCTGTTCAACATTTTCATCAATGATCTGGATGATGGAATAGACTGCACTCTCAGTAAGTTTGCAAATGACACCAAGCTGGGGGGAACAGTAGACACCCTGGAAGACAGGGACAGGATTCAGGGAGACCTAGACAAACTGGAGCAGTGGGCCAATAGAAATCTCAAGAGGTTCAACAAGGACAAGTGCAAAATCCTGCACTTGGGACGGAAAAACCCCATGTACTGCTACAGGTTGGGGAGTGATCAGCTAATTAGCAGCACTGTAGAAAAAGACCTGGGAATCATGGTGGATGGGAAGCTGGATATGTGTCAGCAGTGTGTGCTTGCTGCCAAAAAGGCAAATGGCATACTGGGCTGCATCAGAAGAAGTGTTGCCAGCAGATTGAGGGATATGATCGTTCCCCTCTATTCTGCACTAGTGAGGCCCCATCTGGAATACTGTGTCCAGTTTTGGCCTCCCGACTACAAAAAGGACATGGATAAATTAGAGAGAGTCCAGTGGAGGGCAACAAAAATTATCAAAGGGCTGGAGCACAAGCCTTATGAAGAAAGACTGAAGGAACTAGGCTTATTTAGCCTGCAGAAGAGAAGATTGAGGGCGGATTTGATAGCAACCTTCAACTACTTGAAGGGATGCTCCAAGGATGGAGCTCGACTGTTCTTGGTAGTAACAGAGGACAGAACGAAGAGCAATGGTTTCAAGGTACCTCTGGGCAGGTCGAGGCTGGATATTAGGAAAAACTTTCTTACTAGGCGAGTGGTGAAGCATTGGAATAAGCTACCTCGGGAAGTGGTGGAATCTCCATCTTTGGAGGTGTTTAAGGCCCAGCTGGACAAAACCCTGGCTGGGATAATCTAGTGGGAGTAGTCCTGCTTTTTTGACAGGGGGTTGGACTAGATGACCTCATGGGGTCCCTTCCAACCCTATGATTCTATGATTCTTAATTTGTATGTTTTGAGGACAAGAACTGAACATGGCAATGTGACCCAGGATTCCTGGGATAACCTTCTGAATGGGCCAATATCAGGGCAAGCTGCAAAACCAGAGGCCAACCCCCCAAACCACTGACAGGTGGTACTAAAATAAGTCTCCCAGTCAGTGACAAAAGATGCTTCTGATTCCCCACTCTGGTCATCACCACGCATAACAAAACAGAAACGGGCCCCTTACTGCACATCAGTTCCTATGGTCCCCCCTAGCCACTGGGTTTCTTTAAGAACAATATAGGCTTGGATCTTACCAAAATGCCATGCAGCCAGCCACTCCTTTAGTAACTACAACTAAAGGATTAATATAAAAGGAAAACAAATAACGTATGATGTTTAACGGTCAAAGTGAATCACATACATACAAATGATTTAAAGTCCATAGAAAGCAAATCTGTGAAGATCCTGTAGTTTGCAGGTTAGCCCCACTCCTCTGGTGTGCACCCAGCAGCAGCAGCAGCTGGGTGGGTCTCAGTTCTTTGTTCAGTCCCAGAAGAATAGTTCCAGAGGAGGGGGTTGGTTGTAGACAGACTGAAGACTAAAGACAAAATGGAGATAGGTCCCCGGCCTTTTATCTCAGGGTCCCTTCCAGGTCAAAGTGGAGTTGGGCCACATGGCCATTCTGGGTAACTGGTCAAACAGGTTTCTTCTTGGGCCCACTGAAGCTAGGAGGGGGCCATCAAGAGGAACAATAGTTTTGCAGACACCCAGTCTGGGATTGCCTTAAGAATGAATCACTTGGAACACACAAAAACAAATAGATTTCTAATTTCTAATACAGGCTTGATACCTAGATATGAACCATACAATGATTCTTAGAAGATTGCAGCTTCTCTATTGACACCAAACATGGTATATCATATATGGATTAATGCAAATATGAAATATTAATATGAACGATAACCATAAACAGTCCCTCAGACCCAGACAGCATCACACATGGAGTCATCTAAAAATACTGCAGTTTGTTTGTAAGTTTAAGGAACATATCTATGGAGACATACAACCATTCTTTGGGAGCTGGAAAGGAGGCTTTATAAGGAAATGCCCAGGTATTTCTGGCTATTTTCAGGATGCTATCCTAGAACTGCTATAGAAATGACTCCTTATGATACATTCCTCATTTTTATTCCAACACACGTGAAATTCAACATATAACTGGCTTTAATTTTAAACTAATCTTTCAAGAAGAATTCAAAGAGAAGTTGGAATGTTCAGAATCCCCTTCCGAAAATTTGCAGTATAGTCATGTAGTGATTTTTTTAAAGGAGTTTATTTCTCTATTGACCATGGCTATGTCTACACTGACAAAGTTAATTTGAAATAGTAATTTTGAAGTAACTATTTCAAATTTAAATCAGTTATTTTGAATTATTCTTCAATAGACTCCTACTTCAAAATTAAGTAGGCTTTATTATTTCAACTTAGAGTCTACACTAGACTCTCTAACTTGAATTGGAAGATGATTCCCCCAGCTGGCTGGTTTCTAGGGCAAGGATTCCCCCAGTGGGCTGGTTTCTCCTCCAGGGCAGGGACTGCCCCAGTGGACTCCTTTCTCCACCAGGGGCAGGGAGACTTTGGCAGCTGGTTTCCCTGAAGGGGGCAGGATTCCCCTGGAGGATTTGTTTCCTGAAACTGACCAGGCTCTGAGCTTCTTGCAGGGCACCACAACCAGCTCAGAAATTGATCTGGCTTCCAGCCAGCTCCTAGTCCCCACAGACTGCACAGAGGGGCTGCAGTGGCCAGATCAGCCTGCCAGTGGTGAAAGGAGACTGCTAGGGGAATCCGACCCCTGGTGGGGAAACCAGCCCACCAGGGGCTCCCTGCCCCCAGTGGAGCAAGGAGCCCACCAGGAGTTCCCTGATCATTATTTCAAAATAACCCTATTCTGCACTTAGAATGCTTTATTTCAAAATAATTTTGATTTAAGTGCTATTTCAAAATAAAAGCAGGTTTTATTATTTTGAAATAGCACTTCGTTATTTCAAAATAAAGAAATGATTATTTTGAAATAACAAAATGCATGCATGGATGGGGAAGAAGTTATTTTGAAATAACCCTCCTTATTTCAAAATAACTTCTAAGTGTAGACATACCCCATGAAAGTCATATAACTGCCCACACAAAACAGAGGAAGATCAGTAAGCAAGCAATTTGTGAACACTGTATGTAGGTAAGAGCTGAATTCAAATTCAAACTAGATCCAAATGAAATATTTATGAATACGAGTAGACAGATATTTACAAAGAGAGACATGGAAAAGACAAATTCAGATATCTGGGAGTTCTTTCTATTATCAGAATCTCTTAGATATATTTATATTCATGATTTTATATTTATGTTCTCGCTGAGTTAGGTAGACTTTAAAATATCTTGAAATGTCACATAACCTGATAAAGTCAGATGCAAATTCACTCTAATAAAATGACACACTGCATAATATTGTAAGAGGCTGCAGAGTATAGATTCAACATCTCTAACTTCATAACTGCAAGCACAGTGTTGTTTTATTTCATTCTTAGGAGCAGGCTTTCAAAGGCTATGTCTACATCTCCTTTTTGAGTTCGGACTGTAGGTTTTTGGTGCAAACTAGCTGCGCATCCTAGTTCAAACCAACTTTTTAGTCTGAACTAGAACATGCAGTTAGTTTGAACTAATGGCTTAGTTCAAACTTTTTTAGTTCAAACTAGTCATTATTTTGTGGCTTGCATGTGCTTAGTTCAAACTAAAGTTCAAACTAAGCCAGCTAGTCTGGACTAAGCAGGAGGTTTTGCTAGTCCAGATGTTACCCCAAAAAATCTATCACAGTTATTCTGAACATTCCCTGTTGCCGATCAATTTTCCAATTTATAGACTATCCAGCAGTCTGGAATCTAATTTCTGATTTAAACCTTTTGGGAAAACGAGGGTGGGACCAGTTTTTGCTCAAACGGACAAATGCCGTGGCTCCCGAGAGTTCGGCAAAAACCCCGAGTGGTGAGTACAGCTACAGCCCGCCGATCAAGCACAGACTCGAATCAATAAAAGACTCAAAGCTAAGGATTTTTGAGAAACCAATGAAAGGTTTATTATCAATATCTATTCTGAGGGTTAACAAATAATTCTTACTTCTCTCACGGATAGCCCAACAATAGCATACATTGAAACTATTCTGTACAATTAAAGCATTGACAATACTTAGGTATACAGAAGGAACATTCAGCAAGTGGGGATCAGGCACTTGCTGGAGGGAGAGATCTCAACTCTTAATATAACTCCTTTGGAATCTAATCTGGGTCTCTTGTCTCACTCTTCCTGATTTGCTTATTAACATAAAATTAGTAGGTAAGGATTGGGCCCCTTGTCAGCACTCTAACAATTTAACAATCTTAAGGTTCTTACTACTTTCCTCCCCTCCTTGGGACCCTTTTCTTACGCCAAAGTTGCAAGGAAAAGAGTCTCTGTTGGGTTGTGGTTCTGCTGGCTTCTCTCCTCCCTTCACTCTTCTTCCTCCGTGGAAACTGGAACTTAAAGCAGCTTTGGAATGTTCTCGAAGGCTTGCAGGTGCAGCTGCTGGAGCTTACAAAGTCTCAGTTCTTTGCTCACAGACTATATGCAGGACTCGGTTGGCTGCTTGTCTGAGAGTGAGAGATCGGAGTGCCCTTCTGAGATTAAGTCCAAGACCCAGCTCAGAGACTAAGTCCTGAGTCACCGCTCAGAGACTAAGTCTTGAGAATGCCCTTATGAGACTAAGCCCCGTGACTTAGCTCATATTGGAGAGTGCCCTTGTAAAACTAAGTCCCGCAAATTAGCTCGTCCAGTTCCACTAGAGACGTTGTTACTTTCTCTAGGGATGAGTGTGAGTGAGACTCCGTAGTGCAGCAGGAACATAGCCAGAGGCCAGTGGAACCCAGTAAAGAGTGGGAGAGATCTCCAAAGTTTGACTGCTGGGCATCGCCTTTTATTCACTCTCTTATCACTCTCATCTCTCTCTTGACCAATCCAAAGGTGTGATCTCATTTCCACCCAATTGGAAAGAGGGTGATTTCATCTGCCACCTGATCAAAAATCAATACTTTTGATGGGTCTTTTGACAGTGAGTGGACACCTTAAAATACTTGATGGGAGGGGGACTGAGTGAGTTCAAAAGTTCAAAATCTTCCTCCATCTTGACCTACTTTTCCTAAAAGATACATCTGTTGAATCTGCTGAAAGAGATATACCTATGGAATCTGCTAGTCCTATGATCTCTCCATTTTACTTGCTGAATGTCCTTTGGATACCAACTATATTTAAACATTTCCAAATGACAACTTATGAATTCTTTACCATGAATTATTACATATTATGCTGTTTGTCAGCTTTATTTTAACATAAAATTTCTACTAGATTGCCTTACACTATTTTCTTCCTATACATGTCTTTATCCCATCAGGATTTTCTTAGTTCAGACTAGCCAAAGGCTAGTGTGGCCATGGGCCAAATTGGTCCAGACTAAGCTTGCTTAGTCCGGACTAATTTGGCAGTGTAGACATATCCTTAAGACACCCCCTCCATTTCAGTCTGAATCCTACAATATATTTAATAATTTATAACTAGTTACCGACCATGAGAATCTAAATGAGATGAAAATACCTTGGGCCAAATTCTCTGCTTGTGTTTTGAATTGGTTTAGCTCTAATGACTTCAATGGAGTTGTGCCAATTCAGACAACAAGAGATTTTTGCCTCTTTTCTGTTTGATCATCCAGATTACTAGCTATGTCTACACTTAGCATTTCAATTCAAATGACTGAATTTGAATTAGTCAATTCAAATTAATAATTAATTCAAATTCAAGAAATTCAAATTGATATGGCTACACCAGAAACTCCAATCCCAGTCCATATTTAGAAATTATTAAGTCGACTTAAGCAACTTCTGCTATGCCATGCTCGCACACTTCCCACAATCAGGGCTGGTCTGTCCTAGAGGCAACTGAGGCAGTCGTCTAGGGCACCAAACAATGGAGGGTGCCTAGGGTGCTCCCCCAGGAATGTCCTTGGGAGGTGAGAGGAATGATCGCCCCTGGCCTCATGGTTCCATGGGCCCCATGCTGGCTTGTTGTAAGCAGGACAGCATGAGGCCCACACTGCTGGCCCCCATGGCTGAGGTGTCCTACCCCTTTCCCGCTGTCTTTGGTGTGGAGCTGAAGGAAGCGGGGGGGGGGAGGCAGGTGGAGGGCAGCTGGGAGCACGAAACTGGCTTCTCCTCTCGGCTGCTTCACTCAGCCCCCAGGGTGGGAAAGAGCTAGCCCAGGGGCAGAGTGGGCCAGCCAAAAGGCAGGGCTTCCCTCTCCCGCTCCTCTCCTGGGCCAGCTGTTTCTCCTTTGGGGCAAGGCAGACTGGCCCAAAGGTGGGGTGAGAGAGCAGAGCCTGGAGACTGTCCCACTCCACCTCCAGGTCAGGGGAGGGGTGAGAGTGTGGAGACAGCCTCTGGGCCAAGCCACAGCACCCTCTGAGCAGTGAGGGGGGGTGCAGCGAGGCCAGCTCTGCACAGGCTGATTGCCCCTGGCCACGCACCCCTCCCTAGGAGGGAACCAAAGTCACAGGTGCCTAGGACATCAGAAAATCTTGGGTCAGCCCTTCCCACTAGTTTAGTGTAGGGTCTCTAAGTCAAATTAATAAATCCTGCTTTAATTTGAATTAAGACCCTCCAGAGGAATGAGGCAGCATATTACAGTTTGCAGTGCCCAGGTGGTATGCTGGCCCTCTGTGGAGAGAGAATTTCTTTCTTGAAGAGAATTCAATACTAATGAAGAAATCAAGAAACGGTGTTTCTTTAAAATGTCTGTTATTCAAACTAATATGTCTTAGACCACATGTGAGGGGATGTGTCTTATGGTTATAGAACTGGACTGAGACTTAGGAGATCTAGGTTAAGGGTTAGGGTTTGTATTAGTGTTAGGGTTAGAGGTTTGTCGGCCACAGTGGCCTTGGGCAAATTGTTCATGTCTCTGTAGTTCAGTCTCCGGTCTTAAAAATGGCTGAATATTTCCTCTCTATTTTTTCTAGTTACATTGGAAACCATGTTAGGCATACTTTTTTACTTTGTGCATGTATACGACCTAGAATAAGGGGACCCTAATCTCACTTGGAGAAGTAGAAGTAAAATATAGTAGGCTCCCTGCTATAGCTGTTCTGGGAGAAAACACAGGACTTTTCATTGCAACCAGTCTAGTGCCTTTTAGGAGACCATGGTCTTCTCATTCTAAAATATATACAAGAGTTCTGTTTTCACGAAGTTTTCCACAATTTGCTTAAATACAGATCTTTATTCATTGGATTTGTACACTAAAATATGCACACTGTTGGAACTGCTATCTGTAATCCCTTTGTTGATTTTGATTCTCCTGAAAAGAATTTTTCTTATAATGAGAAAAGACCAATAGGGTTTTCATTCAAGAGAATATGTGAGGCATTTGAAGTTTGATACACGTAGGAGTAATATCCTGTTGTGCTGCTGCATTTAGAACTAATTGTATTTAACTCTTTTCTTGCAGATCAGCTATTAAAACTCTGAATTAAATGGAATAATATAACAGGTCAAATTACAGATGCAGCTGTGTAGGTGACCTGAGGAAAGAAGGTGGCTATGCCACTCCACCTGTGCTTCTACAGTGAGGCAGCTATTACAGAGCTGCCTGCTTTCCCAGTGTGTATGGGATGGGGGTAAAAATAATGCCAGCCATGCTCAGTATCCCAGAAGAAACATAACTGGATGGAATGAAAACCTCTTTTCTTCACACTTGCTTGTGCTGTTGAAATCACATAGGGTATGTCTACACTTACAATTTAATTTGAATGAATGAGAATCAATTCAAATTAAATAAATGCGTGGCCACACTGTCTTTCATTAATTCGAACTAAGGAATGCCTTGGTTCGAACTGATGAAAGCTAAATCTGAAGTTATAAAACCCAGTTTAACTTCAACGTGATGGTTAATTCGAACTCCTTAGTTCAATTTAATCCAATGTAGTTGTGTTAATTCGAACTAACTGTTAGTTCGAATTAGCCACAGCTTGATTTTTCCCTATGCAATAGCGCCCGCTACCTAATTTGAACTAGCAAGTCCTGTGCATGGACATACTAGTTTGAATTAGGGTTCTAGTGTGTCCATGTTCATTCGAATTAATTTAATGTGAACTAATCATTATTAGTTCACATTAAATTAATTCAAATTAAGTTAATTCAAACTAACAGTCTAAGTACAAACATAGCCACAGCATCCAACAATGCCAAAGGCCTCTGCAGGCATGGGAGGCCAGCTTCTCAACTTTTCTACACCAATGTAGCTCCATTGATAACACTTGAGGACCTGGCTTAATATCTTCAGTAACTCTCTTATAATACACCAGTCCCCCATCCTTACCATCACAGTCCTATCTTTAAGCACTTTACTGGAGTCCTAAATCCAACAGTTTTAGAAGGAATGGGACCCTGGGCAACTAAAGATGGTAAGTAGGGAGACTCATCTTTACATCTTTTTGATTCTGGCTGCTCAGTGGGCCAACATGCTCCCCAGTGTAATTTAGAGACTGGTTTCAGGGGCTGTTCTAATTCATGACAGTCTTGCTGCTTTAAGTCTGTTGCCCAGGATAGCCGGAGCACTATTAACATTAGCCCACATTCTCCCAGTCCTGATCCACAGTGCTCTGCTTCTGCTCCTCCCCCTGCACGCACTTACATTCGGGGCTGCAAGCATAAAAGGATTGCATAGGGTTATCTATGTCAGCTCTAATCATCCCTGTGCTTGGGGAGTTCCCCAGGGCTCACTGCAGCATCTTTACAGTACCAGACTGATGCCAAAGGGTACCAGTCAGCAGGGCCAGATTAAGACATGCTGAGGCCCCAAGCTATATCAAGATTCAGAGGCCCAATACCATAAAAAATAAAGAGAAAAAAGTGTATTACATAATAACAGAAAGGGTAATGAAAAACGATAAACGATTATATTTGCATACATACATAGGCAAAGATGCAACAAAAACAACTAATAAAATATACTTCTTGAAAAAAGCCTTGTTTGCATTATCAGTTTCAATTATGATAAATTTTCTTAGTTAGAGGTCCCCCTTAATATGAGCCCCTAATCCATGGTGTGACCTTCCTGGGATAACCTTCTGAATGTGCCAAAATCAAGGCAAGCTTCAAAAACCAGGGGTCAAACCCCCAAACCACTGACGGGTGGTACTTAAACCAGTCTCCCAGTCAGCAACAAAACATGCTTCTGATTCCTCACTCTGGTCATCACCAAGCATAGCAAAATAGAAACAGCCCCCTTAGTGCACATCAGTTCCTATGGTCCCCTCTAGCCACTGGGTCTCTTTAAGAAATAGGTTCTCCTAACCCCAAAGGGTCAGCCACATCACTCAGAACAATAAAGGCTTGGATCTTACCCAAAATACCATGCTGCCAGCCAATCGTTTAGTAACTACAACTAACGGTTTAATATAAAAAGAAAACAAACCAAAGACTAGAGATGTTAAAGGGTCAAAGTGATCACATACGTACAAATGATTTAGAGTCCATAGAAAGCAAATCCTTGAAGTATCTGTAGTTTGCAGGTTAGTCCCACTCCTCTGGTCTGCACCCAGCAGCAGCGGCAGCTGGGTGGGTCTCAGTCCTTTGTTCAGTCCCAGGAGAATAGTTCCCGGGGGGGGGGGGTGTTGGTTGCAGACAGAAGGAAGACTGGAGACTAAAGACAAAATGGAGATGGGTCCCCTGCCTCTTATCTCAGAGTCCCTGACAGATCAAAATGGAGGTGGCCACATGGTCAGTCTGGGTAACTGGTCAAACAGGTTTCTTCTTGGGCCCACTGTAGATGAGAGCACCCTGATGGGGGCCATTAAGAAGAACAGTAGTTTTGCAGACACACAATCTGGGATTCCCTTAAGAACAGATGACTTGGAACACACATAAAAACAAATAGATTTTTAATTTCTGATACAGTCATGATAGCTACTTATAAACCATATAATCATCCTTAGCAGATTATAGCCTTTCTATCAACACCAAACATGGTATATCACATGTGGATTATTGCAAATATGAAATATTAATATGAAAGATAACCATAAACAGTCCCCTAGACCCAGACAGTGTTACACATGGCTTACTTGTCTTGTGCTTAAATCCAGCACTTATGGTAGGGACCAGAATCTCCATTGTCAGCAAAAGACCAGGGCAGGTAATTCAACTGAGGGATTATCATGAAGGAGTAACACACAGCCTTTCATATTTAGGGACTCTTTACAATAGAACAGGGGTTGGCAACCTTCCAGAAGTGGCATGTGAAGTCTTCATTCAACCTAATTTAGGGCTTTGTGTGCCAGTAATACATGTGATATGGGCCCCCAGTGCCCTGGCCAGGAGCTGCTCTGACATCCTCACAAATTATACAACCCTGGTATCAATAGCAGTCTGAGTGGTGCTTAAAACCACTTTGTGTGCCATGTTTGGCATATGTGGCATAGGTTGCTGATCTCTGCAAAAGACTCTATCATTTTATTTCAAGAATAGTGGTATTTTAGTACGTATTTATTATAACCACATTTCAAATTTTTACATCCAAAATTCTGAATCCCTTTCTGGATCTCTGCAAGGATTACTTCTATAGGATGGTTCGCAGAACTTCAAACTCATGAGCACAGATTTCCCATTTGCTATCAGATCCCCAACAACAAAACAGTTATGACTTCCTTAAATGAAGAGAAGTATTTTTATAGTCACTTCTTCTGAGACCATGAGACACTGTAGCTTGTTTATAGTGAGGTGGCAAATCACTTTCCACTTAATTCTGTCCACAAATATGCATCATTTGTCAAAACCTCTCACTTTGATTTGGTGAATTTTGTTTCGTATATGAGTTAATTTCATCCTGCTTGCTCAGCTCGTGTGTGTGTGCCCCACCAAAAAGGTCATTTGTATAGCCTGAGGGTCCAGCAAAATAACAGTCAACACACTCACTGTATTCAGTATTTTGGGTGCTTTCTGGATAAACTAAATGTATTGCGACAGAAGAACCAGAGTTCAACAAAAGGCTATACCAGAAAAAGTAAGCTTTGTTTTAAAATGCAAGTATCAGACCAGAGTCATAACATGGCAATCTGCTACCCAGGTGCATTCTAATTGGAACGCGCCCCTTGCCATTAGCGGCGGTTGGGGCCAGTGCTGTGAAACACGCCTTTTAAATGAGCCGCTCTGTTGATCCGCTTCAGTGTGCCTGGGGCAAAGCCCCATTGGCCCTGCCATAGTTACAGCCCTGTATCAGACTAACAGCTGGATGCACAGTAAGTTGTTAAGTGATAGACCAATTTGAGCTTTATAAATTCTTTAGCACCATTGCAAACTATGACCTTCCTCCATTTAAATTTAAACAGACTACAACAGCAAATACATTGCTCTTGGGAGTAGAAAAATAAGTAGAAGCTACTCATTTCATAATTTCAGAGAGAGATGTTTTCTAAACCAAGATCAGATTATTGACCTAAAAATAGACTCACCTTAACATTTATCTCATAGCATGCAATTGCAAGTAGACCAACATACATATACCATATTATAATACGGGTATCAGAAGGTGGTCTGTGCCAAGTGGTTAGCTCACTGGTCTTTTAGTCTGCAACTCCAGTAGGGTAGATGAGGAATTTGGACCATCCCTCTCTACCAGGTCCCAGCCTAGGCCTCTGGAGAGAATCATTCCTAAATATAGGTGATGGAGTCTCCCTCCCAGTAGGTAGTCAAGACACCCCAGGCTACATTCTATTAGTCTCTTCAGATTGAGGATGTGGTTCTACTAGTCCAGTTGCCCCACATACTGGAACTTATTTACTGCCTTCCTTTAGCAGCGAAGCCTTACATTCTTCAAGTGAAGCAAGCAAGGAGTCCTGTGACACTTCGGATATGTCTACATTTACACTTTAAATCAAAATAATGATGATTATTTTGATTAAAAGTAGTGCATGTCCCCACTAGCTTTCCTTATTTTGAAAAGAGGAGCTCCCTCATTTTGAAATAAGGAATGGTCATTTTGATAAATTAAAATCTGCCTTTATATCAAAATGACAGTAAAATCAAAATTATTATTTTGAAATAGCACAGTGTAGATGTGTTATTTCAATTCAACTGTTATTTTGATTTAACACTTTTTTACCTTCTTCCTCCCAGGGTGTCCTCCTCTTTCTATATATTGGGTGGGGGCATGGCCCTTCTTGCAGGCCATCTTGCCACTCCTCCCATGGTGCCCCTCTCCTAAATTGAACTAGCAAGTCCTGTCCATGGACATGCTAGTTTGATTTGGGTTTCTAGTGGGGACATGTTAAATCAATTTAACTTAAATTGATTTAATAATTGTTATTTCAATTAAATTATATCAATTTAAGTTAAATTGATTTAACACTCTAAGTGTAGATATAGACTTAAAGACTAACAAATTTATTTATCACATGAGCTTTCTTGGGAGAAAAATCCCACTTCATCAGATGCCTTGAAGATGGGGGGAAACTTAAAGAATGCGAGTGTAGCAAGGAGCTGTGGCCGTCCTCTGAGCCTGGGCTTGGGGAATGCACCAAAAGCCCTCCTTGGCCAAACTGGGGAACTGCAAGACCTAGGCCCCGGAACCAGAGGGGCGAGGCCAGGGTAGGAAGAGGCAGTATAAAAGCCCAGGCTGGAAGCTCAGTTGGGGGTGAGCTCTCAAAGGGAAAGGATGTGCCTGCCCGGAGGTAGCAGACCAGAGGAGGCCAGGCCCAGCCCTACCAGTGGGTCTCTGCCTCTCCAGCCAGCCAGCCAGTCAGCCTTATGGCCCCCCCAGCCTCTCTGGGCCGAGTGACTGGGAGGGGAACCCAGAGGCTGCAGACTGGGGAAGGCGCTTCAAAGCCTGCTGATCCCAGTAGCAGCAATCCTGCCGGGAGATGGATCAGGAACCTGGGGATGCCAAGGACCCCGTGATCTATAGTCCTTGTGATCTAGAGGAGCTTCCCTCCATGGAGGAAGAACCCCCAGTGGTGTGCGGACCCCAGGACATAGAGGAGTTACCCCTCGCCAAGGAGCCTGAGGTATACCCAGATCTGCCACCCATGGATGCAGAGGGGTTCAGCAGGATCCCACAGGCAATCTATGAAGGGGATACCAAGGCGTACTACCTCCTTTGGAAATAGGTACTCAAAACCACAGAGTGGGAGGAAGGAGCCCAGGGAGAGTGGTGGGTCACGCATCCCCCCCATGCCAGCGTGTTGCGGCTGGAACCCCGCTGGCCCAGTGACTCTATCTACGGTCACTGGTAGGGCCATGGGCTTGTGCGCAGAGGAGTGGGTGGGCCTGTGTACCCCTCCCCACTTTCTTTCCTACCCTTACCACCCAAGAGACTGACCTCTTCTGCAACTGTTGTTTTTAGAGATGCGTTGCACATTTCCATTTCACTGTAGGTGTGTGCATACTCAGTGTACAGCTGTGAGAGATTTTTTTCCCAAAAAAAGTGCCTTTCAGGGCAACATGAGCACCTTTTACTGCCTCATACCATTGTGAAGTATAAAGAGCAGAGCTGCCCCCCAGCTTCCACTCAGTTTCTTCTTCCGAAATACACTTTGATATAGAATGGCAGGAGGGTGGACTGTGAAATGGACACTTGGAACACATCTCAAAGAGCAACAGTTACAGAATAGGTTAGTAACCATTTCATCTTCAAGTGATTACACATGTTCATTCCACTATAGATGACTCACTAGCAGTTTAAACTGAAGGTAGGCTCATGGTTTATTTAAAGAAGGATTAGAGAACCACATGACCAAATTCGGCATCTCTGATTGCTACGAGATGGCATAGTGTAAGGCAGAGATATGACCTCATGATCAAATTTCTGCCATATTAGTGTCCAAAGTTGTCAGGCAAGTGGCATTTTCTCCCACAAAAATTCATGCAATAAATAAATTTGTTGGTCTTTAAGTGTCACAAGACTTCTTGCTTATTTTTGTGAACTAGACTAACACAGCTACCTCTATGGAACTTGCCTATCTGGGGATGTTACTTTAGCCAATTGATAACACAGGTACAGACACTGATGAAGATATTGTTTGGGAAGACACATGACTGTCATTCATTCTGTCTGCAATCACAATGAACAGTAAGAGATTGACCTAAACAGCTCAATCTGAACAGGTAAAAAGCCAAAGCACTCCTAACAATCAGAGTCTGAAGTTTTTCCTCATCTTTATGTGTATGAGGCTGTGGAAATAAAGTCAGTAAGTAAATAGTTTGATTTTAGTATGAAAATTGGAAACCACCTTCTTACAGTATTTTGAATGAGGGTGAAGATAAACTTTGTCCTTTCAAAAAACTGTATAGGAAGATTCTGATACCAGAATCTGTAACTTTCCCACTTCCCTAGTTAAGATAATGGCTACCCAAAAGTTTACCTTCATTGGAAGGTGCAGGAACAAATAGGATACTGATGGCTAAAAGAGCTTTTTAGCATTAGATTCAAGTCCTGTGAGGGAATGGACTCCTCCACATGTGGGTACAACCTGTTAAACCCCTTTAAAAAGCCAATAAATGCTGGAGTGGAAAACAAAGTGGTTACCTACCAAAGGGTGGGAAGCCAGAATTAGTTCCTGCTGAACCCTAGTGGAACTAATGGCCAACTCTTGCTGTCTCAGAATTAATGGACAGTCCAAAACATGAAGGCTAGGAGTCTGGCCAGGAAAACACCTCTCTGATGGGACTAGTTGAAGAACCTTTTCAATTTTGCCCTATCAGTGTTCCTGGTTGAAGGTTTTCTATTATTTAGAAATATTTTCTTCACGTCCCTCTGTAAAGAGGGAAAATGGCCACCCCCAGGAGACAAAATGACCACAGGGCAGCTGTCCATCAAAGCAGAGCTCAAGGTGCGTGGAAGGAATTATAAAAGCCAGGCCAGGGAGCTCAGTCCAGCCCTGGCTGTGAAAGAGGAAGGATGGTTCCCCGCAGCTCCTCAGCTGCAGGCATTCCTTCAGCAGAGGGAACACTTGCCTACCCGTGGGTCTCTGTCTCAGTACCAGGATGGCTGGCCTGGGCCACCCATGGCTGGTGTCCCTGAGGAGGAGCCAACTCCACTTGGGGACGGTGGACTGGGGAGACAACTGGAGGCTGGGAACCCTGACTTTTCCCCAGAAGGCCCAGACTGCCATGCCCCAGCTCCGCTGCTGTCTTCCTGTGATCTGGATGAACTGCCATTTGCTTAGTAGGAAGCTAACCTCCTTGCGGGGCAGGACCTGGAGGAGCTGCCCCTTGCACCAACCAAGTGGCACTTCCTGAGTTACCTCCACCAGAGGAGATGGAGGTTCCACTGGCGCTTCCCAACCTACCCCTGCCAGATGAAATGAATGGATTCTACTCCTTGCCCCTAAGTGAATACCCGGAGGACTTGGCCGAAGGGGCCGAACAGGTACTAAAGGGAGAGGGGGAAGGCAGTAGCCCAGGGGAATTGTGTCCCAAATATGCAGGACTGAGCCCCATAACAAGGTCGGCATGTGGCAGCTGGAACCCCACTGACCCTGTGGTCGAACCTGGGGCTACTATTAGGACCCTGGGCTGTGACACAGTGGAGTAGGGCAGACCTGTGTCCCCCTCCTCCTCTCCCCTTCTCCTCAGGTGGCAACCCCATCTGGTACCGTGCGTTGTTTACTCCCATTGTTCTTGACAATTTGTGGACTTTGCATCTAATGTGAAAGACATTTGAACTATTGGTGGAGTACCTTATCACCACATTATAGACTATTGGACGGTGTGTACTGTTTTTCCCCCAAGCCCCTTTTCTCTCCATGGAAGGGACTAAAACTAAGAACTACATTGGTCCACCTGCCACAGGTGGACAGCCTGCCCTTGGACAAGGCCAGGTGAGTCCTGTCACACCTTCAAACAACCCCTTCCAAAAGGTTAACCATGAAACATTCAGGCTATCAGACGGAGGACGGGCATGTTGGAATAGAGGGAGGTGCCCATGCTCCTGGGAGATCACATCTGAATCCAGGGCGGTCCTGGATGGAATGCTGGACCTCAGCAGGGTGACCAGATGACTGCAGTCAGAATACTGCTGCATAGTAATGCTCAATGTCATGGCACAGGCTGCAGGAACAGCCACATTCAAACTGGCCTGGCAAGCTGTTCTGGTCACATATATGTCATCTCAAACCACAGCAGCAAATTCCTCCTTCAACTCATTTGATAGCCTGTCTTTGAATGTAAAAACTTTATCTCACAGGGTAAAGTTGTACCAACCAAGCAGAGTGAACTAGTTTGCAATTCCTAGTAATAAGCCTCCAGTGGAATAAAGCTTCCTTCCAAGTAAGTCCAGCTTTGTTGATTCCTTCCCCTTTGGCACCAACATTTGGTGACCCAATCTCTTTCTTGTTAGCCAAGGAGACTACAAAGGAGCCCCAAGAGGGATGAGTAAATACATGCTGAAATCTCTGAAAGGGATGTAGTTCCTCTGTTTTCTTGTCTTTATCACAGGTGGATGGGAAAACGAGATCTGAAACAATAAGAGCTAATCTGCAAAGTCTTACTGAGGCTAATATGTCCACCAGCCTATGTGACTCCTCACAGACCTGTTCCTCTTGAATACCAAGCCCCACGGCCATCTTTTTCAACAACTTCTGCGAAATCTTATTGTTGCAGGGTGGGGGAGAAGTACTCTTCACTATTACTTTCTTATCCAGTGAGGAGGAAAGGAAACCAAAGACTGTTGAAAAGTAACTTCCCATAATTCCTTAATGGGTGGACCTTTTGGGAACATTCCTCTGGGCTAGCCATGGTCTTAGTCCCCAGTGCAGCCATCTGCTGACTCTGTCTTGGATGCTTCTGATGCCTTTCATGACAGGGAAATTGTGAGGGTTTTGGAGATGACTTGCACACTGAGAATACCTAATCCTGAAAGGCCACTTGTGTGGTACTGGGATCTAATTATGCCAAGCCCACTGGTCTTAGTGCAACTGCCAATTTGTGGCTCCAATGGGTGCTAGGATAGTGAGTAAGCCTCGGGGGACTGCTGAATGTGTCTAAACTGAGACACATAAATCTATCTCTGAATCTGACCAGAAATCTGTTTCCTCTGACCTTAGGGGAGCTGAACCGATTGACACCATGGAGAGATGCTGAGATGCTGGAGATAGGGATACCAGTGAAATCAAGGCTGGTTTCCTCCTCAATCATGCTAGGTTTCAGAGGCTCCTGGCCTGAAGGCACTGTTAGTACTGCATGTTGTATCAGAGTCAAAATATTAGGCACTGGTACAGTAAATACAGTACCAGGCATGAAGTACCCTAAATGGCTGGGGAAACCAGTACCAAAAGGTTTAGAAGTTCTCGTGCTTTATGTATACTTCCCATATAGATGGTATGGGATCAAGTGCTGCATCAGCAGCTGGACATTTAACACTGCTGTAATCCATCAGGGATGAAACTTAGGTGAGGCCCTGGGTCAATGTCCTCTTGATCCAAGACCTGTCTCAGTGAGTGTTTCTTCTCTGAGTGAACTCCAGTGTCCTTGTCCCTATTATGCCTTGATGCCAGAGATTTTGAGCTGTCTGGATTCTATTCCCTGGAAGCCTTGTAGTGCTGTTTCAGCATCACTGGGGATACAGAATGGCTTCTTGGCTCCATTAAAACAGCAGGAGCACTCCTTACCAACTTGAACGTGCTGGAAGTTGTGTCTGAACAAGAAGGCTGTAAAGGTGGATGAAGAACCACTTCCCATGAAAAGAAATTTGAGCCTGGATGCTCTTTTTAAGAACAGGGCTTAAAACCCCTACAGATGTGACATCTGTCACTCGCATGAGATCTTCCCCAGGCATTTGAGGAAGTTGGAGTGTGGGTCACCCACAGGCATAGGCTTAGTGCAAAAGTGACAGGACTTGAAACCCAAAGACCTGTGCACATTCCCAGTACTGGCATGGATACACATGCAGAATTCAGAGAAGTCACAAACTTTAAGTCTAACCAGTCTTATCCATTATTCTAAAAGGGACAAAACAACAAACAGATAATATATACACAGACAAGTAAAGACTTGCAAAGACAAGAATACATGCTTTGATAATTGTCACAGGTGATAAGAAGGAACAGAGAGGCGTGAGGGGTGACTCCATGCTTTGTAGCTGCGCACCAGGGCGTGAGGCAGCAGAGGGAGCTCACGTTGCCTCAATAGATACCACTGATGGAAAATCCAGCAACTGTGGGCTAGGTGTGAAAACACTCTAGAGTGCATGAACAATAGCACAAGGAAGAAATTTCTTAAGATGTAAGCAAAATATCCCGTCTGTTGATTACTTCTTTATAACCAAGAGATGCTTACAATGTGCAATTTAAACCTGTTTAATCAATTTTTATTATAATCAAGATACTTTTTACATTTAAGATATTTTCAGAAACATACATACACAAAACAATATCACAGTAAAAAGGAAACACATTCATACAAAGAATGATATCCATAGTACATGTGCATATTTTGAACCAACTCAAGTTAATTAAAATTTCCTAAATTATGCAATGGAATGAATATAAAAAGATAACAGAAACTGCTGCTTGTCTATTGCTATGCATTTGGCAATGCACTGACATAATGCCTATTGCAATGCACTACAGAAGGAGAAAGATATAATTGCTGCTTACTCATTTGACTGAACTCCAAAATTTTATCAAAAGCACTTCATTGTACATATAAATACCATTACAGAAGAGATCTCACAGTTGAACAGCTCAATGTAAGCAAGGGCACTTAATAATTATACTACTGCTATAGGTGCAAACACATAAATTGCTGCTTTTAATTAGTCTAGAGCTTTATGTCTGTGATATCAGAAGTACATCTGACAGAAATTTGTTTAGAGTTTGAATATGTAGCTTTACTGTAGCTCCATCTGGTCCGTGACTTCTGATTACCCAGCACATTGGCTGGCAGTTTGAGGGATACAGTTGGTAGCTGGCCAAGTTTAAAGGTCTATTGGAGGTAAAACAATGAGCACCCTTTTACAAGAGGATCATTGTTGCCTAACAAAAAAGCTCTCTGGCTTATTTGAATGTCAACAATTCACAAAAGTTGATGTTTGGAGGCATCAAATAAAATGTTTTTGTGAAAGAGTTTATTATTTCAGTGGTAATTATTTGAATCATTCATAGTAAAGGATGTTTGCTAATGAGAGCTTGGCTGCTGTAAACTCCAGGGAGACTGAATGCTCTTTATGCTGACAAAAAGGCCCAAATCACGGGAGAGCAACTGACTGGACAAATCATTCATCTATGCAAATGCCAGCTGAAATGGTCAGATGCATTTATTACCCTGCTCATTATAGTAAACAAGGCAGGAATAGTGACTGGCAGTTATCAACTTGCCCTGAAGTATGATTTGTTCTCCTATCACTATTTAAATGAGAGGAAAAAAGGCATGCCACCAGGGACTTTGTCAGTTTATAAAAGAGTAAATGTCACATAGCCCAGCGCTTAAAGACTTTTGATTGACAAATGTTTTATTTGACATATCAAACAATGATGGTTTTCATATCTTATAGTCCATATTTGTTAGCAAAAACTTAACCCTTTGAAGAGTGACAACTGACTTCTCTCAGTGCCCCCAAATATGGAATCCAGATAAAAAGTTAGAATCAAGCAAAATGAAATAGCTCTAAACCTAATGTGTAAACAACTAAAAATATTCTGCAGATGGTACAGGAATGACTCAATGTTTTATCACAACACATATATATATATATACTGTAGAAAGTTGTTGTTAACAGAGACATCAAATTAACTGTTGACCTACTTTAGTAAGCATACTACTATTGCATAGTGCCAGGAAAGCTAAATATCATGTGTTATATTGTAATGTAAAACAGCTGATCTTTTTTCCTACGAAAAGGCATTAAAGCAGCATTTGTTCCATAATATATAGTTAGATGATGAATAAATTATCTATAATTTGCTCTTCTCACAAATAGTTTCAATAGCTGAATTTGAAGGGGTCTAAATATGGCCTATTCTGTCATCAAAGTACACAAAAGTCTACTGGTACCATATGTAATTGTGTGCATTTACTAGGGTAAGTATGGCTCAACATGTGTATAAGTTTCTTCAATGGCAAACATATACATGTTCCTGTAAAAAAAGAAATTAAAAAAATAATGAATTAGACTTATAGACCATAGGCTATGTCTACACTAGGAAAAGTTAGTCTGAATTTGTTAATTCAAACCAATAAATTCAAGTTTAGTTTGAACTAAACTTGAATTTATTAGTTCAAATTAACAAAGTGGACTGCTTTGACTTAATGTTAAGTCAAATTAGTCCACTTTGTTAATTCAAACTAACTGCCCTTAATTCAAATTTATTAAGTTCGAACTAAGAGTTAATTCTAGTCTACACTGTCCTTAGTTTGAACTACCCAGCAGGTTTTACTAATTTCAAACCAGGCTTTCATTAGTTCAAATTAAGGAATTCCTTAATTTGAATTAATGACAGCCTAGCACAGACAGGGACTAAGTTCAAATTAAACCTCCTAATTCAAACTAACTTGCAAGTGTAGACATATCCAGAGACTCCGAGGTCAAAAGAGACCAATATGACAATCTATTCTGACCTCCTGCACAATGCCTGACCCATCCACTCCTGCAATAAACCTCTATCCTATGACTGAGTTATTGTAGGCTTCAAATCATGATTTAAAGACTTCAAGATACAGAGAGTCCACCAGCAAGTGAGCCATGCCCCACAATTAAATAATGGAAGTCAATGACTATACAAATCACTAAACAAAAGAGGTCTTAAATAGTCAGTATTAGAACCATTTGTTGATTACTACATGGCCTGCACTCAAGCCTTTGAAGTGAGAGAATCGCATAGTAATAGCAGTGCATGAGCTAACACACCACATGTTACTGTGATTGATTTGTCATTATTGCATTTTGGCCCTTTTATTCCATGAGTGGTTTGAAGATAAATTTCATGTTTCTAAGACCCCATTTCAATGTTTCCAAACTCATATGTGCCCTCTTATTTACATGGGGATGAAAGTTTTTTTCTATAACTGTCTGTTGTACATGACAATGGCCGTGGAGGAGGGAGATTTAGCACTTAGCTCGGTGATGAGTGATTCCAGGATTTGAAAAACAGTCTCTGTGACAGTTTCGACAGGAGAAATTGGAAAGGTGCTTGAAAATTGCCTTTGGAGATGGTGCTGTTGATATGCTGACTCTCAGCTGCATGGATAGAATCATACACTACAGATCTCCATTTACATCTATTTCTGGCAACTTCTTCCCAGTTCTCTACGTTAATATTTGCTTTTTCAAGTCTCTTTTTAAGATGCCCTTATAGTACAGCTTTTGCCCTTCTCTGTCACATTTCCCTTCCTTGAGTTCATCATAAAGGCAAGTCTTGTGGGAGCCAATGATTCAGCATGCGGACAACATAGGGTGTCTAATTCAGCTGTGTGGCTGTTTAAGTGCCTCAACATTGGGCATGTCGGCTCTTCTCAATACCTTGGTGCTTATAACTCCATCTTGCCATTTAATTCTTAGAAGCTGCTGCAGATATCTCAGTTGCAGGCATGTAAACATTTTGATGTGTCACCTTCATAGGATTATTGTTTCTATAGAATACAGAAGTTCAGTCAGCACCACAGCACAGTAGACCTTCATCTTAGCTGCAGCAGTGATACTGTGCTAATGCCAGAGATGTTTTGATAGTCTTTCCAAATGCTCTGAATGCTCAATGAATGCAATATGCAACTTCTGCATTGGGGTATTATTATGAGCAAGTGTGCTTCCTAGATATATATATATATGTGTTTTGACACAGTTAAAGGTTTCCCATTGACAAGAATTTCAGTTCTGGCATTGCTGCCTACATTTTGTCTATTGGATAGTTGGTAAAGAAATTTTGTTTCACCAGTATTTATCTTTAGTCCAAATTCTTTTGTTGCTGACACAGTGCAAGTGGTTATCTCTTGGATCTGTCTGAATGAATAAGCAATTAGTGCTGTGTCATCTGCAAAGATCAAATCTACTATGCATTGTTCACACACTTCAAAGTTGACAAGTGATTTAGCCTTGAACAGCTTTCCTTCTGTTCTAGTGCAGATACAGACTCCCAAACTGAGGTTTTCCGACACTGTAGTGAGAAGGCCAGCTAAGAACATAGTAGAAAGTGTAGGAGAAAGGACACAGCCTTGTCTCACTCCGTGGCATATATCAAATGAGTCAGTGATATTTCCTATGGCAGAGACTTTTCCAGTCATTCCATTATGTAATTCTTGTATTATTTGAACAAATTGTCCTTGACGGCCGTATAGTTCAAGCAGCGACCACAGGGTTTCTCCATCCACTGTGAAAAAGGCCTTAGAAAAATCAAAAAATACTACAAAGAGGTTTCAATGTTGTTCAAAGACCTTGTCTTGTAATTGTCTCATGGGCTATATCAACACTTATACTTTAAATTGAATTAATGATGATTAATTTGATTTAAGGTATTGCATGTCTACACTAGCTTTCCTTAGTTCGAAATAAGGACCTCCCTCAATTCAAAATAAGGAAAGGTCATTTCAAAATGATAAAACCTCCCTTAAATTTGAAATGATGGTTAAATCAAACTTCTTAGTTCAATCTAACTTAGTGTAGTCATGTTAATGTAAACTAACTATAATTCAAATTAACACTTTTTGCCATTTTCATCCCAGGTGCCTTCCTCTTTCTATATATTGGGTGGGGGCATGGTCCTTCCTGGGGACCATCTTGCCACATATCCCATGGTACCCCTCTCCTAAATCAAACTAGCAAGTCCTGCCAATGGTCATGCTAGTTCGATTTGGGTTTCTAGTGGAACAATGTTAATTCAGTTTAACTTAATTTGATTTAATGATTATTAATTTGATTTAATTAGTTTGATTTACATTAATTCAATTTAACAATCTAAGTGTAGACATAGGCATGGAGAAAATCATGTCATGACTGGTTAATCTTTTTACACAAAAACCACATTGACTTTTAGAAAGAAAAACTTGTTACTAAATGGGGATGAAATAACATGTAACTAAATGATGTACAGCATATCATTTAAATATGTCATATGGCACAATGATCACATGGCAGAACATTCTGTGCCTTGGTGTTGCCATTCAAGAGACTGATGTTCACTTCCCATGCTGAGGGTGCGAAAAAGTCTGCATACTACATCACTGAGAAAGAAGGAATTTCATCTGATGGTGACCCTTTTTGTCAATTCAGAAGTGGTATGACAGACTCCGAAGATAGATGCTTCAAGTGATATACTCACCCAAAGTCAAACAGGAAGGTTTTAGTACTCAAAGGCAGATATTAGCACTCAGATCGTCTGATTCCCAATCACATGCTCAAAGCATGCTAGCAAAACTCTGGCCTCTACATACAGAGAATTTCCTACATACTGAAAGTAGCTTATCATAGTATCTAATTGTTACTATTTATTATGGGGCTAACTTCTGCTGGTGAGAAAAACAATCTTTCACACTTACAAAGAGCTCTTCCTAAGGTCTGGAAAATGCACTGAGAAAATACGTCTACGCTGCTATTAAAAACCCTTGGCTGGCCTGTGCATGCTGGCTTGGGCTCAGGGGTGCTGTTTAATCATGGTGTAGATATTCAGGCTTAGAATGGTGCCTTGGCTCTAGAACCCTGCAAGAGGAGAGGGTCCCAGAGGTCTGACTGCAGCTCAGGCCTGAACTAACAAAGTGGACTTAAATGTCCACACTGTGTGAAGTTCGAACTAAGGATCAAACTGAAGGCCTCATTTGACCTAGTTCTAGCTAAGCTTGCATTAGCTCAAATTAAGGAATTTGAACTAATGAGTCTAGTGCAAACAGGGACTAAGTTAGTTCGAATTAAGCTTCCTACTCTTATAAAGGACTATAATATGGGATGGAAAGGAACATCAACTATCAGACCAGTGATGAATACCTTTTAACAATGAGTTTTGTGGATAACAGCAGACAGTAAAGAATCAGCATCTGTGTTGGTTAAATGCTATATTTTTGTAGTCTTTAAATGCCACAGGACTCCTCAGAGAGCCCGCATTTTTTCAAGTCAACTTTATTAAGTCAACTTAAGACAGGGTAGCCACTTAAGTCAACTTAATGCAGCAGGTCGACTTTATTAAGTTGACATAAGTGACTATCCTGGCTTTAAGTTGACTTAGGCATCCAAATTTCATTAAGTCGATTTAATAAAGTCGACCTAATGCTTAAAATTGACTTTAAGAGCAAGAGTTATTAAGCTGACTTAAGCAAGCACTTAAGTCGACTTAATAAATGCCAACTGTGACCATTGAGTTGCTTAAATCGACTTAAGCCAGGTTAAGCTGATGTAAGCCTCTGGTATAGACATACCCCTTGTTTGTTTTACTGAACTAGACTGACAAGGCTGCCCCTTTGGAACTTGACTTCATTTCTTATGGAGTTCTCGATATCTTTTTTTCTATTATGTTCATTCTGTCACAACAGAGGAAGAACAAAGTTAACTAATAAAATATGTTCTTAAAATTATGAAAGCTTTGCTGACAGTTAATTGTAGTTTTCCTAGTCTGGAAAAAAAAAAGAAAAACAAAACCCATCACTCATGTTGACTTGCTTCCCCATAAGAGAAGGACTATAGTCAAATAGAAAAAGATAACACCAATAGGGAAACAAATATTTTTGAAGCTTCCAAGGTGTTACAAAATAACTATCCCTGAGAAAAATACAATATTTTGTCCTTTTCCCCCTCAATTTGTTATCAATGGGCTCTCTGCTAAAGACCTGGTCTGCCCACAAACAATGAATTTCAGGACTGAGATTTATAAAAATACTTAGCAGTGTTCTTTTATAGAGATTTTCTACTTTATCAGGTAAAATAATAATACATTACAATGCATTGGCCATTCTTTTTTTCATTGTAATCTTTATTTGGAGAAATAACTTTATTATTTTAAGAGAGACAATTCATGCTAGATTTATACACAATTATGTAAAAGAAAGGACAGCTGCACACTGCTCTTTTTAGCTGTCTTGTATTAGATATAGGCTTGAATTCTTTACATCTCCTGAACTGGCACTTGTTCCTAGAGACCTAGTCATGCTCGTCTGTTAAAATTACTTTAAACCTTAGGTTAAATTTTCCACTATCCTGCATGTGAAATGCCACTAATATGTGATTTAATAATAATTCTCCACTCACTCTGATGGTAGTGTTTTATGCCCACTTTGCACAGGTGCCAATAACTATAAAAACTGCAGGGAACAAAGAATCAGATCCCTTATCTTTGCACAACTTTCACCAGAGATTTCCAGAGCTGTGGGATACTTGAAATGCACAGTGAACACAACATATAAAAGAAGACAGGAAGCTTCAGCGCCTGTTAGGAACATGTGAGGATGCTGTTGGTATTGTTTATGTCTAAGCATTTTTAACAGTGTTCTAGGACCGCATGTGTAAGGAATTAAGGGAATTAAAAGTTAGGTCAGCAGTGCTTTGGCCAGTTGATAACTGTGCCACTGGAGGTTATACACAGACAGAGTGCAAATGAGGGTATACAGAGGCAGAGCTAGGGAGCACTGTGCAAAGCATATGCCACAACAAGCACTGCTGAAGAGACCTAGGGTGACGGTACCCTCCCTAGAGCCCTCTGATTGGCCAAGTGCCCCTACTTAGCTCTATGAAGTTGTATGGGCAAACACTCGGAGTTCTGCCTATCGCAATACCAGACTTCATCTAATATCCTGATCTTAGGTCTGACTCCAGCCTGACTGTGACTCATTTCTTCCTTTTCAGTTCTAACATGGTATTACCTCTGACCTCCAACCTTGGCCTGACTCTTGTTTATGGGACCTAATCTTGTAATTCCTTCAACAGCTGGCTGGCGACTCCTGTCCCCTAATGGACAGACATCATCCCAGCAATGGCCAGACTGTTCACACACCAAGGTCCCTTAAAATGCAGATGTGAGCTCAAATAGAAAATGGCTTATTCAATTTACTTAGATTTTTAAAAAGCCTTTAACATGGTTGTCACATGGACCTAAATGTGGTTCTTTGAATTTGTTCAAGAGCTCTTGAAATATTTTTTAGAATATTCCCAAATGTGCCAAAGCAGCATTCAGTGCATTTGGAAACAAAAGGGGGACATATATGGACTTCCACCACTCTTCTCTGACCTCCTCATGAAAGCTGGAGCAGTCTAAGGAAGGTAGACCATGGAATAAAGTACTATGATCTGGAGGAATGATCAGAAAGTAGACCATAAGATGATCTTGGCCTTGTGCAACTTGCTTCACCTTCTCCAAGTTTCAGTAGATGTTGTTGATATTAACTAGATAATTCCTATACTGAGCTTTTAATACATTGTGTTATATACAAGATATTATTCTTGCTTTTCTCACTAATTGTTTGCTCCAAATGTTTTCAGTTTTTATATGTTGCCAATCAAGAGCATAGTAAGAGATATTGGCTCAGAATCAATTCAAAGTGGACTTCAGAAAAGCAGATTTTGGCTCCCTTAGGGAGTTGATGGGCAGGATCCCTTGGGAGGCTGATCTGAAGAGGAAAGGCATCCAAGAGAGCTGGCTTTATTTTAAAGAAACCCTGCTAAGGGCACAGGAAGATACTATTCTGATGAGCAGAAAGAACAGCAAATGTGGAAGGTGCCCAGCGTGGCTTAACAGAGAACTCGGAGGTGAGCTGAAACATAAAAAGGACACTTACAAGAAGAGCAAGCTTGGAATAATGACTAGGGAGGCATGTCAAGGCTTTTTCCCCACTCTGGCACTCTGAGTGCAGAAGGTGGGGGCCTGCAACAGGCCAGAAAAGCCACTGGCCTTAAAGCCTGCTCTTAAAAGTCTCCAAGGCCTCCAATTCCTGGCCTTGGAGTGATATCGCTGCCACCACCCAAATGCAAAAAAAAACCTCTTGTGACCCAGGAAGGCGCACTTGGGAATTCCTCCCTGTGAGGTACTTGCAATCCTGTTTATTCCTCCTTCAGGAAAGTGACTGAACTCCAGCTGCAATATGAGCTGGAACTGGAACAGGTTTCCCTCTAGTAGCTGCCTGTGCAGTCTAAGGCACGGGCACACAAACCTCTTGCCTCTCAGGACACAGAACCAGAACTTGCTTAAAAGGTAAACTCTTTAATCAAAAAGAACAGATGATAAACACAGAGAGTTGCTTCTCTGGGAATTAACTTAGGTAGTTACAGGGTAGTGAGGTGGGGGTTTGGGTTACATGTGGTTAGCACAGAGAAATCCAAAAAACAAGCCAAAAACAAAGAAAATGCCCTGACCGCGTCTAAATAAACATTCCCTGTTCTACCCACGCCCGGTCAGTACCAAACTTAACTTATCTCTGGTAAGGATGTTGCTGGATTCTTCCTCAGGCCCCTCTGGCCTCCTCCTGATCCTTCCAGGAGCTCTGCTGCATCCAAACAGGCCCAGGCCAGGCTGCTGTTACCATTCAAAAAGCTGTGCTTCGTTCCTATTGGCTGTCCTGGGACTCACTGACCAGAGTGTTAACCCCTTCCTCCCCAAGGGTTATTACAAGGCATACAAAGATATTGCATAGGACTGTATGGATAAAATTAGAAAGGCCAAAGAGCAATTGGAATTGTAGCTAGCAAGGGATGTGAAGGAAAACAGGAAGGTGTTCTACAAGTATGTCAATAACAAGAAGAGGATCAGGGATGGTGTTGGTCCCTTACTGAATGGGGCAAGCATCCTTATGGTGGAAGATGAGGAAAAGGCTGAAGTGCTCAATGCTTTTTTTAATTCAGTCTTCACAGGGAGGGCCAGCTCCTAAGTGGCTACACTGGGTATGGCAAATTGGAGAGAAGAAGAGAGGCCCTTGGTGATGGAAGATCAGGTTAGGGACTACTTAAAGAAATTGGATGTGCACAAATCTAAGGGGCCAGATGAAATGCATCCAAGGGTGCTGAGGGAGTTGGCTGATAGGATTGCAGAACTGCTGGCCATTATCATTGAAAACTCATGGTGAATGGGAGAGGTGCTGGAGGAGGGAAAAAAAGCAAATATACTATCTACCTTCAAGAAAGGGAAGAAGGAGGATTCTGGGAATTACAGACCTGTCAGCCTCCCCTTGATCCCTGGAAAAATTATGGAGCAGGTTCTCAAAGAATCCATCCTGAAACACTTGGAGGAAAATAAAGTGATCAGGAACAGTCAGCATGGATTCACCAAGGGTAAATCATGCTTGACCAACCTCATCGCCTTCTATGATGAGATGACTGGATTTGTGGATGCGGGAAGAGCCATTGACATGATATACCTTGACTTTAGCAAGGCTTTTGATATGGTTTCCACAGCATTCTCGTCAGCAAGTTCAGGAAGTAAGGGTTGGATGCGTGGACTATAAGGTGGATAGAAAACTGGCCAGATCAATGGTTTCAGCAAGTAGGAATCAATGGCTCTATGTCTAGTTGGCAATCAGTAATGACTGGTGTGTCCCAGGGGTCGGTCCTGGGGCCGGTTTTGTTCAATATTTTCGTTAATGATCTGGATGATGGGATAGACTGTATGCTCAGTAAGTTTGCAGATGACACCCAGTTGGGGGAAATGGTAGACACGCTGGAGGGCAGGGACAGGATTCAGGGAGACATAGATGAATTGAAGCATTGGTCCAGATGAGATCTCTTGAGGTTCAACAAGGACTAGTGCAAAGTCTTGGGACGGAAAAACCCCATGCACTGCTACAGGCTGGAGACTAATCATCTGAGTAGCTGCATTGTAGAAAAGGACCTGGGGGTCCTGGTGGATGGGAAGCTGGATATGAGTCAAGAGTGTGCTCATGTTGCCAAAAAGGCCAATGGCATACTGGGCTGCATCAGTAGAAGTGTTGCCAGCAGATCGAGGGATGTGATTTTTCCCCTCTATTCGGCACTGCTGAGGCTACATCTGGAATACCATGTTCAGTTTTGGGCTCTGAACTACAGAAAGGATGCAGACAAATTAAAAAGAGTCTAGCAGAGGGCAAAAAAAATGATCAAGGGGCTGGAGCACATACAAAGAGAAACTGAAGGAACTAGGCTTATTTACCCTGCAGAAGAGAAGACTGAGTGGGGATTTGATAGCAACCTTCAACTACTTGAAAGGGTGCTCCAAAAAGGAGGGAGCTCGGCTGTTCTCAGTAGTAACAGAGAACAGAACAAGGAGCAATGGTTTCAAGCTGCAGATGGGATATTAGCAAAAACCTTCTTACTGGGAGGGTGGTAGAACATTGGAATGGGTTACCTAGGGAGGTACTGGAATCTCTTATCTTTGGAGATATTTAAGGCTCAGTTACATAAAACTCTGGCTGAGATGACCTAGTGCAGAGGTTCCCAGTCTGTGGTCTGCAGACCACGGTGGTCTGCAGAGTGACTCCAGGGGGTCAGCGGACAGGCTGGGAGCTGGGGCCCAATGATGCTGGGAGGGAGCTGCTGTGCCACAGGCTGGGAGTTTTTAAAATTCCCGCTCTGCCCTGAGCTTGCTCAGAGAGCGAGCAAGCCTGTGGCATGGCCACTCCCAGCTCCAGCAGCCAGGTAAGGGGGCAGGGGGTGGGGTTAGGGAGTGGGGGGTTGGCCCAGGGCAGCAGTGGGGAGTGGGATGGGGTGACCTAGGACCAAACCTCAATACAGTGCTGCTGCTTCACAGCAGGAGCACAGTTCTGCTGGCGCCCCAATGCACTGCAGCTCTGCAGTTCCGCGGTGGGGGGCAGGACTCAGCTGAGACACTTTCCCGGCCATGGCTCTTCTGCTCTGTGGTGGAAGCCAGATTCTGCTCCTGCCCACCCACAACAGCTCTTCCACTCCGCGGCGGGCGCAGAATTTCACCAGGGTGCCTCCCCGCCACCATGGCAACCCCTGTGCTGTGGTGCTGCCACATAGATACCTACAATGGATGGGAGGGCACAAAAATTTTGGAAAGTGGGAAGGGGTCCCTGATCTTGAAGAGGTTGGGAACCCCTGATTTAGTGGGGGTGGTCCTGCTTTTTCTAGGGGGTTGGACTAGATGACCTCATGAAGTCCCTTCCAACCCTATGATTCTATGATATATGCTATACTTTTACTCCAGACACTATACTATATTATAATCTCTTAAACCCCAATCCTGTAAACTAATGTGCCTATGCAGAGCTTCAGGGAAGTCAATGCTATACTTTTCTTTCTGAGAAGGATTTTAGGGGTCTCAAAGTTTGCCTCAGAGAAATACAAATTTACCTAGGAATTACGATCAATCTCAGTGAGATTAAAATTATGTTGACTGGTTTGTATAAAAAATGCGAGCAGAATTTCACTGTGTCTCTCATAGTGTCACTTGAAAGGGCTCACGGAGGTCACAGTCTAGACAATGATCAGGGATGACATTACACAGAAGGTGCAGTCACAGCTGCTTATCTTCAATACATTATTCTTTATTAAGAAAATCTCTTACTCTTATGCTAATGCAGTGGCTGTGGTGTTTGCTTTTCTGACATCTTTTAATACTTTTGTAGTATTGGACTACTACAGTATACTGTAGGCTACAAAAGTATGTTTATTAGTTGCTACAACAGCACCTTGATTATTGGGAGGATAGGAGAAGATAAGTGGAGAGTCTGGGTCCAGATAGGCAATTGAATGCAGCAGGTTCTTGGAACAATGTGTTCAAGTGTGTGCTTTAAATTTTAATAATGGATTTGGACCCAGCTGTCTCACAGAGCTTCTGGCTCTCAGAATATCATTTCAACGTCTAAATTGCAAGGGTACAAAGCAGATGTATGGAGGCGGAAGGGCTATTGTAATTTTGCTGTTGCAACTCCCACATTATAAAATATCTTCATGTTCCATCTAAATGTGCAGGACCTGAGCATCAGCTCCTTTTAATTCAGAATTTAAAAATATTACACATGGTGCTTTATCCTTTCAATGTGTATAACTTCTGTAAAGCTGCTGCACAGGCAGAAAAGCAACAAATAAAACTAGAAACAAAAACTTGATCCCTAAATTATTAGAGCTCTTTTGATCACCTGTTAAAAACAGAACAGGTTATCTATCTTATTTCTAATTTGGGATGTAAAATGTTAAAGATTAACTGAACAGTATTAGTCTTATGTTAACACTAATACTTATCAGCAGGGCCATCCCTAGGGGGTTGTGAGGCCCTGGGCCAATTGCCCTCTGCAGGGCCCCCACTCACCTCCCCCCGGGCACTGGGGGCCAGGGCTGGCCAGTGCAGGGAAGGAGCAGGCCCCTGTGCCAGCTGTCCCATGCCAGGGACTGGGCAAGCCGGCCAAAATGGCAGAACAGGAGTGCAGGGTCTGGTTTCTTAATTGCCCTTAAGCCAGTGGTTGTCAAACTTTTTTCCTCAGGATCTAGCTCTGGACCCCTCTGCCATGCGGTGACCCTCCACTGAAAAAAGTGGCCACCACCAGAAAATTGAACAGTGACCATAGCTGCTGGGGGGGGGGAGTTATGGTGTGGCAATCCCTCATGGCTTTCATCCTTTCTCTTGAGGCTTCCATTGCATTCCTGAAATCTACACATCTAATTTTAGATCACCTACAGGGAACATGCAGAGGATGATCCCACATGCCATACTCCTATCTCAAATCAGGAAGTATGTCAAGTCTCTAAAATTGCATGTAGTAGCCTGGAGTGTGTGTATGGAAGCTCCTTGCAAATGGAGTTGGGGGGGGGGAACTGCATGGAGAAATGAGGTGAAAGTGCTGAGACAGAGGAAGAAGGGAGCCAGTGCCAGGCTGGAAAGAAAGGTCCTGGAAGAGCCTGTCTGCTGCTGAGCCTGTCCAAGTTCCTCCATGTCCTGGTCTCTCCTCCACTGCCAAATCCCAGGAACTGAAACAGCTCCTCTGGGTTCCACCTTCACCTCTGCACTTCATCTGCTCCCTGAGTCTGCATGAGCTTTCATGAACACACAATTGTCCACAATACTGTGATTGAAGGGGTGCTAGCGCTCTCTGCTTGGTCTGGTGACCCCTGGCAGTGTGCATAATGCAGCAATACAGTGGGGCCATCCACCACCCCCTTCAGATTAGGACCTTGTTATAACGTCTGCTTCCAGCAGATCCATCCCTGAATTGGATTTTACTCTGTTACTTAGGCTTTCTTATTGTAGAAAAAAATACCATACTTTGTAACACAGACTCCTACTAGAACAGTTTACTTTTCTCTTCCCTTTTTAATTATCAGTCAAAAAAATCTCTGGAGTTTTTATTAAGATCTACAAGTTATAACTTTTGTTGCAAGCAAGGGAATTCTCAACCCACTGAAAAAAGAGGCAAGAACTAATTTGCAAAAATAACTGCAATCCCCATATCTCAAAAATGGTGGAATAAGAGGGTGTTTGCAGTTTTTTCTTTTCTTCATTGGGTCTATTGATAAAAAAACACAAAGGTCACTTGCCAGTGACCTCAGTCCTTTTCATATGAATGAGAGAGGCAGAAAGAGATACTGACTTAGAGACGAGGCATAGAGGTTGTTTTAACAACAATTTAGCACCTCATTGTTAGCCCTAATGACTCACCTTTGTTGCAATGCTGATCTACTGCCTTAAGCAACTTACACCCAAGCCACTCCTCTTGTCTCATAATAGTGCCAGCCCTGTGAACCAGGCTGCCACTTTTGGCCTGCTCACCCAGTCCCTGGGCAGCTGCCCCTCTTGCCCTACCATAGGGACAGCCCTGCTTATCAGTTACCTGACACAGGCTCTTGGTGGTCCAGGGTGACAGCAATGGGCCATGGTAGAGGTGGCCTTGCTGCTGTTGCTGTCCAGGGAGGCTGAGGCCCTGTTGCAGGTATCATGAAGCACCTTGATGTGGTACACCAGGGGCCACGGATCAAAGACATGAAGTTCCACACAGAGCTAGACAGGAGGTGCTACTCAGGAGCTGAATGGAGGGGAGGTATATCTGGGACACAAAATTAAATCAATAAACTAGTAACGATGTAATTAATAGTTTAAAATTTTACCTTTTTTAAAATAAAATTTACCTCTCTTTGTAACATCTGAGCTCAAAACAGCTGTGCAACCACTTATTTCTTAAACTCTGCATTACTTTACCTCACAGGATCTTCAGTAGTCCATTTGCTCCAGTCATTTGCATATGAAATCAACAAACTGATTCACATCAGGAAGGGACTGACCACTTAAATGGATAACAACAGCCAGATGTAATAATATAAAGGGTTTTTTTTGTTTATTTTTAAGTTTGTAGAACAAAAAATCCCAAGCTTTACTGCATAAGCCAACCTATAATAGGGGTCAGGAAAAACTTCCTGTGGGGCAAGTTGTCCCATAGTTGAATGGTTTCATGTACCTTCCTCTCAAGCTCTGGAAATGGCCTTTATTGGAAACTAGCTACTATTATATATGCCAGGTGATCTGATCCCACACAGAAATTTCCATGAGATCTCCTTCACAACTTAGTAAAACAAACAAGGAGTCCTGTGGCATTTAAAGGCTAACAAATTTATGTATTGCATGAGCTTTCACGGGAGAAAATCCTCCTTCGTCTGACGCTTTGATGATGGGGGAACTTCCAGCATGTGAGGAAATAAATACAGGGAAGTGTAAGTCATGGGAATAGGTCACGCTGTAATAGAAAATCAAAATAGTTGTAAAGATTCACACACTGGAGAACAGCATATAGAGGAAGATGAGATCAAATCATCTGTGGTAAGGAGACAAAAATCCAATGTCCCTGTTAAGTCCTGAAGCAACGCAATGAACTTGCAAATAAATTCAATCTCTGCAGCTTCTCTTTGAAGCTTTGTTGTATTCATCTATCTGAGCACCGCAACTAAAACATCATTGATGGAGTGATCATGAAGATTGAAATGCTGACCTGCTGGTTTTAGAATGTTGTGATTTCTGACGTCAGATATATGCCCCTTTATTCTTTTGCACAGAGACTGTTCTGTTTTCCCAATATATAAGGCAGAAGGGCATTTCTGGCACATGAGGGCATAAATCACATTGGAGGACGAACAGGTGAATGAGCCTTTGATGGAATAGCTTGTTTTATTAGGTCCTGTAACCCAGCAATTACATCTTTGAGCAATGTGTTCCAGTCTTTTGGGGGTCCAGCAGTGGGTGCTGCGACCCAGTGCCTGAGGCTATGTCTACATCTACTTTTTTAGTTTGGACTTGCTAGTTCGAACTAAAAAAGTCCGAGGTTAGTTTGGACTAACCATGGCTTTTTAGTTTGAACTAGCCACGCGTCTTAGTTCAAACTAACTTTTCAGCTCAAACTAGAATGTGTGGCTAGTTTGAACTAATGGCTTAGTTTGAACTTTTTAAGTTGAAACTAGCCATTACTTCAAGTCTTGCCCATGCTTAGTTCAAATTGAAGTTCAAACTAAGCCAGCTAGTTTGAACTAAGCAAGGGGTTTTACTAGTCCAGACTGGAGTACTGCTGTCCCAAAAAAAGCGTTGAGGGTCAGACCCAGACATGGGCCCACCCCCTGCCCCAACTCAGGGACTGATTGTGCCTGAGGGCCGTATTCGGTCCTAGCCGCTGCCAGCAAGTGGCAGGTGGTCCCAGCCCAGTTCCAGCCACCTGCCACTGCCAGCACAGAGCAGGTGGCCCAGAACCAGATCCGGCTCCTGCTGCTGCACTGCTGGCCAGGCGTGGCAGATGGCCCCAGCCTGGATCTGGCTCCTGCTGCTGCCAGCCAGCAGCAGGCAGCCTTTGCCGGATCCAGGGCAGGGCCAGGGTGATGCAGGGCATGAGCCCTGCAGGCCCAACGGCCATGGCACCCATGGTCCAGACTAAGCTTTGGCTAGTTTGAACTAAGAAATTTCTTAGTTTGGACTAGGCAAAGCCTAGAGTGACCATGGGCTAAATTAGTCCAGACTAAGCTTCTGTCAATCTTCATATATTGTAAATCTAGTTGTAACAATGTTTCTTATTGGTAATGTTGCCTCCTAGTTAATTACTTCCCATTTGTAATAGTACCCCGGTATTTGCATATTATCCCTGCCAATCTTTGTTTCATTTAATTGCTTCACATTTACAACTTTGTCACATTAGTCCTGTCAATCTCCATTTAGTTTTAGTGGATTGCAATAAGTATTTTCTCCTAGCCTGGTTGCAGCTTTTGGGGAGAGCTTGGATTCAAGCTGCTGCCCTTTGAGGTTTGCTTAGCAGCAGAGAACAGCTCGTTCCCTTGAGCCACACAGCCCCAGCCTATAGAGCTATGTGAATTATCCCTATTTATCTTTAAGGTCTGGTTATACCACTACCTTTTCCCCAATCTTTGTAGCATTCCATACTCCATACTATAAATGAAAATCCATATTGATCATTGTACTCCCCAATCTCTAGCATTCCATATTCCATATTGTAAATGAAACTCCATCTTGTACCAAACTCTTAGCTGATAAAAACAAGGCGTGGATGGAGGGTGTATGCGTGTACGTGTGAACCAGTTCCAAACTGCCAGTTGATCCTGATGAGGCGTGAAGTCCATCCAATGGCTGAACAGTGTGAAAAGGATCCACCCCAGAAACAAAACAACTAAAACTTAACCAAGCCATCAAGACCAAGCTGAAAGTCACATCTGCTAACAGGAGCAGTGTGACTCAGCAGCACCTATGGACTTTTTGTCACACCTGTTATTGTCCAGCAATCAGTAGTGGTACAGAAGTGACATGACCCACTAGTACTCATAGACTTCCATTGAAGCCAAAACTGTATAAAAGACTGGGTGAGATCACAAGGCTTTGGGGAACTGTTCTGCACAAGACTTGAAGAAAGGAGCATCGGTGGGCGCCCGACAAAGACCTTGCTCCCCCATCGTGCCCAGCTTCCCTGGCCAGGTAGCTGTCACGAGCCACGAACTCCAGCAACAAACTCAAGCTGCAGTCTCAAGCCACCACCAGGACTGGTAACTATCAACTACAGGACATCTACTGGTGTGTTTGGGCGCGTGTGTGTGTGTGTCGTACTAAGATAGGAATTAATTCTGTGTCTTATAATAAATGTGGCACATTGCCTTTCCCCCCCTGAAAAGATCCTGCGTGCTCTTTGCATAGCATGTGTATGTGAAAGAGGGAGAGAGGCAGAGCATGAGTTTTGTTTAGCAGTAGAGTCAAATAATGCAGAGGTTGGAAAGAGAGCTGATAGGAATGATATGTGCAGAATAGTTTGACACTACAAAATAGTAACTAAAACTCTTCTGAATAGTTGTTCTTGGTTGTGTTACATTTACTATTTTAAATGCTTGTCATAAAATTGAATATTCAGATAGTTTTCAAAATGTGTGAAACAGCTGTCTTTTTGTGCCAGAACACAGTACTGTATTTTCTGGACTATAAGTTGCGGTTTGTTTGTTTGTTTGTTTTTTACAAATATTTTGAAAGGTGCGACTTATATAATGGTGCAACTTATAGATCGAATTTACAAGAAAAATGAAATAAGTGGTCTTTGAAAAATGGAGATGATAAGTTTTATTTCAGAAAATGTAACAATTGTTAATGTAAAATGCACTATCTCACAGTCATTTCTAATTTATGGGTGAGCACAGTCGTTCAGAGATCAATTTGTCTCATTCTAAAGTGATGTCAGCACACAACAGGGTGCGACTAATGTAGCAGTGCAACCCTTATAGCAGCACAACTCATATAATGGTGCAAGCAAACTACAATTTTTTTTAAATTGATGCTTTTTCATTAGTGCAACTTATATAACGGTGTGACCAATATATGAATTTTTTTAAAAAATTGATGCTTTTCCATTAGTGTGATTTCTATAACGATGTGATTTATAGTCCGGAATACCCAGGCATTGTCTAGATTTGGCATATTTAGCATGATTCCGTTATATACAGTTTTTCTATTTCACTGTGTTATGTTTAGACATTTCTGGAATCTATCTAATTAACAGCGGGTAATGCTAACCTGTAATAGGAATAGTTCATTTGGGCTCATGCTGTAAGGATTTAGTGTCCCCTCTGTGTATTCATGCATAATGATAATGAACAGATTTCCCCTTTGCCGTCTAAGGTGTACCAATTAAGTTCCATTACTCTTTCTTCATAAGTCATTTCTTTTGTCAACTTTGTATTCCTTGTGATTTATCAGAGTTGGTGGGAGGTTTTATACAGAGCAGAACAAAACCCTTCATATAGTGCTCCCAGGACTGGTATTAGAAAGGCAAGCGTAAAGAGGAGTTATTACTTCTCTGCCTTAAAAAATTGTATTTTCCTCCCATGTATACATACTAGTACATATAGCATTCACTTTTCTTGCAATAGTAGCATTACACTGCAAGCTCATGTCTAGGAAATATACTGTAGGGAACAATCCTGCCCTGGCACTAGATGACCTCATATCTTTTCAGACTCTAATTTCAATGACTTATTGGTTGCTGTCATTCCAGATCCTTTGCTTTACTGATCTCAAAGCAACAATATTCTGTTTTTTTTTTCTTTTGCATAGTGTTCTGGTGGCTCAGTGAGTCATGTTGTACCCACATGACCTATTTTCCCCTTGAACAACAAAAATGATGTAAAGGACCAGGAAACTGAATTTGAAAGATTAAGTGAATTAAATAGGTAAATTGTTCACTGATATAAGAGGCTGAGCAGTGGCTGGAAAATGTCTGTGTATATGCAGACTCCAAAGATGGGTCTGGAATAGATCAAAGGAATATAATTAGGAATAATATACTTGCGTGCAGTGAAAACTGCATGAAAACTACTATTGTACATCAGTGACTTATTTTCTGTTGAATGCTCTGTTTTAATCTATGTGACTATGTCTACATCTGCTTTTTTAGTTCAGACTTGCTAGTCTGAACTAAAAAAGCCCAAGGTTAGTCCAAACTAGCCTTGGAATAGTTCGGACCACCCACAGCTTTTTAGTTTGAACTAGCCACGCATCCTAGTTCAAATTAACTTTTTAGTTTGAACTAGCAAGCTCAGCTAGTTTGAACTGATGGCTTAGTTTGAACTTTTTAGCTCGAACTAAGCCATCTGTCCGTGTCTACATCATGCTAGTTCAAACTTAAAGTTTGAACAAGGGCTTAGTCTGGACTAACCGCTCAGACTTATTAGTTCAGACTAAGCGTTGCTTAGTTCGAACTAAGACATCTTCTGAGTTTGAACTAGACAAAGTCTAGTGTAGACACAGACTAAGCTAGTCCAAACTAAGCATGCTTAGTTCTGATTAATTTGGCTAGTGTCGACATAGCCTGTGTGTTATATTTTCTATGTAAAGTTTCTAGAGAACATCTATTTGGTCTATCTAAGGGAAACAATACATTCCAGACTGCAATGGTCATTCCCAGCAGAAAGACAGAAAATTCTGACCTTACCATTCTTATACAGAATGACTTTACAGTAACAAGTGTGGTTGTTCAAATTACATAAATGTTAACACAGACATTTAGAAAATAAAGGATTTTGCATATAAATTGTATTTCATATACTGTTTGAAAAATAAAGATTATTAGAACCAGTAAAAACTGTAGTTTGTAACACAGTGTTACCTGCAGGGGTCTTGTGGGTTACTTCAGTTTGAAGAGAAATGGGTGACAGAGTCATGTATTTCTCTAATGCAAATCAGTCTATTTACGAAGAATGTGAAAAGACTTTGTTTCCCTTAGTATGGTAGGAATCAAACAGGAGGTTCTTTGCCTACAGTTTTAAGCCTCTTTCAGCCAGCACTCAATCCAAAAAGTTTTATTTCTAAGCTTTTCTTAAGGACCACAGAAACACAGACACTGGAAGAGACTATGAGAGGTCATCGACTCCAGTCCCTCGCACTCGTGGAAGGACCAAGTACCCTTTTTAAAAATCCCTGACAGGTGCTTGTCTAATTTGTTCTTAAAAACTTCCAATGATAGAAATTCCACAACCTGACTAGGCAACTTATTCCAGTGGTTAACCACCCAAACAGTTAGAAATTTTTTCCTAATGTCCAATCTGCACCTCACTTGCTGTAATTTAAGCCCATTGCTTCTTGGTGTAGCAGGACATGAACTCGAGTCCTAAGCTAGTGTTTAATGACTGAACCAGCCTTCCTGTCCTGTTCTCTTGTCTCTCTTTCCATTTTTTGCTTTGTGTTTGTATATTTGCATTCTAGTTCCCTAGGATCTGTTCACATCGTAGTCTTGCTTTTCAGAGATACCCATGGCTTGGATCTTTTCCCTTGGTTTAGAGATTGGATGGAAAATTGGCATATTTTGTACATGATGAACTTCCTCAGAGGAGTTGTCTTTCTATTAGTGAGATTACTGTTGTTAAATCTTATTTTATGGGGTTGATAGCCCCTTGAATGATTGCCTAGCAGCCCTCTTTTTGGCTGATTGTTGGTGGTCCAAATGAATAAGTCTGTCAGAAGCCACTGAGGCTGCTTTAGCAGAGAGATGTGATGGTGTACATGGAAGACAAACGAGAATTTATGCAGATTAAACTGACATTTATAAGGATAAGTAGTCAGAAAAGTGTATTTTTAAGGAGGTTAAATTTTACCCAGCAGATCTGTTCTGATTGTGTATTCCAAGCGTCACCTGTTTCCTTTGTTGATAATACTTACTGCTTTTTACTCCTGTTAGCTTTCCAGAGCTAATACAGCAGTGGGTGAGTGGCTACATTCTTCCTAGCTTACACATCAATGGAATTGTTGATTTAAGTTCCACTTGCAGAATCTTTATTGGTGATTAGCCAGGAAGAACTTAACACAGTTTGACAATCAGATAGTAGACTCAATTTGCAGAGCTGGAAGTCAGAAAAACTGTCTTTTTATCTAAAAGTAAGGTGGGGGGGACAATTGAGGGAGGGGAAAGGTACTCTAAAATGCCATTTGAAAAATAATTTTTCATAGCACAGCACATTTTAAGGGACTATTGTCAGACAATCAACCAATCAAGCTCTTGTGCTTGTGGCCTCCAGTCAATTAATCAGGCTTTCGTGCACCTGACCCCTATCATTACGATTAGTTTGTATTCAGCCTCCATCACTTAGGTTTGGGTGCACAGTACTCAGACCCTCCATTGTAATGGAAATGATTTTCCCGGTTCATTTAACATTTTGTCTCTTTACCAAGCTTGATGTATCTTTTTGAAGAGATAATTTGTCAAAAAGGAAAAGTGAGACTGACAAGGAAACTTTTTAGCTGGAGCCCAGATTCAAAGGCTTTTATTCAAAAATTTAAAGTTTATTCAGCGAAACCAAGTAAAACCTACAAGAACAATTCAAAGGACCTAAAAGCTAAAGTTGGAGGAGGCTTGGAATAACAAGTCAAAGTTGCCAAAAGTGTCCGAAGCCAGCTTCCCAAGAACGGGGAAAGAATTCATAGGCAAGAGTTGTAGACCAAGCTGGATGAGCAACCATCTCAGACAGGTTATGAAGAGAAAGCAGAAGCCCTATTAGGAGTGGACAATGGGAAGAATTAAGAAGGAATGCTCCATCTTGGACGTTAGAACATGTAGGGATGAAGTGAGAAATGCCAAAAGGCATGTAGAGATGGACCTTGCAAAGGGGATTAAAACCAATAGTGAAAGTTTCTATAGTCATATAAATAGGCAGAAAACAAAGAAAGAAGACATGGGGCTGCTAAGCACTCATGACAGCGGAGGTTATGGATAATTAGTGCATGGCTCACTTCATGCATCTGATGAGGTGGGTTGGAGCCCATGAAAGCTTATGCCAGAAGAAATCTGTTAGTCTTTAAGGTGATAAAAGTCTATTGTTTTGCTGTATAAGTGCAAAGAAGGGCTACTAGGATGATACAAGGAATGGAAATCCTGCCTTACAAGAGGAGGCCCAAGAGCTTGGCTTGTTTAGCCTAACCAAAAGAAGGCTGAGTGGAGATATGGTTGCTTCCTATAAATACATCAGAAGGATAAATACCAGGGAAGGAGAGGAGTTATTTAAGTTCAGCTTCATTGTGGACACATGAACAAATGAACATAAATCGGCCATCAGCAAGTTTAGACTTGAAATTAAAAGATTTCTAACCATCAGAGAAGTGAAGTTCTGGAACAGCCTTTTAAGGGGACCAGTGGGAGCAGGAACTCTAGCTAGATTCAAGACTGAGCTTGAAAAATTTATGGAGGGAATAGTATGATAAGATAGCTCAATTTGGCAATTAACTGATCTTTGACTAATAGCAGTAACTATGACTGGGGCCTGTGATGGAATGTCAAATGAGATGGATTCCGAGTTATTACAGAGAATTCTTTCTGGGTGTCTGACTGGGGAGAGTCTTCCCCGCAGGGTTTGACTGATTGCCATATTTGGGGTGAGGAAGGAATTTGCTCCTGCGGCAGATTAGCAGAGGCCAAGGTGGTCCTTCCTTTCCTCTGCAGCATGGGGCTCAGTTCACTTGCGGATTGATTTTCTATACCTTGAAGTCTGTAAGTCATTACCTGAGGACTTCAATAACTCAGTCATAGGTTAGAGCAGTGATTCCCAATCAGTGTGCTGGGGCACACTGGTGTGCCGCAGCAACACCCAAAGTGTGCCGTGAGCATCCCTGAGAGTTGGAGTTAAAGTTCCCTCCCTGCTCCGCTCAGCCATATGGGCTGTGCAGGGTGGGGAAAAGGCAGGTGTCAAAGTAAGGGGGGAGGCACTGGAACGCAGTTCTAAGGCCCCCTATTTATAGGCAGGCAGCCTTCTGGCCCCCTTAAAAATAGAGAAAGGCACTGGAATGCATAGTTCCAGGGGTCCCTCTAAAAATATCAGGAGCAGCTGGAAGGCAGTATTCCAGTGGCTCCACCTTAGGCCCAGCCAGCAGAGAGCTGCGGGAGGCTGGGAGTGTGTGAATCTCTCCCTGCAGGGCAGGGCAGAGCAGCTTGTGTCAGCCAGCCTGCAAACAGCCCAGGTAAGGGCTTGGTGGGGGGGACTGCTGGGGGTTCTGTGGGAAGGGTGTATGTGTAGCAAAGGTGGGTGGGAGTGGATGTGTAGCAGAGGGTGTGTGGCTGGGGTTGTGGGGTGGCTGTTTCATTCAGGGTGTATGTAGCTGGGGGGCAGGGTGGCTGTGTGTTGGGGGGTGTGTATCTGGGGGACGGGGTGGCTGTGTGTGTGTGGGGGGGGGGATGTAGCTGGGAGCTGGAGGCCTAGTTCTGGTCCCTGCAGTGATGGGAGGGTCCATCCCAGGCAGCAGGGGGCTGCGGGAGGGGAGGATGGGATCCACTGGGGTAGGAAGGAGCAGCGGTAGGGTGAGGATTTGCCCTGGGTGGCAGGGAGCCACTGTGGAGAAGGGAGAGGTGGGTGCTGCACTGTGCTCCCCTGCCCTACCCTCCCACCCCCAGGTTCCCCCCTGTCCCCCCACAAAACCACTCTTGTTCTCCCTTCCTCTCTCCTCTCTTGCCATTCTTGTGCTATTCCCCACATGGCCCCCCTTGTCTTCTTTTGCCACCCCTGCCCTGCTGTGTTCCCCACACTCACTCCTGCCACTGCACACAACTCTTGACCTCCCCTGTTTTACTACCCCTGCTCTGCTACTCCTACTACCCCACATAGGAGCACTGCCAAAACACTGTGCTGTGGTTCATGCTTATTCATAAGTAATTTAAGTTAATTTGAATATTCATGAATTTTTAATGATGGTGTGTCTTGAAAAATTTGAAGGTATCAAGGTGTGCCGTGGCAGAGAAAAGGTTGGGAACCACTGGGTTAGAGATCAATTAAAGGAGTGGGTGGGAAAGGTTCTCTGGCCTATGTTGGGCAGGAGGTCAGACTAGATTAGAGCTGTCAGCTCTATGTTGGGCAGGAGGTCAGACTAGATTAGATTTGCTAGAGTGGGAGAGATTTGACTTAAATGTACTTCAAGTGGGCCATACATACCATAAATCAAAATACTAGGGCTGACACTCTTGCGGCATTGTGAAGCATTAGGTATGTGAGACTGTGCTTGGTGATACCATAACACCACACTCCCTCAGTTAGGGAGAGTGTGGTCTCAGAGACCACAGTTACAGTCTGGATGGAAGAGGTTCATGGCCCCTATCTGGCCTGCGGGCCAAACGTTTGACACCCCTGTACAAGATGATCATATTGGTTCCTTCTGATCTTTAAGTTTTTAAGTCTGTGTGCCTATACCTGTGTAAAATTTAGCCAAGTTTTAGAGAAAATGAGGAATTTAAGCTCATTTTAGAATACCCCTTTATTCATGGAGTCACTACTAGGTACCTCCAAAAATATTCTATTGAGGTCCTTTTGCTGTACTACTTACATCTCCTCTTAAAATGTAAATTATTTAGCTGATTTTTGATAGGAGACTGAAAGTTGTATAATATGCCATTTTTGGCCAAGTTTTAGGAGAAAGTGTAACTAAACATCTGCCAGAATACTTAGTGTTACAAATACAACCAGCACTATGTTTTTGCAGCCCTTTAGTGACAGATTATTTCTCCCCTCCACCAATAAATAAATTAAATAAATAGAAGAAGACTGAGTTATGTCCACTCTGCAGTCTTTTTTTGTGACTGAACTATTTGCATGTCCAAACCCACCACACTACTTAACTGTGTTTGTATAAGTTAATTCTGGGAAAATCTTGATAGCTATTTCATACCACCAAGTGTCCAGAAAGCACACTTGCTGAACATTGAATGGTTAATTTGTGTTTGGATGTCCTACTGCACAGAGAGCAGGGAGGAAAGAGGACAAGTCAAAATTTTTGTGGACATTTTTCCAAGAGAGATGCTCTAGGAATTATTTTGGGGGAAGTTCTGTGGCCTGTGTTACACAGGAGATGGCACTAAATTATCACAATGGTCTCTTCTGGTCTTGGAATCTATGAATTCATGAAATCAGTTACACAGCCACTTTTACAAAACAGTTTAAAAAAAGAAATAAAACTTTGTGTGTATATATGTGAGTGACCCATTGATCAGCCTCAACTGCAATTCCTCATACATATAGTATGAATTGCTACTGTTATATAGTTTTCCTAATAAATTCAATATGCAACATTATCAAGTAATAATAATTATACTTTAACAAAAATTCTGTTTGATGAATTAGAACTATTACCAGTGTATATATTTTTAAGTATTCCTTAAAAGAAAATATCTAGGTACAAAAACTGAGATAACTAATACATTTAAAAACCCAAAAGTCTGTTGAAAGGAGTTGATGTTGTGATGAAATACCATTTTTTAAAATAATTGATAAGAATCTTTATTTGCTATTGGCATTGCCGATACTTACATTGTTACAAAGTTCCAAAGGGGTAGCTGCCATGAAAACTCATGTGATAAACAAATTTGTTAGTCTTTAAGTGCCACAGAACTCTTTGCTCGTTTTGCTGAACTAGGCTAACACAACTACCCCTTCGGAACTTGTTTTATATTGTTACTGTTAATTTACTTGTGGTTTTGTAAATTTTGTGAACAGTAAAGTATGTTGTCGCTTAAACTTGTTTAGTGAAGCGAAGATTTTTTTAAATTCCAATATGATTGTTCATATATTTATTTTAGATATTTTCTTCTTTAGAAAACAGAATATTGTTTCACTGAAGCAGAACTGAAGTCATTGGCTATGCCCACACGTACAGGGTTAATTCGATTTAAGTTAAATTGAAATAAGTTAATTCAATATAAAACCCTTAAATTGATTTAACTTAAATTGAATTAAGCAAAAACACCAAACTGAAATAGCAAATGCAGACACTGGACTTGCTATTTCAATTCAAGAGAGGGGGCACCATGGGAGATGTGGCAAGAAGCCCCCACTCAATAGATAGAAAAAGGAAGGCATTGTGGGAAGAAGGGCAAAAGTGTTAAATCGAAATAATGGTTATTTTGAAATAACATGTCTGAACGGCAAATAACCATTTTGATTTAATGGCTATTTCGATTTCTTCCTAGGTTTTACTGTTTCAAAATAAGGTTAGGTGTTTCAAAATGACAGGGCTCGTCATTTCAAAATAATGAAACGTCATTCAGACATGACTTTTTTAAAATCAAAATAATGGTCGTTGCACTCTGAGAGGGACAGTAGGAGAATTTGACTTTAGCGCAATGGCTTGGACATGGGGTACATAGTATGAATGCAGCTTCCCTCTCCAAATATTGCTGCATCTGATGAAGGGGACTGTGAATGCATTGGCAGTTTTAATGTGAACATTGTTTCATTGTACTAAAGCACAAGAACCAGAAAATTAAACTAGCTATACCTAAAAATGAAACCAACATGTGTATTTTAGTCTAAGGCAGTGGTCGTCAAACCACAGGTCGCAACCTAGTACTGGGCCTCAGAACCGTGGTTAATGGGTCATGGCACTGCTGCTCAAGGGGGTGGAGGGGAGTGATTGACAAGGATGCTGGTTGCTCTTGGTTGTCTTGTTTCAGCAGAGCGGCCAGCCTCCTTGTCAATTTCAAGTGGCTGCTTCCAACAGCTGTGAGAAATTGACAAGGACACCAGCCACTCAGCTGAAACCAAGGTGGAAGCAACCACGGGAAACTTCAAAGGATGCAGGCTGTCCGGGGCTGCAGGTAGCATTGGGACAGCTGGTGTCCTTAAACTTTCAACGCTGCTTCTACCCAGCCAGTGCAGAAGCAGCCACGGAAAGTTTAAAAGGTACACCAGCTATCCTACTGCAGATAGCAGTGGGACAGCCGGCATCCTTTTAAATTTTCCCTGGCTGCTTCTACCTAAACAGAGCAGCAGCAGCTGTGGAAAGTTTAAAAGGATGCAGCCTGTCCGGCTGCTACCTGCAGCCCAGGGCAGCTGGAGTCCTTGTCATTGTCCTGTGGCTGCTACCCCTGGCTGAAAACAGCTGTGGGAAACTTCAAAGGACACTGGCTGCCCTGGAGTGCAGGTAGCATTAGGACAGCCAGCATCCTTATCAATTTCCCATGGCTGCTTCCACCCAGGGGTAGCAGCCACAGGAAATCTATGACCATGTTGGGTCATAGTCATAAATAATTTTTTCAATTGGGTCACAAGAAAAAAAGTTTGATGACCACTGGTCTACGGTAATAACACTATAGGTAAAGGATTAACTTGTGATTTATGCATACTTGAAGTAGAAGTGAATGATTAAGAATAATAATGGAACACCAAGTTCCAAAGGGGCAGCCGTGTTAGTTTAACAAAGCAGAAAAAGCAAGGAGTCTTGTGTCACTTAAAGACTAACAGATTTATGTATTGCATGAGTTTTCGTGGGGAATATCCAACTTCGTCAGATGCTTTGAAGAGAGATGGAACACCAAGATGCAGTTAGTTGTTTGGAACTATTTTAGACCTAATCAACAGTGTCATTAAAGCAAAAAAAAAAAAAAAAGCAAGCCACTTTAGGCCTCATCTAAAACCCAGCCAGTGCAAAAACCAACATATGTTTTTCTTTCTTCATTAATTCCTAAGCCAAAAAGATACTTGTGATTGGTCTGTCTTCATATGTAACATAAGTCATAGGACTCCTACAAGTTAATTCCTGAAACATGTCTTTTAGAAAAAATAACCAATCTTGATTTTAAAATTACCTGTGATAGAGAATCCACCAAGACAAATTGTTCAAATGGTCATAAATTTACACCCTAGGGTTATACATTTACACCCTATTTCCAGTCTGACTTAGTGTAGCTGTGACTTCAAGCCATTGGATTGTGTTGCACCAGAAAAAGCAGCTAGATTGACAGGTCTTCTAGTAAATATTTGTTCCTTGTTTGTGCAGGGTAATGTAGTTAAATAACTTGTACTTGGCTGACTTTCACTTTACTGAGGGTATGTCTATCCCATGACCAGATGTGTGATTGCAACACATGTAGACATACCTAAGCTGGCTTATATCTAGCTAATGCAAGTATCAGTAGCAGGGGAGCCACAACTTCGTTGACTTCAGTGACTGCTAGACATCTGAGTAAATACCCAGAGTTTTACAGTTTGCACTGAAGTCTGTGCTGTGGCAGTTTCACTGATATTGGTACTTGTCCTATCTTGATTAAAATTAGTCTTAGATTTACATCTGTTACAATCACACTTCTGGTTACAGTTTAGATAGCAAAAATCTTTTGAAAGTTTTTAAATGGTTGGTTCCGACGGTCTGAAGGAAGCTTGGCCTTCTGTCAGTGTGCTGTATTGCAGGAATAGAAGAGGCAACAGTCCCCCCATGGTTGTAAAATCATGGTGGGATAAGTACTATTTGTCATCCAAATTTGTTTACCAAAAAAAGTATCTAACAGTTTCTGGCACCTAAAATAGAAATCTCACTCTGAGAGGCAAAGACAATAGAAGATACTGATTTTTTTTGAAGGGCTTGGATGTAGGGATCTGGCATGGCTGCAGCATCCCTTTCCATGCAGGGTGAGGAGGATTGTTAACACACAGAAAACCAACTAATCTGGAATCTAGAAGGTATGCTGACAGTTTGTAATGTGAATGTTGCTGCATTGTGCTAGAGCGTGGAAACCAGAAAATCAAAGTACAGTGGGGACCCATTTACGCGCAGGTATCAGGGGACAAGCCCCCAGTGACTGCGTGTAAACCGGCCCACCAGTAAACAGGACCAGAAGGCCTTCCCCAGGGCACCGACCCAGGCCCCGCTCCCTGGCCGTGGGACACGCCCCTGGCCCCACTTCTGTGCTGGGTCCGAGCCGGCCTCAGGCGCCTGCTGCCGCCAGCCTGGCCCCAGATCCCCAGCCGGGGACAGGGCAGGGAGCGGTGGTGGCAGCTGCTTCCAGCCCCATTCTAGGTCTGGCCGCCCGCGGCTGCCGCTCCCTGCCATGTCCCTGGTCAGGGATCCAGGGCCAGGCTGGTAGCAGCAGGCGCCTGAGGCTGGCTTGGACCGCAGCATAGAAGCAGGGCTGGGGAGCGGGACCTGGGCCGGTGCCTGGAGTCCGTCTCCGGAGCAGCAACGCTCCTGGTCCCGTTTATGCAAGGTGCGTTAACGGGACCTGCACATTACTTCGGGGCCTTTGGGGGATATCCCGTTACCGCATGTTAACCAGTTCTGCACGCAAACTGGTCGCGTGGTTAACAGGTCCCCACTGTATGCCACATGACTATCCAACTAATGAAATTATTTTTGCTTATACTTAATAAAAAATAGAGCCTTTGAAATTAGGATTGTCCAATAGAAAAATTGATTTTTAAGGATCTTAAATGTCCATCTTGCATATAAATAGGTCCTTAAACTTTAATCTGCAAAGTGACGATTGCATTTCCAGTGCTTTAGTACATAACAGTAACCCACAGTGCTTGATGCATTAGGTATTACAACTAATATAAATAAGAATAGGTGCACAAAAGACACTTTTAAAATATGTTATTGGAATATGTATTTAGAATATAAAACACCTGAATTATCTCATGCCAGTGTCTAGAACTATGATGTCACTATCTGTAATGTTCAGTGATTTTTCAAATAATTCATAGGTACTGGTTCATAGTTTCCTGAATCCCCAATCTATGGTTTTCCTAGCAGAAATGAATAGAGCTGGGATGGCAATCTGCAAACTACTGGGGACGTAGGGTATGGTATGATCCTACAGAGAGTGATTTTCCACTCACAGGTAAAAGTCACTATATCTTTTTCCTTTCCTTTCCTTTCCTTTCCTTTCCTTTCCTTTCCTTTCCTATCCTGGGGCTTTAAAATTAAAACAAAATATCTGATGCAGATGAACTATCTTAACACACAGAACACTGTAGTTAGAAGCAAATTTGGAATTTGCACATGCGTTCTAGTGATTTTAAAAATAAATGAAATTTATGAAATGTCCTCATCAGAGGCATATTGTGAAGTGCTTTCCTTTCCCTTGGGGTGCTACATTACAGCACTGAGGGGGAATGAAGGATGCAGATTTGATCTAGTCCAGTAGTTATTTACTTTAAATTTTAAATAAGTCATTTTAGATCACGAGAAGCAGAAAAGAATCCATAAGCAAATTTTGTTTTTATGTAGTCCTGGCATTCAGTTAAATTGTTAAGCCACCCACTTGAAAAAGAGAGAACAATAGCTTGCTGCTCCTTTCCCATGTCTCTTCCAAAGGTCAGGGCTACGGAGCACCTTGGGAAACGTTTTCGTTTGGTTTTAGCTTCCCTACAGAGCTCAGGGCTAAGCCAAGACAACAATTTATGTGTTTCCTACGGCTTTAGGTGCCCAATATAGTTCAAGCCGTGATACCCCAGGATCATATAAAAACTGAATTTAATGACAGAAACTAAAACAACCAACCAACCAAAAAAGAACGTGTGTCAGGAATTAAAAAAAAGTCAACAATTTGTCAACACATGCTTTCTCACTACTAAATATAGTAGCAGAGGCTAACGCCTTCCCTTATCTTACAAAACTTGCACTGTCAATTGCTAATAGTACATAGACAAAAAGGGGACTCAATGGATGCTGCCTGTACATGCATGAGTGGTAGGGTTTTGGTTTGATTTGATTATTGGCTTTTGAGGTGGGGAGAAACGAGTTACACTCAAAAAAAAAATCTAGAAAATTTATACTGCAGTTAATGAAAATCAATCCTCAGGGGTATTTCCATTTAGTGAAAAATTAGATGAAATTTCAATTTTTTTTTTTTTTAGAAATGACTGAAATAGCCCAGCTATGATCTATTTCACAGTTTTATGTTAAATATGTATTTGGGATGCTAGACCAGCAGAGGTATTAGGTTAATGATTTGTTAGTGTTTGGTCTGAAGAAGTGCAGCCCTTGTCTGCCCCAGTTATTAATACTCGACATGTCCTGTGATAACTGTAATCAACAGCCCCAGTAACACTTCATCTATTTTAGGAGGTGCTTAGTCATCCTTGCTCCAGACTCCATCAGGCTTTAGGCACTGTTCCCCTCTGCTTGCCAGTGAAAACAGCTAAAGAAGAGTTCAGGAGAGCAATAAAGTTAGTTGTATTTTTATCAGTGTGGGAAGGTTGATTTTGGTTTGTCTTGCTACATGATAAACTGTAAGGAAATACTTTCTTTTTTACTAGTAGAAGTTGGAGACTAACAGAGGACTTTGACTATGCCAGTAAATCTGCTTTTGCCTTATAGTTGTTTTGTGTCTGCTAACTATGTAGTGTGATTTGTAAGATAATATTTTGTTCTAGGAAATCAAATACAGACATGCCCATTTCCTTAAAGCAACAGTCAGGTTAAAAAATACATGTTTTAAAAAAAATTCCCTACCTGCGTTGATAGCAGACATTAGGGGAGCAAACTGAAGAATTTTTAAAACTTAACTTTTCTACCAATTCTATTAATTGTTTATTCTTTCTGTATGCCATTCAGTTGTGACAATGAAACCATACTCCACTTTTTTAAGTATCATCAGATTCTAGTCATCTATTGTTGTTGTAACTCCATGTCAGTACTTTGTGTGTGTGTGTTCAAATCCTGGTGGGTTCCTATCTACCTTCCCAGTAGGGGTCCTTGGGCAAAAGACCCCCTAACGCCTCACTTGCCTACCTCGAATATGAGAGTGACACAAACTAGGAGAGTCGTGCCGGCTCGGACGTCGCCCGGATTAACAAGGTCCGCGCCAGATGTTGGGGAACCAGGACAATCTGACGATAAGTGGGCTACTGGAACAAACCATGCATGGATGAGACAAGAGAACCTGGAATTGATAGAATGCTACTACAACAGCAGACCTAATGAGAGGGGATATATGAAACGGATGAGGGAACTATGGATGGACAAAAGACCTACATCCACACTAACTGAGAAACAGCTAGTTACCCAAGGCTTCAACATAGTAAAGAGGCAGCTGCTCTCACAACTGGAGATAGACCAACTGCACGTTACCTCCCACACTCAAGAAGAAGCCCCAGAAGAACAACTAGATGTGCAGCCACCACCTGAAGGTGGAACTTCACTACCACCCCCTCCATTACAGAACACAGCAGCTAATATGAGGCATAAGATCATGGATAAACTAGCTACAGTCAACCCTCGAGACCGATTACCAAGGCTCGTGGGAGAAGTACCATCAGATAGTATGCTAGAAGATGCCAATAGAGCCCTAATGACAATTCCTACTACCACCATCACTGAAACCAATGAACTGGTATACACTACAGCCTCTGTAATCCTGGAGATGCTTGGCTTACATGATCAAGAAGAACAGCAATACATACCCTCCCTGGAAAATGAGGTTGGAGGATAAGATCAAGGCAACCCGGAGAGAAGTTAGTCAGCTGGTGGAACTACAGAAGGGTGTAGAGATTAAGGATAAGACTCGGC
>ML681979.1:46395231-46470162 GCA_007922195.1 Podocnemis expansa | reverse complement strand
ACTCAAGGTCTAGACAGACCAATCTGAGCACAGCCTGGATTGACTACAGGAAAGCCTACGACTCAATGCCGCACACATGGATCTGTGAATGTCTGGTGCTATACAAAGTCAACAGGACACTAAGGACCTTCCTCAAGAACTCAATGGGACTGTGGAAGACAACACTGGAAGTCAACTCAAGACAGCTTGCACAAGTGGCCATCAAGTGCGGCATATACCAAGGTGATGCGCTGTCCCCGCTGCTGTTCTGCATTGGCTTGAACCCCCTCAGCCAGATAATCACAAGGACTGGATATGGATACATGTTCAAGAGTGGAACTACCATCAGCCACCTCCTCTACATGGATGACATCAAGCTGTATGCTAAGAATGAACGAGACATCGACTCACTAATCCACCTGACACGGATCTACAGTGAGGATATTGGGATGTCATTCGGACTGGAGAAGTGTGGCCGGATGGTAGTAAAGAGAGGAAAGGTAGTCAAGACTGATGGGGTGGAACTACCAGCAGGCCACATAGCAGACATACAGACCAGCTACAAGTACCTTGGCATCCCACAGTCACATGGGACTCACGATGAGGAGGCAAGGAAGACAGCAACATCCAAGTACCACCAAAGGATAAGACAGGTCCTGAAGAGCCAGCTCAATGGGAAGAACAAGATCCACGCCATCAACAGGTACACCCTGCCAGTCATCAGATACCCTGCCGGTATAGTGAGCTGGCCAAAGGAGGACATGGAGGCTGCCGATGTGAAGACCCGGAAGCTCCTCACAATGTACGGAGGTTTCCACCCCAAGTCCAACACCCAGAGACTGTACGCCAGCCGGAAAGAAGGTGGGCGGGGTTTGGTCAGTGTCAAAGCCACTGTCCTGGATGAAACCCAGAGCATCCAGGAGTACATCAGTAAGATGGCACCCAAAGATGAGCTGCTGAGAGAATGCCTGAGGCAGCAGCAGACATGGGAGGAAGATCAAGCAGAAGAAGTGCCATGGCAAGACAAGACCCTGCATGGAATGTACCATCGACAGATAGCTGAGGTGGCTGACATTGGGAAATCCTACCAGTGGCTGGAAAAAGCTGGACTAAAAGACAGCACTGAGGCACTGATCATAGCAGCACAAGAACAGGCACTGAGCACCAGATCCATTGAAGCAGGGGTCTACCACACTAGACAGGACGCAAGGTGCAGACTGTGCAGAGAGGCCCCAGAGACAGTCCAACACATAGTGGCAGGATGTAAGATCCAGGCAGGAACAGCATACACTGAACGGCACAACCAAGTAGCTGGCATTGTGTACAGGAACATCTGCACAGTGTATGGGCTAGACCCTCCCAAGACCAGATGGGAGATCCCACAGAAGGTCGTGGAGAATAACAGGGCTAAGATCCTGTGGGACTTCCAGATCCAGACAGACAGGCAGGTACTGGCCAATCAACCAGACATCGTGCTAATAGACAAGGACCAGAAGACAGCGGTGGTGATAGATGTAGCAGTGCCAAGTGACAGTAACATCAGGAAGAAGGAGTATGAGAAGCTGGAGAAGTACCAGGGCCTGAAAGAGGAACTAGAGCAGATGTGGAAAGTGAAGGCCAAAGTGGTCCTGGTGGTGGTAGGAGCACTCGGGGCTGTGACTCCTAAGCTGGGAGAGTGGCTCCAACAAATCCCAGGAACAACATCAGAGCTCTCTGTCCAGAAGAGTGCAGTGCTAGGAACAGCTAAGATACTGCGCAGAACCCTCAAACTCCCAGGCCTTTGGTAGAGGACCCGAGGTTGAGGATGACACATACCACCCATAGGGGTGAGAGAGGAATTTTTAGAATTTTTTATATATATATCAGGGGTGGCCAAACTTATGGAACTCAAGAGCCACACAAGTTGACTATTAAATCTTCAAGAGTAGCACAGAGGCATATAGCCACATTTTTCCTACTCCAAAACTGCTGTTTAAAATTCATTGGCCACTTTAATTTTACTGTAAAAAGAGGGCAAATAATCCTGCTAATGTCAGATTCTGATAATTATTTAATGTTACCATGAAAACTAGGCCTATCTATAGAATAAAAACTTAGCATCTCCTCACCGTCTCCGACCATGCCATGCTTCTCCCTGCCCTCTCCGACCACGCCACTGCTTCTCCTGCCATCCTGACCCACTCCCTAACTCCCAGGCTCTGATGCTGGCTCCCTAGGGCCACCTTACCTGGCCACTCCAGCAGCTAGGCACAGGCTGGGGCTCGCTCCCCTTGCTTTAAGCCCTGCCTGGGCTGCGCATCCAATATGGCTGCTTCAGTGGCTAGGCACAGCCTGGGGCTTCCCCAGCATGATTAGAGCATGCTGAGGGCGGGGGACTTAAAACTCCTAGGCTGGGGCTGCTTTCCTTTGGCTTTCTTCTGCAAGCCGCACTTTTTCATTCAAGAGCTACATGTGGCTCCCGAGCTGGAGTTTGGCCACTTCTAGAATATATGTTTTGGTTGTTATTTGATCAGAAAGTAATCCAGAATAAACATGCAGTTTACATCAGGGGTCTCAAACACGCAGCCCCTAAAGCTATTTCCTGCAGCCCGCGACGACATAATTGTTACTGATATTTGAATATTGTTGTATGAAAAGGTTCAGTGGTGCAGCCCTTGGGCTAATGTACTAGTCCTCATGTGTGGCTCAGGCCTTGGACTATTGTACTAGTCCTTCTGCCGCCCTCATGGTTATTTGAGTTTTAGACTCCTGGTTTACACAAAGCATGTTCCAGTATGACTGCTGAAGTGTGACTGTTTGACAGAATAGTCTGCATACTCTAGGGCAGGCACCCCACCCTTCCCTTTCATGGATTCAAGGCATAATACTGTTAATGTAGGCACCCCCACTCCTTCCCAGTTCTTAAGGCTTCAAGAGAAAGGGATCTACTATTACCCAGTTGCTAGGGCTCTGGGCTTCCGCGAATTCGCCAGGGCTTTTACCAGTGACTGCCTTAAGCTTTATTTATGAACAGTTGCCAAAACAGAAATATATGTCCTAAGCATGTAATGCTCACCACCCCAGCAAGATAGACAAACTTTTCTTAGTGGCCAGTCAAGATCAGGTTGCCTGGGGCTCCAGCTTCTCCTACCCCTATGATTGGCAAAGTGCTGAGGTCTAGAAGCTCTGATCTTCGGCTCTGTCCTGGAGTTAAGTTCCAAAGAACTTCCTTTTGGGCCTGAGGTAGGGCTACCAGAGACCAAAGCCTGGAAAGGAGGACAGGGAAGTATGAAAAGGAGGATGTTGGAGGACACATGAAGAAAATGTAGCATTAATGTAATATTCTTCTATTTTTAATGGGCCATGGGACGCTTTCCCCTAAAAATAAGGTATTCCGTGGCATTCCAGCATACTTTAACCCTTATAAGTAAAGAGCCTGACACAATCATATATTTTAAAATGCCTGACAGACGGAGGATGTGAAAGTAGAAAGGAGGACGTGAAGGTAAAAAGGACGTGTCCTCCTTTTGCATGACATCTAGTAACCCTCGCCTCAAGCCAGTTTAGGTGGTTAAGCCTGGGTCCTTTTTAGTTATTTAACTTACCATTTTAAACTAAAGTATTACCTAGAGGAGCTCATTATGACATAATTCTTTAACCAATCCTAGCCCACCACCTTAGTTTATTTAAATTTTGCAACTTTAGTTATGAAACAAACAGAAACCATACTGATAAGCAATAGGAATTATAAAGCAAAGCACTAAAGAAGTATTGATTTCGCAATCACAACTGCTGATAAATGAGTCCTTGTCAGACAGGGTGCTGTCAAGGACATATTCTTCAAACGTCTTAAGAGCCGTTTATTTCTCTGGTGAGGGGTCCTGGTAGGGCAGGAATGCCTTCCTACCACTCCAATATTGCACTGTTTGGATGCCATTTCCAGGCAATGGGAGGATGGGAGACTGCGCCTTAGCTGCTGGTTGCTGCTGCCCTACCGCAGGGTTACCGCATGCCCGCTTTTCCCCGGACCTGGCCTGCTTTCTGCTCACCAACTGTCTGTCCCGCCGGATTGTGTAAAGACTGAAAAATGTCTGTCAGGGCCTCCTCCGCCGAGGCCGCCCTCTGTTGCCAAGCAACGCCGGCCTCTGAGCTGGGTCCTGAGGCATGCAGGGGTGGCCAAGCAGATGCCTGCAGGGAGGGTGGAGCCGATTGGCTGCTGCAGGCATCTGCGCGGGCACCCCTGCTTGTCCTCAGGACCCAGCCCCAGCCCCAGCGTTGCTCGGTTGGGCGAGGCCGCGGCAGCTGGGCCTGGAGGGCGGGGGAGCCGCATGTGAGGCCGGGATCGGGGCCAGGGGCAGAGTGAGGCTGGGATTGGGGGTGGGCGGACGGGTCAGTGTGTCAGGCTGGGGTCGAGGTTAAGGGGCACAGGCGAGGTGAAGGGGTCTGTGAGGCTCGGATCAGGGCAGGGGGTGGATGAGGCCAGCATCGTGGGTGGAGGGGGCACAATGTGAGGCTGGGATCATGGTCAGGGGGGTGCCTAGGGGTGGAGGGGGCAGCGTGGGAGGCCAGGATTGGGGTCAGAGGGGTAGCATGTGAGGCTGGGATCGGGACCAGAAGGAGCAGAGTGAGGCTGGGTTTGGGGGGGCAGATGAGGCAGTGTGTCAGGCTGGGGTTGAGGACAGTGGGGTACAGGGAGCAGTCTGTGAGGCCAGGATCAGGGCTGGGGCTGCAGAGGGGGGTGGATGGAGGCCAGGATCGGGGTGGAGGGGGCAGAGTGTGAGGCCAGGATTGGGGCCAGGGCGTACTGGTTGGGAGGGCACCCCTCCCAGTCCTCTTTTTGGGAAGTTCAAATATGGTAACCCTACCCTACTGTGGCTGCTGCTTCCTTCAGAAAAAGGCCTTAGCTGTTATGCTGTAGGTATTTATACATTTTTTTTTTTGGCAGATCATCAGCAGATATAGTTTTCATAGCTGCAGTGTCCAGGTTTGGCAAATTGTGAATCAAATAGATGAACCAAAATGTCTTCTTTTTTTCAGGTGTAAAACAGCGTGTATGTAGACTTCTTCTGATGCTGTCATAGGACCTGGAATACTTTGCCTCTTCATGGCTATATAGAAGATAACCAGATGATGATATTTATGTACTCCATAGAACATCCTTTTGGAATCCATTGACTTTTATATCAGGGATGAGTGCTCTTATGGACATCCTGAAAGGGTAGTGCTGAAGGTTTTACATTAAAAACAAAAAAGATATTACTGCTGCAGGCTGGTGATTTAAGATGGAAAATAGTTAATTTAGTTTCTGGCTCAATTTAACTTCCAGAAAACTGCATCCCCCCCACCCCTCCTTATTTTTACTTCAACAGTCCCATAGAAACCACTTGATTTTTAGATTTTTAGTGACAGTGTTGTCTTTAAGATTACAAATTGAAGAAATAAAAGAAAATTAGTTTTCTTCTGGAAAAAAATCTTCTGTGTTGACCATGTTTAATCATTCTGTTTTATTCAGCTATTTTTTTAAACATCCCCCAAAGAGTTAATCCACCTTATATAGGACTCCTGACCTTTTTGCAGCTTCGTAATTCATATCTAGATGTCACCAGTGTTTCCCATGTTAACAGTTCTCAGCATGTTTTACTATATCTGCCTTCGGCGCCGAGCCAGGACTGCTACAAGAGGAGAAATGATGAACAGCCGGAGAGCTATTGAGTCAAACAGTCGAGCCTTACCTATTAATGTTGAAGTAGTCCAGTATGCCAAAGAAGTGTTGGATTTCAGTTCTCATTATGGTAGTGAAAACAGCATGTCCTATACCATGTGGAATTTAGCAGGAATTCCAAATGTGTACCCCAGTTCTGGTGACTTTACTCAGACTGCTGTGTTTCGAACTTACGGAACTTGGTGGGATCAGTGTCCTAGTGCCCAGTTGCCATTCAAGAGGACACCACCTAACTTCTATAGCCAAGACTATGTAGAGCTTGCTTTTGAGGAGCCAGTTTATCCCACAGCAGTGCATGTTCTGGAAACGTATCACCCTGGGGCTGTAATTAGGATTTTGGCTTGTTCTGCAAATCCTTATTCCCAAAATACACCAGCTGATGTAAGGTAAACTTTTATTGAGTATCTCTTTATAACTTACTAAGACAACCACCAAAGAGCCTAAGTTGGGTTTAGTCTTTACTCTCAGTGTTTGAGTACTTTGTCAGACCCATAAATACTTTGTTTACTTCAGCATTAATATCAATATTACAGTACAGATTTATTGAGATTGTTTTAGGATCAAAACACATTCAGGTTTCATTTGTGCAATAATAGTTCTTGTGTCAGGCTACACTTACAAATCTAGATGGACCTCTTGATCAACAGTAGTTACTATGCATTTATAATAACTTCTAATGAAATGACAAGGAGCACTTTGAGCTTTTTTTACTTTCCCCAAGCAGTGAGACACATTGTGATGTGCAGTGTTCCATTTCAAGATGAAGGTTTTTGGATTTATTGTATTGTAAGGCAAAACATGCCTAACAATAAAACAAGTATTTTTAATTTTTTGAATGTAATCCTTATTTGCTAAAATAACCTAAACTAATTTAAAGATAAGCAAAATAAAAATTTGCCAATGAGGTGAACCTTTGTATGTTACGTTTTAGCTTGGAGTGAATGTTTAAGTGAGAGTAATATGTTGCTGAAAAATAACTTATAATGAAAATGCAGGGATAAGTGTGTCCTGTGACAGTGTATTTTAGCCAGTTCCTCCATCATTTGCATATCTTACAATATAAAAATCTTCCATATACTTGTACATGCCGCTTTAATAGTTAGGCTTTTGAACTAATTTAATGAGAGGAAACTGCATGACTCTTAAGTGAGGGCAGCATTTGGTCCTTAATTTGTATTTATTGCCCTTGTTCAGTTTAACATTTTCAGTATGTTCTTGGTCTAATCATGTGGTATTCAGGGAGACCTTTGACAAAATACCTGTGAGCTAATGGCATTAAATAAGTCCCAGTGACTGAACTCAATGCCCTGAAAGTTAAAACAAATACAGACTGATGCTCTTGTGTGTTTCTGGTAACTCTTATGCATGGGTGTTGTTACAGATGTTTATTTTTTACCATTCAGTGTGGCTAAATATATAAGGCTTTGGACTGGAAGTTGAGAAACTTGAGTACTGTTCTTGGCCTGGCCTTGATTTAATCACTTAATTGCTATGTCTGCTCTTTCCCCGTCTGTAAAAAGGGGGGCTGGGGGGGGCATGTTGCATAGCTCCTTCGTAAAGTATTTTGACATGTAAGGATGAAACATGCTGTATAAAAGGTGAGTGGTGGAGTTAGTAATATTATTCAGAAAGAAGGAAAAGGAAGAAATGCTATCCAAAGTGTTTCACATGCAAGCTTGAAAAAGACCAGGTTAGCCATATAAAGGCGTAGGCTATGTTTCCTCAAGTGTCAAGAACCATTTAGCACAAAGGGGGGAGCAGGCCACCTGGTAGTCATTTGTACTTCCCTGATTTTGAAACTTGCTTCCTCAGCACTGACATAAGATAGAGCAGCTTAGCGAAGCACAGTTATGCCAATGATTGCAGCTTGTTCAGGAGATGGTTTACACAGGAGCCAGCTCAACTGACTTTATGCTGGCTAAGAGTCCCTGCCCTTCCTGGGGTAGTTTTCTGATGCTTCCCATGTTGAGTCAAATTAAGCCGCAGGCTCCACTCCTGGTGGTGCCCTTCCGTCAATTCCTTTAAGTTTCAGCTTTGCAGCCACAGTCCCCCCGGAACCCAAAGACTTTGGTTTCCCGTAAGCTGCCTGGCGGGTCATGGGAATAACGCTGCTGGATCGCTATGGTCAGTTATCACTTTTGAGCCACCTGGGATTGCAGTGAAGAATCTGGTCTCCAACCATTTCTGAAAGCAGACGTGGTAGAAAAAAATTACCTATTCACAAGTCTTGGAAAAATCCACCTTCTTTTGTGAACAGGGCAGGAAGCTTTCCTGAGAAAGTGCCATCAGCTTTTGTAGAACTGAAACTTCCAATTGGGGGTGGGGGAGAATTTAAACCTCTGATACTCTGTGATTGTTAAGATAATTTTCCAAATCTAAATCCATTGTAGACTGATGCAGTCTATTCCTAAGCGTTCAGACAGATAGCTTCAGTGTTTCTCCTGCTGCTTGTGGTTTTGTCAAACATATCAAGTGAAAACTAACCAAAATCTTGTCACTGTCAGGAACTGTGTGGGCAACAGTGATACTCGCTTTCAGCTTTCTGGATCTTTTCAGAGCTATGTGCGGTAGTAAAATCTGCATGCTAATTCTTGATAGGTGAGGTGGACCCAGAAATAGAGAGGGTAGGATAGGATAAATTATCTGGCGGGGAGGTGACTGTTTGTCTCTATTTTTGTATTAACTCCCCAATGAATAGATACACTGCCTGATTTTGCAGTTGTGCAGTTTTTAAAAAACTGCAGAAGGAAGAATCTTGTCAGGTTCTCTGCTGTACCTGGAGTTTTCAGTTAAAAGAAGTAAGGTAGAGAGAATTAAAGGGAAGTACTAAGAGGAGCAAAAATAATAATGAAGGACGTAAAACACACACGTTAGGAAAAAATAGTAATGGTGTTAAAGGGACTACAGTGGGGACAGGGAGAGATCAGAGGAAGAAAGCACTGAAAACAACACAGGGCAAAACTATATAACAGGTGTGGCCAAACTGGCTCAGGAGCCGCGTGTGGCTCTTGAATGAAAAAGCGTGGCTCACAGAAGAACATCAGCAAGTCAGTTTAGTAGGTAAAAGCATATGGCTGTATGCCTCAGTGCAGCTCTTTGAAGGTTTAATAATCAACTTGTGTGGCTCTTTAGTTCGATAAGTTTGGCCATCCCTGCTATATAACACTCAGTATAGGAAACAGAAAAAGTGGAGTCAGGCCAGGACTGCAAAGAAAGTTTAAGAAGTGCAACAGAGGTACTGTAGTATGTTCATTTAAAATGCATTCAGTTATATGTAGCAGTCCAGTTTAGTACACAGCAAAGACTACTCAGGCTTTATTCCTTGAAACTGTGGACTTTGGGGGAAGTGCAGCATAATAGTCCTTGGGTTAGTAGATTTTTCTGTTTCTGGCTTACTGATTAATTTAAGCAGTACAGTTTTTAGGCTATTGGTACTCTATTCTCCCTAATTAAGATCTTTCATATGGGTGCATAGACTGTTTTTAAAAAGGGGTGGGGGTATGTGTCATCAGGACATGTTCAGCTGCATGGTTTATTTGTGGTGTTTCAGTGTGTTGATATAATTGGGTACAGTTTTAAATTTTCCCCGTTTATTGAGTAAATAACTGCATACTTGAAAAGTAAGAAATTTAAGTTTAAAAAAAAAAATGCAGTAGACCAAACAGTTCAAATGTAATTCATTACTGTCCAAACCATGAAATGAAAATACTCAGAGCATTGTAACATGCAAACCATTTGCAGGCAGGTATACTAAAAATTCAGCTTTCAGTATTTTTTGAATTTGGGATCCAAACTGGACACCATTCATGGTCTATCAATTTGTATTAAAATATTTCCAGTTGTCTGACTATGTATTGCTGATATTTACAAAAATATATTCTTTATTTCTCTTCATTTTCTCATCTATTGCTCTCCAGCATTATTTTATGAATTTGTTTGCTAATAGTGTGCAATAATAATCATTTCTAGGAGAGTAATGAAAAAACTAAAAAGAAGCGATGAGGCTGAGTGTTTATTGATATAATAAACTAATGGTATCTAATGACAACATCTAAACTTTGAATCCATTTGATTCCTTTTCTCATAAGCAATCATATGTCTTTTTAAGGACCCCTCCCCCTTTTTAAAAAAATCTCTCTTTAAAGCCTGCTCCTTGATCAGCTTGACCTTGGCTGAATAAGTTAGTTATTCAGGTACACTGACACAAATTGAATGAAATTTGGCTACTAAACTAAAGGAAGCTATAAAAAGAGAAAAAAGAATGAAAGTAATTTACTCAAGGAGAACAAAGATTTATATTAGATACCACTTTCTTCTTGAGTTTATGGCATATTCAGCAGTTACTTCAGTTTGTTAAATTAGGATGACTGAGGAGCAATTTTCTTAGGTTTATTTTTTTATTGAAAAAACTTGTAGATGTGATCACCAAAGTAATTCTTCCAGTTTGCTCTGAAACAAACCAGTCCAGACCTCTTTACTCCTGTGAAGTCAGAATTAGAAGTTTGGACTACTAATTTTTTCTTATTGTCAATCATAATGAAATGTGGGGATTATTTAAAAAGACAGAATGGGTTATTGATTGTGTGCGGTTGCTTCATTAACTACAGATAATTAGATATGTAAAAGTTTATAAAACTGACTTATTGGCAATTAAGTAGAACAATAAGGGCCTGATCCTGTAAACACTTGCTAAGACGTGCAGTGCTGCATTTTAGTAAACTTACTGTACTGTACTTACAGAAGCACTGCAATCAATAGCACAGTGTTGGCAGGTTTTGGACCTTATGTTTTGGTGTGTGTTGTATGCAATTTTCCTTCCCAAGATTTACATAAAATGTGTTTTGTCTTGTGTGGGTATCCACTACTTTCCGATTATATCATTAGGTCAGTTTCCCTGCCTGAAAGAGGATAAAGATGCATACCTCCTTGTAATGTACTTTGAGATCTGTGGATGAAAAGCTCTGTGTAAGAGTTAAGTATTATATCTGCCTGGCATCCTCTTGTTCAAAGTAAACATGAGATTCCTTGTATCTCATTATTACTTTCTTATTGAGCTGCTGTTTAGCTCCTCTTTTTGGCATGTATGAGATACTGTAGTCACATTGAGCACCTAGTCTTTCTTGTTTGCATGCAAAGCATATGAATGTTCCTCAGAACTTCATGGCCCAGATTTTCTAGGCAGGAATCTTAGGTTTTGCTTTCATCCAACCTCACACCAGCTTTGGTAACTAAAGGGTCAGTCCTTCTTTAGAATATCAGAGGAGCTAGAGAATGCCCCTATTTTTGAATTCCTTAAGATTAGCAACAGAAGGAAGGGGGTTGGGTACTAAGGTCACAGAAGTGTGAGGCTAGAAGGGGCCTCAGAAGTCACCTAGTCCAGCCTCCTGCACAGGGGCAAGACCAAGTATACTGAGTCCATCTCTGACCGGTGTTTCTCTAAGCTGCTGTTGAAAACTTGCAATGAAAGGGATTCCACAGCCTTTCTTGGAAGCCTATTCCAGAGCTTAGCTATCCTTATAGTTAGAAAGCTTTTCCTGATATCAAACTAAATCTCACTTACTTCAGATTGTTTATTACTTCTTGTCCTGTCTTTGGAGAACATGGAGAATAATTGATCACTGACTTCTTTATAACACACCTTAAAATATTTCAAGGCTGTTATCATGTACCCTCTGTCTTTTTTCTCTTTAACCATTATTCATAGGTTTTCTAAGCCCTTTATCATTTGTATTGCTCTCCAATTTGTCCACATCTTTCATGAAGTGTGGCACCCAGAGTGGTACATGGTATTTCAGCTGAGGCCTCACTGATGCCAAGAAGAGATGGGAAAATTACCTCTTGTGTCATACAGGTGACATTTCTGTTAATATATCCCAGAATATTAGCTTTTTTCATAACTGGATGACAAAGTCTTTAATTTGTCAAGGTACCTGTCAAGGACAGGTAGTGTACTCAGAGAAAAGCAGGAGGGCTATCATCCATCCGCAAAGCAGGAAAGGAGGCGGGCAGGACTGGAAAAGAACTGAATTGTTCCCAGCTTGTGTTGCAGATTACCTTGCTTTGCCACTACCCCAGAGTAGTTATCAACGATTCACAGTCATGCTGGAATGGTGTAACAAGCAGGGTACCGCAGGGATCCTTTCTGGGTCTGGTTCTTTTCAATATTTTCATCAATGATTTAGATGATGACATAAAAAATACACTTAAAGTTTGCAGACGATACCAAGCTGGGAGGGGTTATAAGTGCTTTGGAGGATAGTATAATTCAAAATGATTTGGACAGATTGGTGAAATGGTCTGAGGTAAGCAGAATGAAATTCAGTAATGACAAGTGCAGAGTACTCCACTTAGGAAAGACCAGTTCATTGGACATCTACAAAATGGGCAATGGCTGCCTAGGAAGGAGTATTGTGGAAAGGGATCTGGGTGTCACAGTGGACCAGAAGCTAAATATGAGTCAACAGTGTAATGCTGTTGCAAAAAAAGCAAACACCATTCTGGGATATATTAACAGGAATATTGTAAGGAAAACACAAGAAGTAATTCTTCTGCTCTGCTTTGCCTTAATTAGGCCTGAACTGGAGTATTGTGTGCAGTTCTGGGCGTCTCATTTCAGGGGTGATGTGGATAAATTAGAGAAAGTCATTGGGTATCCTGTCTGCATCTCACTCTATCTCATGTATTGGCAGAAATGGAACTCAGGTTATATATTCTCTGGTTCCACAACTGTTGAACAGAGAAGATCAGATATATTTATATTTTTAAAAGGATCTTTCCAATTCTGTTTAAAGAATTGATACCAGAAATAGGCAGGCTAGCATCCACCAGCTGAACACAATGATTCATTAAGGTGTTGGCATACTTGACCTTTCCATGGATAACAGACTTGTTTTAGTCAGGTAGTTAAAGTGATAACTGGGCTTTCTTAGTAACTGTGAAGAACATGATGAACTCTACTCTAGAGAAAATTCATCCAGGGCAGAAAAAAGTTTTTCCTCCATCCCTCTGTTCATTGTCTATCAATGGGGAAATGAACACCCACACTTTAGAGCGGAAATCAGATTAGCAGAGTGGGATTTACATGCAGCATTCTGTCACATATAAGCATTGATACGTAGTGTGTAGTCAATTGCTTGACCAAACTTTGGTTCATTATGAAATATATTCAAGAAGCCAAATAACCAGTGTCATTCAGGTGTATTGCTCTAAAGTGATGATAATGTAGTACAGGAAAAAAGTTCAATGTGATACCTTTCTCCAGGAAACTTCTCTTGAAATGTTACATTCACCTTTCACAGAAGGTGTGCTCCCACAGCCACACATTTCAGCTGGTGTTACTTATATGATGATTTAACAAGTTACACTTTTCTCTACACATCACTAAAATCCAACCCATCAATTTGTCCTGATTCCTAAAATGTTCTTTCTCTTCCTTATCTTTGTTTTGTGTACTAGCAATCCAGGTGCTGGTCTTCTCCTCGGAGATGTATAATGGAAGTAACTTGATTTTTGACAAGTTGCCTATCTGTTTATGTCATAGAATCATAGGGTTGGAAGGGACCCCACGAGGTCATCTAGTCCAACCCCCTGCCAAAAAAAGCAGGACCACTCCCATTAGATCATCCCAGTCAGTGTTTTGTCCAGCTGGGACTTGAACACCTCCAGAGATGGAGATTCCACCACCTCCCTAGGCAACATATTCCAATGCTTCACCACTCGCCTAGTAAGGAAGTTTTTCCTAATATCCAGCCTGGACCGCCCCAGCTGTAACTTGAAGCCATTGCTTCTCGTTCTGCCTTCTGTTACTACCGAGAACAGTCGAGCTCCCTCCTCCTTGGAGGAGGTGGATGAGGCATTCTGTGGACAACTGACAGAAGTTTCTAGAGCAAATACTTGCTTCAGCAAATGCAAAGTGTTACTTAGCATAAGTGAACAGGAATATAATATAGACCAGGGGTTGGCAACCTGTAGCTCTGGAGCCACTTGTGACTATTGGCTGCCCCCCGCCCTCCCGTTGTGGGTCTGTGACAATCACAGCCTGCCTGCCTGAGCTCTGTTTGGGAGTAGTGAAAGGAGCTGTTGGCCTCAACCCCTGCAGCATGTAGACAGGACTGGGGAAGAGGAGGGAAATTTAAAACCATCCCTGTCCAGCTGAGGCACTGAGGGGTGGTCTGTGGAGGCAGCTGTGGCTGTGTGGGGAAAGTAGTGGGGCCAGGCTCCACTGGGCAAGGAGGAGCTAACAGTGATGGCAAGTGGCCAGGCATTGGCCCTGGGCTGGGCCAGGTGAGAATAGGGAGGCCAGGGCCACATCTTGGCAGGGTGATATGGAAGGCGCCAAAGCCAGACTGAGAGAGAACGGGGGTAGGGCTCTGCAGCCAGGCTAAGGGGAGGGTGCAGCCAGACCAGTGGGGGGAAGGAATGCAGCTGGGCCAGGTGAAAGCTGGGGGGACACAGCCAGGCTGGGAAAGAGCTGCATACTATGCTTATTGCAGCTCTCAAAATGTTACTGAAAATTTTTTTAAAATGGCTCTTTCAGGTTGCCAACCCAGATATAGACCACTTTAAGCTATATTGCTATTATAATTTTGCTTAATGTTTGTGCTTAATGCTTACTAATCTGTATACGGTGTTGATAATACATATAATATATATGTTAGCCAGCATCCATGGGCTAATGCAGTGGTTCCGAACCTTCTTCAGGCTGGGGACCGCTTTTTAACAAAAAAAAAATCTTTGTGGTCCCCTTAGCAAATTATGTAATCTGGCCCACACCACTCAGACAGCCAGGGAGCAGTGCTGCCACCACCATTGCCTGTGCCTCTGAGGAGCCAAGCCGCTGCAGCTATGGCCCCCTGCTGAGGAGCCCCATTCCGCTGCCAGGACCTGGCCGTGGGTGGGGAGAGGCAGCCCTGGCGGGAAGCATCAGGGCTGTAGCTGGATTCCAGCCCCAGTAGGAAGAGGCTCTGCAGACCCCCTGCAACATGTCCCCGGACCACAGGTTGGGAACCACTGAGCTAATGCATGTCAGTTTATTTGCATATCAAAAGAGTAAATAAACTGCCCTTCAGACTTGTTGCATGTCAGACCCTGGGATGTGTGGTAGTGTAGTGGGGTGGTTTTCCTGCTATGGAACAGAAGGGTCGAGAAGCAGCTGTCAGTGGGCTAGGAGCAGCAGAGAGCCAGTCAGGGGCTAGCTGCTTAGTATAAAGGGGAGCTGCAGGGACAGAGGAGTTAGTCGGGCCTTGGAGCTCAGGGAGGAAAGTAGTCTTCATAGATAGGTGGAGAAGTCAGCAACCCAGATAGCTCAGTGGCTGACCATTGGGAGCTACTGGTAGCCTGGGTCCTGAAAGAGGGATCAATCCAGTACTGAGACTCTGGGGAGGCACACCAGGAGTGAACTGCAGCGGGTTGCAGAGAAGCAGTCCTGAAGTGGGGTTCTGCATGAGGCAGACTGCAAAGAAGCAACCTGGAGGTGAGGGTCCATATAAGACTAGGGGCTGTGGAAAAACTGGTCCAGAGAATAGCTACTGTTGAGGGGTGACTGGATGGAGGTGGTGGTGTGCAGAGGTCGCTGGACATAGGGTCCCTGGGCCAGGGTCCCTCCCTTCTCCCCAGACTGCCAGCAGTGTGGCAGTGGATTCATGATGACCATTGCCTGGACAGTGGCCAGGCCATGTGAGTGGGGCTGTCTGCCAGAAGTGGGGAGCATTCACAAGACTCAGCTGGAGGGCTGAACTCCTAGAATTCGGCTCAGGATTAGAGTTCATTGTAGAGAGGCCAAACAGAGAATAGCAGACGGCAGACTGCTTGAGCCAATTATCCAGTAGCATCACCTGAACTGCCTGTCTGATGGCTCCTCCACTGCAACTGGTTTAGAGATGGTGAATGCAAATGTATGGCAAAGCTAGCAAGGTACTGCTGTATGTGTTCCCACTGCTCTCAAAGACAATAATGTAAGATACAAAAGAGGGCAGCATATGGTTTATGACTTTCTGCTTGAATAGGCTATGGATCTCAGGCTTGTTTAACTCTGGCCTTGTCTGCTGTAGAGAGCTGACAGGAGCACAGCATCACTGTAGGATCTCTTGGGTAATCTGTCTAAGCCAGGGGTCTCAAACTCAAATCACCACAAGGGCTGCATGAGGACTAGGACATTAGCCTGAGGGCTGCACCACTGAAACATTTTCATACAACGATATTGCAAATACTGATAACAATAGTGTCATTGTGGGCTGCAGGAAATAGCTTTAGGGGCCACATGCGGCCCATGGACGTGTATTTGAGACCGCTGGTCTAAGCCATCAGTGAGAGCTGTCCAATTAACATAATGAAACCAACCCCCAGCGAGCAGCAGTAGCTATGTTTCCTGCCAGTGTACTGCTGTCACCTTGGATGCTTCTGCAGTGTAACTTGTGTCACACACGGTGTGTGTTTCACACCTTTGAGTAATTTAAATTATACTGGCAGAAAGTGGTAGTGTAGGCATAAAGAAAACAGGAGTTGTGTGGCACCTAAAGACTAACAGATTTATTTTTCACGTGAGCTTTTGTGGGAGAAAATCCCACTTCGTCAGATGTTTTGAAGATAGGGGAACTTACAGAATGGAATGAAAGAAATGCAAGGGATAGTAAAACATAGGATCAAATCATACAGTAACAGTAAATCGGAGCAGTTCTTTAGGTTCAAACCCTGGGAAGGGTGAAGTCAAATTACTTTTTGTAATGGAAAAGAACCCATAGTCTTGATTTAATCCTGCTTTCACACAATTTAATTCACATATTAATTCCAGTTCAGCTGTGTCTCACTGATGTCTCTGAGTACAGTCGTTAACAAATCATTTATAGAGTGATTAGAAGGATGGAAGTGCTCAGCAACTTTTCTTTGTTTTGTGATTTCTGATGTCAGTTTTGTGTTAATTAATTCTTTTAGGCAGGGATCGTCCTGTTTGTCCAATATATAAGGTGTTGGGACATTTCTGGCACACGTTGGCATAGATCACATTAGTAGATGAGCAGGCAAATGAGCCTTTGATGGAGTAGCTGGCTTGATTAGGACCTGTGATAGTATCTATTGTGTAGATACGTGGGCAGACTTGGCAACATAGACATAGCCTTGGTATTGGAACTTTGAATGTATCTACACCATAGAGGAAATCTGCAATTGAAAAAGCAATCCTTCATCAAGAAGCAGATAGATTAAAATGAATAGTTAGATGAAATTATTATTGTTCTCATGGACACCGAAAGAGAAATCAACAAATAGAATTTATTCTACTGGCTAATGCAAATTTCAGTTTTATTGCGGGGGGGGGGGGGATGAGTGTTCAGGCGAAAAAGTTAAGTCTATTCTCAGCCATGTTCAAGAACGGAGAAAAGTTTTGTCCAAATCTGAACATTAAATATTTCCTTACGACATGAACCTTATTCCCACTTTGCAGAGTCATGGAGCATGACCTTGGAAACTCATTCTGCTAATTATAGCACTGTCCATATTGAATCCCTGTGGGAGGCATTGTTGTATTTCCTGTTAGAGTGACCAGATAGCAAATCTGAGGGCGTAGTAGGTGCCTATAGAGAACAAAGTCCTGAACATCAGGGCTGTCGCTATAAGATCAGGACACCTGGTCACCCTCCTTCCTATCCATCAGAGCAGGTCTCTCAATAGCTACTATCTTCAGTCAGATGATCTTTTATTTATTTATTTGAAGTTAAGAGCGTTCTCTGATTAGACCCGATATTGTACTTTTAATTCAGAGAAGGTAGTCTTTGGTGCCATCATAGCATTTGTTCCTTAACTTAATTCAATAAACATTCTTCCTTTGGTTAAGCATCAAACTGCAGACCTTAAGAGCACTGACTATTGTAGAGCAGTCTTCTGTATTGAGATCTGCTAGATGGTCATCTGTTCTGAATATTGGCTTTCCAGTGTAAGACAGTAACGGCCCCCCCCCCCCCCCGACCTGTTCTGCAAGTGGTAGTGTCCAGGGGAAGACAGATGTACAGTAATTATGATGTTTTGGGCTGCAGTTCAGACCACTGCACTATACTGCAACCTGAAGTGCCTCACAATGTTTTGCTGCTATGGCTCCCAATTTGGGCTCTCAGACAGACAGCATGTAGGTTGCACCCATCCCATAGTGTCTATGTAGCCATTGTCTGGTCCAGCAACTCTGACTCCAACTGTCTGTATGCAAACACCAGTCACACTCTGGCTTTTAGCAGCCTTGGTTACTACTTGCAGGGTGACCCCAATACACTCCCGTTCCCAGATTTTCTTCCAAAAATGAGTTTTCTGCACTGTCCAGCTCTCTCCTGGACAGTCCAGATATTTTAATTTGATCAGTTGCCCCTCAATATACAGTAGTTTGATACCAGAAATGAAGTTATCTAGACAGTTCACAACAGTGGATTAGTTTTGATTTAACATTTTATAACTAGAAAGAAAGATTGAAATGAATACAGGTATGTGGTATTAAAACCAGAAATGGTCACGAGAGAAATAAACCCTTTCTAAACTTAGCATACTAGAGTTGGTTCAAAGTGAAGTTCTTAGGACTGGTTTCCAGTAGTGTTTCTGTACAAATTCTTAGGCGAGGATCTGCTGCCAAAGGCTGTTTCTTTTGTTATTTTAGGTGAAAAAATAAGAAATTAATAGGGAGAAAGAATTTGGACTGGTTTTGCTCCTCTCTGTTAAAGTTGGAAGTGTGCTCTTCAAAGTGCATTTTCCTGAGGGTAACTCTTAAAGTTCATTCAAACTGTAAAGAAAGCAACATGGTGTCTGGTGGTAAAAGAGGCTGCAAGCTGTTCTTCTCACCTCCGTCTGCTGAAAGGCAGATTTTTCTTGTCTCCTGTCTTTACCTTCTCAGTGTCTGGCCCTGTTTACAACTTTATATAAATTGAGCTGAATAATACACATCTCTTTTTCAGGACAGACCTGTTTAACAACTTTTCTCTATGCAGAGTGGTGTGATTTTGAACATGTGATGATAACATAATATAGGTGGATTTTATAACTTTACACCTAATGTTGCTATTTAAATTTTACCATGATATTGTTGTCCAGCAAGTTATTAGTTTTCAAAAGGTACCTTACAAGGCATATTTTGTACAAAGATTGTTATAGTATGAATAGAGGGGTGCATTCACTCAACAATTGACTGTTTTAGATGGTCACATTTAAGGGATGCTGCTGCTTCCTGTTCTTGAGGCATATTACCAAGAAAATCCTGTTGTAACAGATCTGTGCCCGTTAGCATGGAAAATAGAAGAATTTATCACTGTCTGCAAATTTGCTTTCTTTTGGTAATAAAAACTAGAGATGCAGCTCACCTTGGAGAAAAAGAAAATGGTCATTCAGAAGAGAGATGGAAAGTATGGCATTTGACGATTCTAGTCTGTTTTCAGAATTGTTGTTAGGTAGAATTTACCATGTTCTGCAATAACAGGAATTGTATATTTAACACAATCTGTAATTTAAGAAAGTACATTTGAGTTAGGCTGGAGTCAACAGGACAGAATGTCATGAGGTGGGGCATTCCTTTGCTGCAGTGACTGACAGGTCTGGTTCTGTCCCCAAGCTGAAAGCAGCTGCAATTAATTTGTTGACCTTGTTACTTGAAGAAAGGAAATTCTCTGGGAAGCCTGGATAGACGTTCCTGTTCTGGATTTTAATTTAAGTGAAATTTCCAGGCCTTATTTTCATGGAGTAACCTTTAGTGGAAATAGTTCTTACATTTTATTTTCTGTTTAGCAGGACAAGTTAATAATCCAGTATTGAGATGAGTAAACAATTTTTTGTCTAACTTATTCAATAATAGTTATCAGCATACACATTATTATGGAGCCGGGGTGCTGATGGCATCTATCAGAAAGGAAGCCCACTTACTTACTGAAGGGTCAGTGTCAGTTTCTGAGACTAGCATGACAAATGATAGCTTGGCTATCTGAGATCTTTGAAACCGTGACCAGGATAGTCAGATGGAGGAAGGAGCTGCAAGTGGTGAAAGTTCTTTGGGTGTGTATATAAGGTGCTGAGAATATTGTGCTGACAATACGAGAGGAAACAGCAGCAGTAACTCTTGTAGGTGTCCTTCCTTGCCCTCAGTGTACCCAATCAAGGAAGCAGAAGGAGCAGTGTTGATAGGAAGCAGCAACACCCCTGCCTGTGGCCTGGAGTATGCAGAATCCATTTAAAAAGGAGATGGCTCTACCCATGCCCAGGCCTTTGCACAACACTGGGAACACTGTAGGCTTGGCAGGGATGTGGCTTCTCTTTATTCTCTAGAGACGACTCCATGTGCAGTTTTCTGCTGGTGTCTCTGCCATTCACTAAAGGATGTGCACGAGAGTAGCGGATATGTGTATGGAAATTCATGCATATTCCAGAACTCCTGCCATTGGACTTATGTACTAGCAGAAGAGGACAAAAAATGTTCAGAAAATGCTTGTTGCAAAAATTAAAAAAAAAAAAATTACAAATTATCAAAGGTGATTCTTATAACATTTCACTAATGAAGCATTTCACAATGAATAATTTCTTAGAGAAATTCTTGCTTATCTATACAGAAAGTCAACAGGATAGTAACTAGACCCTTGATGACCATTTTTAAACTGGATTATTAACCACTTTTATTTTAATGACTGTGCTTTAAACTTTGAAGCGTAGATTTTTGTTTAAAGTGTACATGTGGGGAAAGGAAAGGAGGGAAGAATTTTGACTGAATATTTGCATACTTCTTTATGTGACTTATTTACTTAGTATATTTGTAGTAACACATGATGTTTACTACAGAGGCTTAATTCTTCTTTTTCCCACAGTTGCATAAGTTGTAATACGTTAAAAAGGATTTGTATGTTGGTGTTAATAAAAGAGCACATGTGCATGCTCCAGAGCACATACCCTTTGCTGTCAGTGAGTAGTGGAAAGGAAATACAATAAATGTATAGTCTTAATATATGATGAGGCTGTTAATTCATTTTGTCTTTTCAGACAAAAAAGTTGTTAAAAGTCTGGGAAAATAAGCTAGCCTTTCCACCTGTTCGTAACTTACTAAATATTCATTCTTTTGCAAGAGGAGTACATTGGGTGTATGTTCAGAATTTACATTAGTAACACATCTTTTTGTATTCACTGTATTATATGCAACTTTTCTTTTGTAGGTGGGAAATCCTTTGGTCAGATGCACCTACCAAGGTCAATTCTCCTCAAGCTCGCCAGTTCACACCTTGTATTAAACAGATTGACTTCCCCACCAACCTAATTCGATTGGAAGTAAATAGTTCCCTTCAGGACTATTACACTGAATTAGATGCAGTAGTACTACATGGTGTGAAAGAGAGACCTGTACATTCACTTAATATTTCAATGATAGATATGAATGATTTGGATGACGATGAGGATGAAGAAAAGAATGGCTGTGAAATGGATAGTCTTAACAAACAGTTCAGTGTTGCCACCCTCAGGGAATGGACGACTAATGGGTATTTTGATAAACTGCCTTATGAGGTAAGGAAAAAAGCTTCTTATACTAAAATGGAATTATCATGACCAATCAGAAAGTAGAAATGCTGCATAGTTATTGATCCAAAGCTATAGTTTGTCCCCTAATAGTTATGCATTTCTTTGCACTCTGGTCGTGGGTGTCTGATTTACATAAATATTTATCAATAATACAATAAATGATTCTGTATTGTTTCGCTCATTGTTATTAGCCAATCAATGTGCAGCCATTTGCATAATTATTGTAGAGTTATTTCCGAGAAACTAAACTGTGAGCAGATACATTGCACATGAGCTACCTCAGTCCCTTAATTCTGGCTCTTGAACTCAGAATTTTTCAGTTGTTTTCCTGTAACATTCACACTGCTGTAGCTTTTTATTCCTTTCGTTTGAAAAAATAAAAATTCCTAACTTTATCTAAAAGAGACAGAAAATATACTAAAAAAGTCAAACTACTGACCTAGACATTAAGTAGTTTAAATCCTTCACCTTTCCCATCACCCCTCTCCTTGTAAGGATTTAGGACTCTTGTCCCTAACAACTGCCATACATCATATTTGTATTTATTGTTTGCATTGAGGAAAATTTCAGCATTTTCCATCAGATTCAGTATTGAAACATAACATCAAATATGCTACAGCAGTGATCTCCAACCTTTTTTTAATATTATTTTGAAAAAGTCAAGAGGCACAATCGGATTCACTGACCTGTTTTAGTGTCTTTATAGATCCACTCTTCTGCAGCACAGGAGCACAAACCATCTGTAAATTTCATGGGAAGGATACAGTCATCATGGGGGAGAAAACAGGTTAGGGTCAAAATAGACAGCTCCTTTCCCTTCCTTCTTGAAGTCCTCAATGCAGAGGATATATTGTCTCAGAGGAGTGGCTGGAATAAACTTTTCCCAATGGCTGATGTACTGTTTTGGGGGATGTCTTGCTAGATGATAGCCATGTGCAGGCCTCCCTAATCTGCAGTAAGGTAGAGAACTGGGGAGCGATAACTGGTACTGGTTCTCAGCTTTTCTTTGTCTCACCTCTCTTTGGAATGGATGTTTGTGTTAGGAAAAGGAATCGTACTTAAACATTCTCCTTGGCTCAGGAGGGTTCTATTTGGGGCACTGTAAATCGGGACGTCTCTTTGGTGGGCCGTCTATGCTCTGCTCGACGGTGGTAGCCGCGTCCACAGGGCAAGCTCAGCCCTAGAACAGTCCCTGCCTTCCAGCCCAGACAGGGCGAGGCAGCAAGTAGTAGCAGGGCTTCAGCCCTCTTGCAGGGCAAGCTCAGTTCAATAAACAGTCAAGGTTCACTAGGCGGGGTTCAGTGTCAGGTTCAGAGCAATAAGGGTTGAGGGGAAGGAGATGCAGCCCACCCACTCCACTGCATCTCAGCCCAGGGCCTTACAGGGTGGCCAAGGACCACCCAATAGCCAACAGCACACCTACAAAAACACACTGGCCACAAGGGCCTAGCCCGCACCCCTCTGGGCTACTTCCTCCTTTAGGGACCTTCCCTTCACCAGACCCCCGGGTACCTTGCTAGAGGAATGCCTGTCAGGCCTTCAGCATTCAGTGTGGGTTGGTCTGGAAATCCCTCCACAGTCTCTGCCAGCAGTAGCTCTTCCAGGTCCCAGGAGTTAGGTGGCCCAGGGTCAACAGCATCCTCTGCTAAGGGCAGCCCATCCCCTCCATCTGGTAGTTCCTCAGCCAAGGGTAATTCCTCCAGGTCCTCCCGGGGGGGGGGGAGGTGGCAGCATCAAGGGGCCAGTCATTCCTTCGCTTCTCCCAGCAAGGGAGATCCACCTTCACTGCTATATATATTTTCTCCTTCTCCTGCCTGGTTGCCTGGTCTGTTCCCTTAAATAGTCCTCCCCTTCTCTAGTCCAGTCCCTTTGGTTCCGGGCCAGAACTGGGCCTATACCATCCCCTGGCCAGCAGGGGGAGTGCGGGAGCTCAGGCTCCTTCTCCAAGGGTGGGCACTCCACCTTGCTACAGGCACCCAGAGCCTAGCAAGGAAGAGGGCAGTATAGCAAGTAGGTACACTTTCCCTCCTCTGTAGCTCAACAGCTAGGAGAATGTTCGTAGCTGGCATGAGAGCTGCTTTTGGGGCTTGGAAGGCTGTGATTTCTTTCATCACCTCCAATCACTTTCTATTCTAAAACTGCATGGCATGGCTCAGGAACAAATTTTCAACTCAGAATGAACTACAAAGTTTTTCTTCTTACCACAGTCACCCCTGGAGGCCACAGTTTATCAAAGAAATTGATATGCACCAGCTCTGTCACTGCAAATGAAATCACATGTACTACTTTAGATAAAATGAACAAATAATTTTATTTAAGTGCAGGAATATTTTAAATGGTTATAAGCCAGAATACTGATGGTCAGATTGATTAGGAAAAAATAAAAACAGATCACATTCTAAACTAAACATAAAATTTCTGTGGCCATACAGTTTTTGATGGCTAATCTCACCACACAGGCTAGCTGACTCCCTCAGCTAGCACCTCACCCTCTTTGGGCTGTTTGGCAGTTGCTTGTTGTTGCTTCATAGATGAATTCCAAGAGAGAGCTTTGGGGTGGTGGTGGGGACCACTTCTGACTTTTAACATGTTTCCTCGTGACCCCCCTGGGGTCAGGTGATCGGCCATGTGTCACAATTGACATGATACTGTCTACTTGAGTTAAATGAGCATTGTCTGATCAGGTGCTCAGGCCAGTCTATTGTTCCTGTATGCATACCTCTGCAAGATGTGAACACTCACTTTGCTCTGTGTTTGCCTGAATCTGAGCCACGTGAATGAAACACATTTGGGATTATGACACAGCAGAGTTTCATATCTATATATATGTGATATTGCAGGAAACGTACTACCATAGCAATAATGTTCAATATATCATAAGCTTTCCAAAAACACTTTACATGACTTGTTTTGCATTAGACAATATACAGTTATGCTGTAAGAGTGTACATAAATGATACACAGATTACACCATAAAGTGTATACATGGGACATGTCACATATGGACTTTCTTATATGGGTAACTATTCATGCCCATTCACCACCTGCAAAAAGACCCCATTTTTGATTGTTATCTGATCCCCCTAAGTTCACCTGGCTGTATAATCAAATAGACATACACTATGAGACAAGGAGTACACATGATCAGACACAAATAGGTGTGTGTGTTACCTCATGCTTGAAAGGAAGAATTCTGAGGTAATTCACCACATAGGCTATGTCTACGCTGTGGCTTTAAGTCAACTTAAAGAAAGCACTGTCTATATTTTAACTCCTGCCCTGTAAATTGGCTTAAGCTTTCAAGACAACTTTACAGGGCAGGCCCCACCCCTTCCCCAGCCCTAGGAGTGATTGCGCTTGGGCCTGATCCAGCCAGGGGGCCCAGTCTGGCTCCTGTGGTGAGGAGCTGGGGGTCGGACTGGCTCCCAGCCCCTCACTGAAGGGGGCAGGGCCTGGCAGCCAGTTCCTGCAGAGAAGGGCTGAGAGCTGGATGGGGCTCTCAGCCTCTGTCTGTCGGCTGCAGGAACTAGGAGCTCACTGGGAGAGGCTTGCGCTGCACAGCCACCAGCTCCTGGTCTGTGAAATTGATCAGGCTCCCATCTGCTTGGGCACCGGCAGCAAGCCTCTGGGAGCCGATGGGTTCCCAGCGGGCTCCTAGCCCCTGCAGCTGACAGAGAGAGGCTGAGAGCCCCATCCGGCTCCTAGCCCCTCTCTGCCATTGGTGTGAGCTGGCTTGCAAGCAGCTAGGAGTCGGGGGAGCCAGCATCCCCCTCAGGGATTGGGGAGCCAGCATCTCCCCATGCCACTTGCAAGAGAGATGCCAGCTCCCCAACCCCTGGGGGAGATGCCGGCTCCCCCAACCTCTGGCTGCTTGCTCCCTGACCTGGTTCCCAGCCCCTCTTTACTAGCAGTCGGGGCTTAGAACTAGCTCCTGCCAGCCATGACAAGTGACCCGGGGCCAAATTTGCCCCTCCTCCCCATCACTTATGGGGGCAGGCAACTCCACAACCTGATCAATTTCACAGAAGTGAAATTGACCAGGCTCAGAAGCCTCCTTCCCTGATAAGTGAGGGGGGGCAAATTTGGTCCTGGGTCACTTGTCACAGCCGGCAGGAGCTGGCTGTAAGCCCCCACTGCCAGTAAAGAAGGGGTGGGAGCCAGGTGAGGCTCCAAGCCCCTCTTTGGTGGCCCTGCCACAGGCAGAGAGGGGCTGGGAGCGGGACCCAGCTCCTCCCTAGAGGGCAGGAGCCAGATTGGCCCCTGGAGCCGATTGGGCTCAGGGTACCCAATCTGGACTGGGGGGTGGAGTAGGAGGAGGGGCGCCCTGGGTATATCTGGTCTCTGTCCACACAGACATATCCTGAAGATGACTTAAGAAGGTCGATTTAAAGTTGACCTTGTTAAGTTGAATTCCAACCCCCCCCCCCACCCCCGGTGTAGACATAGCCATGGTGAGCAGTCTTAACTCCAACAGCTTGAGAACATATTTTTGAATATAGATAGCTAATTCTTTAAACATTATCCACACACATTACATAATGATTTTGACCACCAGCAGACTACTGACTCTCAACAGAAACTTCACATGCCACCCTTTGGTGAACTGCTATGCAGATATCCAACCCAAGGGAGCTCTTTAAAATCCTATGCACTCCCTGTGCCCTCTGCCAGTTGGCATCAAGGAGTCTTTGGGTCATAAGAGAATTCTTTTTCCTTTCAGGGCTCAAGATTATTTGATTCCTGTCTCTAGTAGGAAAATCCTTTTAAAACAGTCCCTACCACCTTTTGTGTGTTCTGTTCTTTGACTCTAGAAAAGCCTGAAAATTTTGCAGTATGTTTTTTCCAAATGGATCAAAACCTGCATCCAGGCCAGATACGTGATGGAAGTTGCTTTCCCTGGCATCTGCAACATGAGTAAAGGAAACAAAGGCATAAGTAGACAAATTCTGCAAAGCAGTTACTTAGATTTCTCTCCATACATTTACTTAACAAGGATCTTTGAATATGTATGTGCATTTGCTGATAAATTTGTAAGTCACATGGTACTTAGGGCTGTGTGTTCACTTTTAACAAGCCGTTTGGTATAAGGATAAGGAGCTGAAATATACTGTCTTTCATGTCTTTCTCATCAGTGTTTCTAGTATACACACTTTTCCTGGTAGCTTGTCCACACTCCATTTTTCCCATCTTGTCCTTGCTGAAATACTGCTGTAGCAGACCTAATCACAAAAATGGAATACTATAATTTCTTTCCATGGCACCAGAGATTCCCACCCAGAGGAACTTTGTTCTGGATAAGGAACTAGTGTATGTTAACACATACTTTCTTTCAGATTAGAAGGAATCAAACAGTAGGACTTGGAGAAGATTCCTAGTAAATGCAAATATTGTAAGATTTGATTGATATGCACACCTGCCTGTCTGGCCAAGGAACAGGAAGAGCCCACAGTCAGTGTGGTATTGACGATCTCAAAATGAAGTTGTAGTTTGTTTTTGCTCACGTTAACATGTTTTTGCTGAACAAATTTGCTTCAGATAAGCAAAATGTATTTAGTGGCTACAATATTATTAAAGATATATTCCATTTATTAGAGCTAAAGATTAGTGTAATGGCAAATCATTCTCACTTTCATGAACCAGTGGATTCTCATCAGCTCCAGGGAATTCAGCAAAAAAATACTAATATGACTTGGCTCTCTAGCTAAGCCTTAAATCCCACAGCTCCAAATGTCATCAAGCCTTGTGGACCAGGATGACATGACCACTACTGAATGGGTGGGGATGGTGAAATGGCATCAAAGAGGATATGAGAATACATGTAAAAGGGGTGTATTGGTAGTTTATCATGAACTACACCTAAATTTTTAATCCTGTTTCCCCATAAGTTCTTTTGCTTCTTTGGTAGGTCCACAGTTTGAAAGCAGACCTACCCCTGACACCAAAATGTGACAGTGACATGTCTTGTGAAAGGAGAAAAAAAAGCCAACCAGCTGATTTCAATTAGCCAATCCTTGCAGAGGCTGCTGGGAGTGGAGGGACCTGAGATTTTTATGAGAGCCCATAGCTCCTTCCAAGAAGGGGAGAGCAATGTCAACTGGAAAAGGAGACTTAGGAAGCTAAAAAGGTGTCAAGGGGAAAAACAGCTCCGGAAAGAGGCAAGAGGAGAGACTATCACCTTGGGAAAAGTTACTGAGTTTGGGGAGAGTTGAGGACTGCCTCCCTAGGAAACTGGACTGGCCTGAGAGGTAAGAGAAGTTATCAGGAAATGGGGTAAAGGCTGGGTGTAGATGATGAGTAGAAGGGTGCATCAGTTTTTTAAAGTATGTTAAGTATATAAACTAAAAATTGATATGCCCCTTTTATCATCATTCCTACCTTCTCTCAGGTGTCCTTTCTCCTCCACTCTCCCCCATCCACTTTGGTTGGTCACATCCTCTTGGCCTACCAAGCACTGTGACATTTGTAACTGTGGAATTTGAGACTTAGAGGTCCAAGTCATATTAGTGATTGATGAACTTCCTGGAGTTGGTGAGAATTCATTAGGTCACAATCTTATAAACACCCTCCTGCCTTAATGGAAATAGGGAAGCATTTTATGTTTTTTAAACTTCTATATACATCTTGAACTCATTGAGCAACTCACTTGTTTGCATAGGGTATGATGACAAAATGGAGATGTGGGATTGATGATATTGATGCACATATTGGATGATTATCTCTACTGTGCATTTACTTCACTGACCATTATTTACAGCTGTGAGTGGAGACTTCCAAACTGGTACTTTGAATGCAAGTCCAATATTTGATTGTTCACATTGCTCTGGCATATGTTCATTATCATCCTTTTTAAAAGCAGGGGAATCAGTCCTCATTCATCCTGGAAAAGATAAAAATTATATATCTAATTTATCATTTTTTTCTGTTGTATCCTAAGAAATCAACTATTTTCTGTATTCTGTTTCTGTTCTAATCACATATAGATTTTAAAACCTTTCTGTGCTCTATTTTGTTGTTAACTGACTCATTTAAAAGAAGAAATAAATACAGAATGGCGGCTGCCATAATTCTTCATCAATGCATAGTAACAGCAGTTTGACGGAAACGCCACGTTATGAGACTAGTTTTCAAAGCAGATATTCAGTTCAGCTGAGTTCTGGGAGTTCTGAAAACAGCATGATACAGCACAGCACATAACGTATTCATTATAGTATCAAATTGTACTTTATGCTAGGATACACACACAAAAAGCAGGTTTCTGACAGACACCAGACTGTACACTAGCAATGATTATTAACTATTAGCCTGTTGGCTTAGAACTTTTTATCTTTGTTTAATCAAAAGTGAATAAAAAATATTTACATTCCAATACATAATCTTAGTGACATTTCATTATACAATTTTCGTTTTAGATATTATGTAGTGTGATTTTAGTAAATAAAATAATATGTTGGGATTAACCTTGCTGGTTAAGAGACTGATGTGGTAAGAGATTTCATCTCCAGTAGTATAGCACTGCAGTGCTGTGCATTATGAAACACTTTTTTAAAATAATCAGTTTAAAGGGACATTAGCAAGTTTTTCATAATTTTACTGCGGGTGGTTGTGCTCAGAAATCAAAAATGTTTTTTCTTTAGAGAAACCAATATTCACTATCTCTAATTTTTATTGTAATTGAAATTAATGTTATTTATCAGAAATTATTGTGTTAGCATAGTTCTGGAAATAAATGTTTCTAACTTGTGTTCCCTTTGCTGATCAGTTTGCTTCTTCAACAGAACACTATAACTTACTAAAGATGTTAACTGTATAGTGGCTATTTTACGGAAGTCGGGGGGGGGGTCTAAGGAAGGCCAGCCCAAGGTTTTTTCATGCCCTAGGCACCTTTGATTTTGATGCCCTGTCCTTAGGGGGGGTGCAGGACCTAGCGCGATCAGCCTGTTGGGGGGCTCCTGGCTGCTCCCTTCCCCATGCTGGGGACGGGGAGGGACCGGCCCAGAGGCTGGCCCCTCACTCCCACCCCTCCCCTAATCTGGGTGCAGAGCAGGCCACTCCGGGAGCTGGGACTCTGCTCTCCTGCCCTGCCTCTGGGCCTGCCCTCCCCACCCCCAGTGCAGAACTTCTGGCGCAGGGGAAGGGCGAGAGAGCGGAGCCTGGCATCTGGGCTGGTCTGCTCCATCCCTGGGCTGGCTGTTTAGCTCTGGGGGTGAGGGAAGTCTGCCCAGAGCTGAGACTGGCTCTGTGTTCCCACCCCTGAGCCGTGCCCACCCCCCCTGCCTATGTCTCCTTGCTGAAAGCAGCAGGGAGGAGACGGCGGGGGGGGGGGTGCAGCAGTGTGGACCTTGCACTGCCCTGGTCTTGGGGGGCCAGGGGTGACCGCCCCCTCATCCCCCCCCCCCCCCAAAGAACAGCCCTTACCTTTTCTGGGGAGTGCCCTTGGCACCCCCTACTGTTTGGTGCCCTAGGAGATTGCCTAGGTCGCCTCTCTGGTAGGACCAGCCCTGGCTCTAAGGTAGTAGTGGGTATTCAGAAAAGAGAGATTTATGGTAGATTTTGAAATATGGGCTAGCTTAAAGTTTACAAACAACTCTATAGTTTTAGTGAAAACGTTAGAGGTCTAATAGTCCCAAACAAAGAATTTTGTTAAGCAACTAAGTGTATTTTTTAACAGTGCAGAGATCCAGGGAATCTAATTAAGCCACATCGTGCAATCTAAACTCCTATAAAGTTATCATTCATATATCAAAACATCTAAAAGTACTAACTCCTCAACTAGGGAATATTTCCTTTCTATGGCAACATATAACCCAGCACTGCTCCTCACAATCACATTGATATGCACAGCCTGAACACCAGTCTCAACTATTTTAAAATTTCTCTATAAGCCTCAGCTAGTTTAAAGTTCCCTATAAACATTGTTGCTTGTACCCAAAAGAACATTGAGGCTGAAGTTAAGGTTATGCAACTGAGGCATTGGAACACATGCACAAATTATATTATTTGTATGTTTTTGAAAGAAAAGGAAATGTGTGAACTTAAGGAACCTGGCAGGGAGTTTTAATGTTCATTGTCTCTGAGTACTGAGTCTAGAGCTGTTTGGGAACTGGATGTTTCATTTTGTAAGGAATTCTGTGCCTTAGACATTTCTGCCATTCTGAACCTAAAACACACACACTGAAAATTTCTACTAAAAAATATGGTGGATCTAACCATCCCACGAGGATTAGGAGAAATTATTTTGGGTTCATGGAAATATTTTTCTTTTCACAAAGTTGAAATGTTTCATTCCTGTTTTGATTTGATTTGATATTCCATCTCATTTTAAAAATTGACATAATTAAAACATGCTGTTCAGTAAAGAAATGGAGCAAAACACTTTTTTCAGTTTTTGTTTTTAAATTACTTTTTGTCATAACTGACACATGGCTTCTAAATGTTCTGTTTTCAAAAAAAAATTTCATTTACTGACCAGAAAAGCTTTCTGTTCAGAAGTTTTCCAGTCAGCTCTAAATCATTTGCCTTTAGTTGTTTGTGCGTATTAATATTATCTTAAATAGAGATTCTTTAACTGTTAGTGAGTGTACTGATTTAATACATTCTCTTTAAACTAACAAAGATTTTGTGTGGCAGTTTTCCTGGTTGGTTGGTTGGTTTGTTTGTTTGTTTTTCTTTTTAAACATGTATTGATCCATGTTTACAAGGGGAACAGGATAGGGGAAGAGAAAGTAATTAAAACAGGGCAGATGGGTGGTAGAATTGGGGAGCATTTTGGAGTCTTGGCTGTTCACTTTTTTGCTGGCTAGCAAATGATGGTGTTTAAGGTTACACCTGACACAAAGGAGGGATGAACCCCAACCACAAAACAGGAGAGAGATTGGTTTGGGGGTGGAGTGGGGCGGAAGAGTTGAAAAGTGGGAGTTTTGCACTTGGTCAGGTTTACCTACTTGGACTGCAGCCAGAACCATGAGGTCTAGAAGGTGTATGGGTCAGTTGAAGCATACTGTAGTTGAATTTTATAGCAGGAAACAAAGGGATAAATCAGAGAAGGGTCAGGGAATGGAGAGATTGGAGCAGAGTGCAACTGTATCTGTTGCAGATGTGCCACTAACTGAAAAACAAATGGAGAGAAGAGAGAAGATGGCAGTTCAGTGTCTGATCAACTCAAAGAGCAGACTGAAGGAAACTATGTAAACACAAGTTCCAAAGGGGTAGCCCTGTTAGTTTAGTTCAGCAAAACAACCTTTATTCTTTAAGTTTTACAGGACTCCTTGCTTTTTATGTAAACAGAGTGTTTTACATTTATACTACTCTTTAAATTAGTTTGGGCAAGAAATTTATTACTAGTTAGCTTCTGCTTCTTTCATATGCTGAGCTGTTTTTCCTCTGTTGCTTAATGTTATCTAACTGATAAGGTGGTGGATTACTATTTACTTCTTAATCTATAATTATTTGGGGATACTACATTAAATAAAAAGATTGTCTTCTTTGTAACTAGAGTACTTTTTATTACTTTGTGAGTTACCCTTCATATTTTGAATCCTATGATCTGTTTTTTGTGTTTTTAATATAGCTCATTCAGTTGATTTTGAGTCATCTTACAGTACCAGACCTGTGTAGACTAGCACAGACTTGTAAGCTACTACATCAGCATTGCTGTGATCCTCTACAATATATTCATCTTAGTTTACAACCTTACTGGACAAGGATAAATGACACATCTCTGGAATACCTATTGTCTCGCTGCACTCTCATCCAGTGGCTGAATTTATCTTGGACAGGAAACAGGGGAGCCATCTCTGTTTCTGGATTTAGCAGGTCAGTGCTCAGTGTACAGAGGTATTTCAGCAGGCTTTGTTTGCAGAGCTGCTATTCAGTAATTTTGTCACTAAATGTTTAAAAGCCTTTAGACCTCAAATTTATATCAAAAGGCAGGCATGCAACTTTTGCATTTTACCACAAATGGTGGGCTGGGAAACAGTCACTTGAATACATCCTTTAGCTAAAATAATGAGAGATTGCACACAACAACAGAAGTTAGTTTAATTCAATAATTAGAAATATTTAACATCTCATCTGCATATGCCAATTCCTACATGCAGAAAAGTTTCTCTTAATAAGAACTTCTGTTAAGTTTCTTCTGTGATGCTGAATGACTCTTTTTGTAATTATGCTATAGAAAATCTTTCACTAGTAATACATTCAAAATTGTTCTTTATACAGATTAAACCATTAAATGTGGATATTTTGGAATTGCTGCGATATGAAACTGACTATATTTCCCACTGCATACTGTGTAAAAGGGAACTGTTAAAAAACCAGAAATTTAAATTACTAAAGCACAGACTCAGATTTAAACAAGGAATCTTGTTGCAGTTTTAACACTAACAAATTTATTTATTGCATGAGCTTTCATGGGAGAAAAATCCCACTTCATCAGATGCTTTGAAAATGGGGGAACTTACAAAATGACAGGAAAATAAATGCAGGGACATATAAGTCATAGGCTCAGGTCACACTATAACATCAAATCAAAGCAGTTCTTAAGATTCAAACACTGGGAAACAGCACATAGAGAAAGATGAGATAAAATCACCTGTTGTATTGAGAAAAAAATCCAAAGTCCTTATTTAGTCCTGAAGTTATAGTCAAATTTGCATATGCATTCCAATTCTGCAGTTTCTCTTTGAAGCATTGATGTGTTATTCATCTATTTGAGCACACCTATTAGCAAATCATCAATGGAGTGATCAGGAAGATCGAAGTGTTCCCCTACTGGTTTTTGAATGTTGTGATTTCTGACGTCAGTTTTGTGCCAATTTATTCTTTTGCATAAGCTGTACTGTTTGGAGCTTACAAATTCAGATATATTATTTAAGATCTGCTTTCAGTGAATTGATGGGTTTAGTTTAAACACCAGTGACTAGGTTTATCAGACAGTGTTGTATTGGATTATATTTTCAGATCATTCATTAAGACAGGATCCACCAAACTGATATATGTTAGGGTTGAATCCCTTATCCTATGAAGAGCTCCACTGAAGTAAATGAGTTTCTGTACAGGCAAAGTAATCAACCCATGTGGAGCAGCTTGCAGGGTAGGGCTCTTAGTAATCACTGGAGTGTAATGTAAATTAAAATATTTTCATAAAATTTAAGCATCTAGTCCTTTTGGAAACAGGAATTTCATAAATGCACTTTTATGCCAAAGTGATAAAATGACTGCCTCATATGAAAACAGCTAAATTACAAGAGGCATTCCATCAAACCCCCATGTTCCTAGCTTGCTAACATGAGTATCATTTCTGCTTTTTTTCTCATTTACTTTTAATGGTATCTCTCTGGGCACTTCACTGTAAACAGAAAATGACTTCTTTGAACAAAAGATAATGAGCAGATGAAAGCTGAACTTCACAGATACAAAAGAGAACCATTTAGTCTCCTGTAACTTTTTTCTGTACATTCTGTCCACTCAGATATGTTCATTTTTGATAAATTTTGCAGTATTGCAAATGTTTTTTCTCTTTCACAGTATGAAAAACATTATGATATGCCCTATTCAGATGAAAACCATTTTTTCTTAATATGGTAGAACCTCCAAGTTATGAACACTTCAGGAATCAAATTCTGAAATGTTCATAAATCTGAACAAAACATTATGGTTATTCTTTCAAAAGTTTACAACTAAACATTTGTCTTAATACAGTTTTGAAATTTTACTAGGTGGAAGAAAAATATTGCTTTTAATCTTAATTTAAACGAAACAAACGCAGAAAGAGTTTCCTCTGTTACTGTATATACTTGTGTATAAGATGAGATTTTTATGCCTTGAAATAGCCTTTAAAAGAAGCACTCACCTCATGGCTGAGTCAGGCCAGCAGAGAGCAGCCCCAGCCCAGGAGTTTTTAGATCTCAGGGCGGGAGCCCCAGCATGCATCCGGAGCGACCATGTTGGGGACTCAGCCCATGAAGGGGTTAAAGTATGGGGCGTCTGTTGTAGCAGCTGGAACAGCCAGGTAAGGAGGTCCAGGGTGGGGGCTGACCTGCGGGAGCCAACATCAGGGTCTGGGGGCTAGGGAAGGGGTCAGGGAGTCCGAGAAAAGTGGCAGCAGGGCCTGGCAGTTAGGGAGGAGGTCAGGGAGTCTGGAGAAAGTAGCAGCAGGGACCAGCGGTTAGGAGGGGGTCGGGGAGTCCAGGGAAGGTGGCAGCACAGGATGGGGGGGAATCTCTTGTATGTGGGTCATACATTTTTTCCCTTGTTTGGGGGCTCATAACAGGGTGTTGGCTTATGCGTGGATCGGCTTATACGTGAGGATATACTCTTAACTCTTTATTTTTAGACATCCCCCTTTTTTTTTAGTAGTTTTTGTTAAACAGCAGTATACCGTATTTGCTTTCTCTCTCTCTCTCTTTTTTTTTTTTTTTTTTGGTTTCTGCTGCTGCCTGATTTCATACTTTTGGTTCCAAATGAGATGTGAGGTTGGTTGGTTGATTTGTAACTCTGATGTTCTCCTTTGAGTAATGTCCCCATGGGTGCTCCACAGTTGGTGTGCCTGTGCCCCCATACCACGGATTGGAGAACTTTCCAGAAGTGCTCACCTGGGCCTCACGAGTGCAAGACACCTGTCTCGCAGGTTGTTTGGTGCTTTTCTGAGCTCACGCAGCCCAACCCCCTCCCCAGTTCCTTCTCAACTGTCCATGACTACAAACAGAGTCAAGTGCTTCTCCTCAATTTGTCTACAACAGTTTATCTTCTAAATTGCCATTCCTGGTTCATTCTTCCCTTCCTTACCACTTCTTTTTCCCTTGTTTATTCTGTTTTAAAAAAAAAAAAGTCTTTTTTCATCATGCCTGGTTCTCTGGGCTTTAAACATTGTGAAATATGCTGTGATGCAATGCCTGCGTCGGGTGGCCATCCTGTCTGCATAAAATACCTCAGATAGGAACACACTACTAGTAAGTGTTCCCACTGCAAAAATATGAGTGTCAGGGCGAGGCATGATTGAAACCTCCATCTAAAACTTCTTCTCATGGAGAAATCCCTTAGACTGACTTTAGACCTGGGACGGGGAACATCAACTACAGCCTAGAGGCACCTAACTCTTCCAGCAAGTTTGGGAAAAAAGAGATCACCAGCTCCTTCTCTGAAATCAAGTCACAATACAGAGGCTTCAGGTTCCTCCAACAACCAGACCAATAAACAGCCGCTATCTACTGGCACTGACCCTAACCTAAGCAACAAGTTGACACGGTCCCAAAATCGCTTGTCAGCACCAAAGTCCACCAAACTGATAAAAACCACAGCACCAACAGCGACACTATGGGTAATGGCTCTGACCCACAAATAGCACCAAAACCACCCATGGATATCATACTGCCTGCAGAACTTACTGTCATTCTGATATCAACAACTACCTTAACGTCGGCTCCTCTGCCAGCACCACCAGACTTCATGGTCACGGCACTAGCTTCGGTGCCATTGGAACCGATTCCACATAAACAGAGGGAGACAAGAAAACACCATTTCTCTGATGTGGAGGTGCCACCTGTGTCTCCTCCTTCCTCCCCATTTTGCAGCACTGAGAAATCTCCTTGCCCTTCAAGAGGGATATCAAGGTCATCTACCCCATATTCCAGTGAAGAAGAAGGGGAACTTCCACATCCTACTTCATCTTCAGAGCCAAGATTTCCACAACACTATAATCAAAGACCCTACACACGCCACAACATACCACCATATTGACAGTACCCGCCACCATGGCATGGACCTCCTTCCAACTACCCACTACAATGGCCAGGCTGGGACTCTTAGTCCCAGTACTCAACACACAGAAGGCCATCAATCTCAAGGGCACTCAGAACCCCGAAACAACCTACCCAATGAACAGACTTACTTGAAGATTCAGAGCAACAAGAACAAATGGAGGAAGACTGTGCGCTTCATAATTCTTCCTCATCTCCAGATGAGGTTATAGTCTTATCACTGCCTTCTACATCAGATGATCTTAAACAATTTCAGGAGCTCTTTAAGAGGGTGGCAGAGTCTCAAGAGCTACCTCTGCAGGACGTTTCTGAATTACAACACAGACTTCTACAGATGAAGTCATCCACATGTGTAGCCCTCCCATTGGTTGAAGAGATTCTAGAACCTGCCACAAAGATATGGCAGACCCTGGCTGCAAGTCCACCTACCTTCAGAAGGGTTGACAAAAAATATTACATGCCAAGCAAAAGCTTAGAATACCTTTTAACCCACCCACCACCAAACTCCTTGTTATGGAAGCTGCAAATCATAGAAGTAAACACGTATACAACAAATCCATACCACACGACAAGGAAGACAAAAAACTGAATTTATTAGATAGAAAGGTAAATACATCTTCCACTCTTCAACTAAAGGCCTCAAACTACTCAGCAGTACTGGCTAACTACAATCATGATAATGATCTGAAATTGGCAAACTTTACTGAATTCATTCCACATGAAAAACAACAACAATTTCATGCAATAATCAAGGAGGGACAGTTAATTTCCAGAACAGCTTTCCAGGCTGTTCAAGATGTCGCAGACACATTGGCTTCACTCACTGCCACTGGCATAGTCATGCATAGAACTTCCTGGCTTCATTCAGCCGATCTTTCATAGCCTCTTCAAGCTACAGTAGAAGACCTTCCATTTGACAATAAGAAACCTTTCACAGAGAAAACAGACGAGGTCATGCATATCTCGAAAGGCCACCAAGCAATACTCTGGACTTCCAGGCTGTAGACTCCAGCCACTAGATGTAGGTCATTCAAGTACCAACCATACAATCCTTGGTACCTATTTCAATATCAGTACCAATACCAACTACAAAATAGAAGACAGGACAATTTTAGAAATTGCCAGTGTTCCCAACGAAGAAGACGACCCCCCAACCAAAATCCTATGCCTCAAAACCCTGCAACCAAACCACAGTTTTGAGTACTTAGTCGAGGGTCCATGGAACATGACAAATCCAGTAGAGACAATAGGAACCCGGTTGTTACCAAAACTATCTCTGACCCTTTTACCAAGCTTGGAAGAAATTACTACAGACAAATGAGTGCTGGAAGTCACCCAATCAGGTTACATTATCCCATTCATATCAACACCCAAATCCGTCTACCCTTTCCCGTCCCTCTTCAGGGACACCAATCACAAACAACTCCTTTAACAGGAGGTACAACACCTCCTACGTTTAGGAGCCATAGAAGGGAAAGGTGTTTATTCTCCATACATCCGCACTCAGAAGAAGACAGGAGGTTGGAAGCCAATCCTCGATATCAGGAGACTAAACAAATTATAAAACCACAAAAATTCAAAATGGTAACATAAATTACTATAATCCCAGCTCTGGAACAAAACAACTGGTTTGTGGCCCTTAGCCATCAGGACACATACTTTCATATTTCTATCCATTCGGCTCATCAGTGATTTTTCAGGTATACAATCGGAAAAGACCACTATCAATACATTGTCCTACATTCAGCACCTCAACGGCCCCCAGAGTATTATTCAAAATATAAGCAGTAGTAGCTGACCATTTAGGAGAATACAAAGTGACCATATTCCCATACTTAGACGACTGACTTATAAGGTCATTGAACCAATTACAGACCTCTCAGGCAGTGATCTGCTCCATGAAACTCTTTCAGGACCTCGTTCTATTAATAAACATAAAAAAGTCTACCATACATCCAACACAAATAATAGAATTCATAAGGGCTCACTTAGCTTCCAGATTCTTAGATTTTAGAGCCTTCCTACCAGAACACAGACTACACAACAGAGTCAACCTAATAAACATCATCCAGAACTCCCCTACAGTGAGAGCTCTTTCCTGTCTTCAACTTCTAGGCTGTATGGCTTCCACCACATTCATTGTAAAACATGCAAGGCTGCACATGCAACTCTGCAACTATACCTCACAAGACTATACAAGCCACACAAACACAGTTAACAAAATAATATCTTTGCCCACACTGATAAAACAGCCTCCACAATGGTGAATAACACCTCAGAACAAGAATGAAGGAATACCATTCATTCAACAATCCTCTTTAATAATGATATCCACAGATGCATCCCTCCTAGGTTGGGGCGCACACCTACAGCAATATATGGTCCAAGGAAAATGGATCTATCAAAAGACATTTTTACATACAAACCTTTTGGAACTTTGATCCGTACGCAACGGCTGTACTAGTTTCCACAATCACATACAGCACAAACATAAAAAGATTATGAGACACAACATTGCAGGTATGTTTTATATAAACAGTCAGGGAGGAGCATGGTCCAACTGTCTATGCATCGAGATAATAAAATTATGGAACTGGTGCCTCAAAAGCGATAATATGATACCTGCAGTTTATGTTCCTGGCATCTACAACACTGTTGTGTTGCTCCCTCAGCAGCATGTTCATGCAAGACCATGAATGGGAACTACACGATGCTATCTTGACTGTCATATGTGGTCAGTGAAGTTGCTCATCCATAGAGCTATTTGCCACCTTGTCCAATTGCAAGTGCCCATGGTTCTACTCGAGAACAGGCCTGGGCAGGAATTCCGAAGGAGATGCCTTCCTCATACAGCGGAACCGTAAGCTATCCTGTGCATTTCCTCCAATTTCACTAATTCACAGAACTCTACTGAAAATTTAACAAGATTCAGCAATGACAACAATGGTAGGCCTGGGGTGGCTGAGGCAACCGTGGTACACATTGCTGACACACAGTTGTCATCCAAACCACCAGTTGCTCTCCCTCTAAGACACGATTTACTAGTTCAAAACAACGGCCCAATTCTACATTCCAAACCTGAAACAAGTACATCTCACAGCACAGTTCCTCTCTGGTTTCAACAAGAATTACTATGCTCTGGACAAGTGAAGCATGTCCTCTTGAGTATCAGGGAAACATCAACACATAAAATTTACCTGCAAAAATGGAGCAGATTCACAAAGTGATGCTCACAGGAAAATGCTTCATCAATCCTCATGCCGATTCCTTCCATACTGGAATACCTATTTTACCCGAAACAATCAGGAGTTGCATTAAGCTCACTAAGAGTTCCTCTTGCATCCATCACCATTTTCCATTCTCAGATAGATGATGTTTCAGTCTTCTCACATCCCGTTATTAAACATTTTCTAATGGAAATACAGAACCTATATCCAGAAGCCTGCCCTCCAACCCCTGCATGGGACCTAATTCATGTATTAAAGAGCTTAACAAAACCACCGTTTGAACCTTTAGCTACATGTTCCCTTAACCATATGACGAAGAAGGTGGCGTTCTTACTAGAGATTACCTCAGCAAGACGTGTTAGCGAGCTAGCTGCCCTGATGGCAGACCTGCCCCACACTATCTTTGAGACCACATCCCAAATTTATACCCAAAATATCCACACCCTTCCACACCAACCAAACCATAGACTTACCTGTTTTCTTACTCAGGCCCCATGCAAATCCAAAGGATGCTCTTGTACACACTCTGGATGTCCGCCAAGCACTGGTGTTCTACCTAGACAGAACAGAACCATTCAGAATCATGTTTAAACTCTGTTTCAATAGCAGACAGGAACAAGGGCATGTCTATCTCAAAAAACAGATTTTAAAAAATAATCTCAAACTGTATACATACTTATTACGACTTATGCAGGGTACAACAACCAGACCATATAAGACCCCACTCCACAAGAACCGTATCCACTATCGCAGCTTTTCTTAAAAATGTACCCATGGCAGCAATATGCAAAGCAGCAATTTGGGCATCCCTGCCTACATTCATTAGTCATTACGCTATCGACAGGGCTATAATGGCTGATGCTGCTGTTGGTTTCTCAGTACTCTCTACAATGCAAACTAACTCCTCAGAAGTCCCACCTAGCTCTCAGGGAGTCACCAACCATGAAGCATCCACAGGCACACTACTTGGAGGAGAAAGAAAGGTTGCTCATGTCAGTGTAGTAATTTGAGTTCTCTGAGATGTGTCCCCCTGTGGGTTCTCCACTATCTACCTTCCTCTCCTCTCTACTTTGGAGTTCACATCATTCGCTTCTGGATAGAGAAGGATTGGGGGGCTGGGGAGGAGTGGTTCGTGCAAGCACAGAAAGGCTCCAAACAACCAGCAGTATGGGCATCACATGCTTGCATGGCCCAGATGAGCACTGCTGAGAAGTCCTCCTATCTGTTGTGCAGGGGCACACATACACCAACTGTGGAGCACTCACGGGGACACACATCTCTGAGAACTCAAGTTACTATACCAAGCTGAGCAACTTTTCATAATTCTCTGTATCATTCAAAGTGCATTTCTTCTGATATTTCATATGTACGAAACATTGCATAATTTAAGCTACAACAGCATCTCCTAGTGCTAGATATGTAATTAGACACATTTGGTTGCAAATAAAATATTAAAACTCAAATAGAAAATTACACTCCTAAACCCAGCAAAAATTTCTTCTATCATATAAATGCCCATTAATGTCATTTCTATTAACTCTGCCTATTGAAAACTAGAACTGTATTTAATTTCAAGCTTATGTAGATATGCAACTTTCACTTTTTTACGTGTGCACTACAGGTTCATCTTCGAAAATCTAATGCAAACATTTAACTGGTAGCTAAACATTAGTGTGATTGGTAGTATAAATAGCTGCCCTGAAAAATACTATAATATATAACAACTTGGCATTATTTGTCTAGGATAAGGTTGAAAAGATTTTCATTTTGTGATTGGCCCTTTTTCTTTCCAGAAGTGATAGCTGGCAAATACTATGGCATTATTTGTCTAAGATAGGGATTATGTCCTAGGTATTATTTATCTGGGATAGGATGGAAAAGGTTTTCATTTTCTGATTGTGCCTTGTACTTCTCTGCAGAAGTTATAGTTGCAGTGATTTGTAGTCAGCATTTCTCAAAAAAATGGTAAATAGGCATAACTTGATTAATGAATAATCTCTGAATAAGCATGGCCTATTTCTGTTCATAACTGAGCAAAGTTTATAACAATTTTAAGAGAAAAAAATGTTCTCTCAGACCCTAGGAGACAATTGCTAAATCTGCTGTATATTTAGGAGTTATGCAGAAAAGGTGCATACAGGCATTTGAGTTTGGGGAGGATTTTTTGTTGAAGGCTTCTTAATCATGAAGCTGTACCATACCTTAAAGAATAAGAATTAGAGAGCCTTTTTTTTAAATACACCATTTACATAGGATTTTTACTTTTGAGTCTTAGATTGTCTTTCACATGATTAGGTCAGTTTTTTATGGATTTTACTGTTGGGGCACATGTCTTGAAGTTCTGTCTGCTTTCTCTTTTCTGTTTTAAAGATTGTTTTTTCCTGTTTTTTAAGTAAGTTTAAAAAAACAAGTTTTCTATTTCAACATGGGGCATTGACCTATTTCCATCTTTTTCTGGCCCCAGGAAAGGGAAATGTGCTTACCATTTGGTCATTGCTAAATGAATTTGAGTATGTTTTAGGGGAGCATAGATATTAGAGGTACTTTCACTTCTCTCAGACATTAGTGTGAATTCTTTGTAATACGACTGCTTCCTGGGTAGATATGGTCCTACCTCACTTCCACACTTAGCTTCATGTGTCTCCTTTATTAGGATGTTGGCCCTTTCTTGGATACAGCTTTTGGGCATAAGGTGCTGAGTTTCTGGTCCCTGGAATTCTCCAGAAAACTACCCAATTATATTTGACCTGGTCTGGGTTTTGGACATTGCTAGGCAAAACTCCATTTCCAGATAGTGGAGACCCCTGACCAATCTGGAAATCCTACTTTGAACATAGTTTTTGTTTTAAATTATTCAGAATTTGAATATTGGTAGCAAAGTTAACAGCTGGTTAAGAAATTCTAGCTATGATTGAAAAAGGTGTCTATCATGTGATTGGTGGAGTTACTTGAATAAATAAATAAAGAGCAGCAAACAAGTTACCAGACTGTAAATACCTTTTACAGAAAGGACCAGAGATCTCCTTACGTAACTGTGATGTCCATTTCCTCTTAATAGGCATATGCCCTTATGTTCATTAGTATTAAAATCTCCTGTTGTTGTCTACTGCTTTATCTTCTCTAGATTGCTTAGGTAGGTTCATTCATGTCCACTTCTTTACTCAGCTGCCTCAAAATTTTTGATATTCTTTGAAATTTTGATCATGGCTGAATTTATGCATGCATGCACACACAAAAAAACCAGACCAAAACAAAAAACCCACCCTGACAAAGTAAGATCCATGTAGCGTACAAAGATGTGCCTGTGTGTTTATATTTTAGTTGGTGAAAAATGCCTCGATGTCTGAGAGGGAGTTGGACAGGATTACAATTAATTTGAAATGTCAGTTTCAATACTGCCACATATGTCACCATTGGAACAGAAGCACTTAAGTAAGCAATCATAAAGTGTTTATTGGTCCATAAGTCAGTTGGGGATCCATTCATGTGAAAGTGGATAGAATGCAAGCTACCAAATTTTAACAGGAATTGTAATATTTCTATTAATGACTCAATAGCTGCCTTAAAAGGCACAGTTAAATTGTCAAGTTTAAATTCATATTTTAAACAAATTGCATTGTCTGTAAACTTTACTAACACGTCTTTAAATAGCTTAAAGTGAAATGTATTTTAAAAATCAAATATTAAGCTAACAGTGGATGAAATTCTGGCCCCATTTCAGCCAATGGCAAAACTCCCATTGACTTCAGTGATTCTGTACAAATGCTCTGCAGTGAGAGAAGAATAACTCTGAATAAATGGGACACCATTTTTAAAAAAAGTTTTCAAAATAAAATTTTTAGTTAGCTTTATATTGTAGACTACTTAAAGTGAAACAGTAAAAATATCTAATGTACATGTTGTCCTTTATACAGTTTTACTTTTTTAATGTTTGTCTTCTGCACTGAAAATAATTGAATTAAGTTACACTTTCAGTTTTTAAAGTGCTGCAATGCTTGGGTGTCATGCACTGCATAAAAAGGCAAAAAAATGCTGACGGGCAGGTATAGTACCTGAAATTGGTTTTAACTTGTTTTTTCAACTGTCTAGTTTTCATAATGTAAAGTTCCTTTAGTTTCCCAGATATGTGTCGTAAAGTTGGCATAGCAAAGCACAGAACTGCCCATGTTCTTGAATTCTAGGGAAAATATTTTTTGTTTGAAATGGAAGAGGAGACATTTAAGGCTAGCTATTTTATAGCTGATATTAATAGCTGGGAAACAGTATATTATTTAGCTTAATTGTGTGTGAGAGAGAAAATAGAGTTTGTTTCTTAATGAAAAACACAATCCAATTAATTTTTTTCAGCTTACTTCTTTTTAAAATCTTCATGACATTCTGAAGTATTTATATGCATATAATCTATGTAAATTTTTTTGACACTATTTAGGATTTAATTAAATTTTGACACAGAATTTAGGATTTAATTAAAATCTGTGAATGGAAATTTTATTCTTAACTGTCGGAACAGAAGCAACGAGCACTAAAGTTCTGCTGTGCCTAGTAGGAAAACAGTGTTTTAAAACTCTGGAAGTCAAGAGAGGAAGAGAAATGGGTGAAGCCATTGGTGATTAGAAAGAAGCTGAGTAGCTGGAATCTACTGTCATTGTATACTAGATAAGGGAGAGTAATGCAGCTGGGGGAGAGGTGTTGCTGCCTTGCTTAAAATATAGAACTCTTTTGCAAAGTACATATGACGTCTTACCATTAAGCAGAGTGGACTGAGAATACAGCAGGGGACACCAAAATGATATATGTTGTCCTAGAGTGCAAATAAATGTAACTGCAAGATTGGTTGTGATTACGTAGTCATGTGGCTTGTTTTCCTTCATGATGGTACACACTGGAACCAGTGACATGGCATCACATGGAACAACACAAATTATAGAAGACTGGGGATCTTGAAAGGGAGCTGAAGAAGAGGAAAGTTCAAGTGGTCTTTTCATAGATTCTTCTGTCCCATGAGTCACAGAAGGAAGAAGAAATGGAGATGAAATGACTAGAATGAAACTGAAGGTTTTGGTTTTGTGTAATATTGTGTAACGCTCCAGTAGGGGAGAGAGCTGTATGAATAGTACCACCCGCATCTCTCAGGAAAGAGCCTATTCTTGGTTGGAGACTAGAGCAACCTGTAGAGTGTTAAACTAACAACTCAAGAGGAGGATGCAAAGGAAACAAATGTGGTAAGAATTCAAACTCAGTGTGTTGTGAACACCTTGAAGTAATAGGACAATGTGGAAGGAAACATTCAAAGGACTTACAAACCATTGCTATGAGTCTGGGTAATAAGCAAGAGGAATTGGAATTTCCCATTGATGGGAGCTAATCTGATACAATTGGTATTAGTGAGACCTGGTGTAATAGTTCTTTTAATTGGAATATTAATATAATTGTTTATAACTTGTTTAGGAACGAGAAAGTGGGGAAGGTGGCATACTACATTAAGATCACCATTACCTGTTTTTGAGTAACTTGGAGCCATAAACTCTTGAATGTATAGGGATCAATATGCTAACTAACAAAGCCCAAGAAAGAATACTTGGTGCAGGTCTGTTAAAGACCACTGATTCAAACCAGAGATCAGGAAGAGTTTTCCTCCTGTCTGTAATGTACAGAAAGAGGCAATGGTTAGTTATGAGGGACTTCAGTTCCAGAGACATGCTATATAGGATTTATGCTGCCATTAACAAAGCATCATTAATACTTTGAAGTATAGATGATGATTTTCTAACACAAAATATCTCACCAAGCAGGAAATAACTCTATTTTGGATCTCATAACAGATAGAGATAGATTAGTCATTGGATTGGAAGTTGGTAGCTGCCTACACACCAAGGATCATGACCTGCTAACATGCAACAGGGGAAAACAGAGGACAGTCCCAACTGTATTTATCCTTGGTGCTTCCAGAGCTCCTCCAACTGAAGAAAATTATGAGCAAAACTGATTGGAAGGACAAATATCAACAGTATTCTAGACCTGATCCTACTGTTGTGTGACTAGTTTATATTTATCCCTTTCCTGTCAAAGGAATTGCTTAAAATTGATTTCTCTCTTAGGCCAATTTGCTTGGACTTATAAAGAGAGCATGCATACAGAATTGGTTGGTTCTAAAGTATGATTAAGATCTCCCTAAGAGTGTAAATTCAACATGATGACCTTTAGGGTTTTTATATTAAAAACGGAAGGATAAATGTAAACTTTTAAATGAAATCTTACCACTTCGTCTTCTCTTGTTAACCCCATGATGGAGAAAGAGTCCTTTCCACATGACTTGCCTGCTTCTCAGTTGTGCCTCTGTATTTTGCAGTTTTGTTTCATAAGTTCAGTCAACTCAGGTCCCCCATGGATAGTGACCTTCATTTTGTATACCTTGACTCCAGGGGACAGCCCTGCAATTTCTGTTGGATACTTGTCAGCTGAATGCTTATATTTCTATTTAGTGTCTCTGTTGCTTCTGTCAGTATACACTAGATGGCTTTACTGTGAAACAAATTTTTATTTAATCATATTCTTAAAGGGGGTGCATTATGAATTTCAAAGACTGTTTCAACATTAGCCCACATTAATTGCAATTTCCCCCTTTCAAATCAATTTATTTTAATTCAAAATTTTGCCCTAATCAGGTGTTCACCTCTCTTAATGTTATCTTTCCTCCTTGTACCACAGCTCATGCCACTTTTATAGGGCAACACTTATTCAGAAAGAAAAAGAAAATACTCTGTCTTCTAGACCTCATGGGTATAGCCCATATATTCTTTGATTGTATTAAGCACTTCACATCATTTTGGTTCACAACAGAAGGCATTATCCATAGAGGGGCTGCAAGAGAGATCTAACAAACAAATGAACAGTTTAGGTGAAGGCAAGGTGATTTGGATTTCTTGGGGTAGCAAGCAGTTAGTGCTATGCGCCCTTCAATCTTCTGGATTTCACATTGCATTTTCTAGTTGCATTTGAACTCAGTTTTCCCCACCCATCTCATGATCCATTCACAGTACAACAGGTCACTTTGCCTCGGAAGGTAGAACATTACCCTCTTTACCAACCTTTTGAGATTTTTTTTCAGTTATAGTGGGTGAGAGAATGAGACTTTATCCATATGTAAATTAGGACAGATTCTTGCCTTCATTTTAAGGATATTTTCATTTAGCTAACTTCTTGGTTTCCCTGTCTGCGGAATAGGCCTCAGAATCTTAGCTGATTTGTGTGTCCTTAGACAAAGTGTCTCATATGATGTGAATCATTTTCTCAGTGTCTTTGCTTATTAGATGGAGTTCAATAGTACGTGGGTCCTATTTGGTGATAAACAAAGATGCACAATTTTTCTAATTTCTAAGGGGCAGAAAGAATTGATAGTTATTAACCATTTAGTGCATATCTGTTCTCTATACCTATTTAGTGGATGTGATCTGTGGCCTACTGATCTTAATTTTTAATAAAACTTGGAGTACCATTGCAATTTCAGGGGACCAGAAAAGTGCTAATGCTGTGCCTGTGTGCAAAAATAATCAGCAGGGTGATTTGGGTAACTATAGGGTGCTTAGCTTCAAATCAGTGTAATGAAAATCAATGTAAAACAAATATTGTTTCATATTAAACAATATTCTATCCAGCCAAAATTACAACTAATAAAATTTCTGAACATTAATCATCAAATTAAAAGCAAGATATCATTTTTTCAATTCTAAAATGTGAACATTGTAAATGCAAGTGACCAAAGGGCAAAACTGAGATGATGTGTATTTTTTTCTGGTATATTTGAAACATTAAAGCATTTGATCCTTCTTTAGCTTGTGGTATGCAGTGTGTTGCAAACCTCTTTAGTAAGATCTTAACCATAGCAAATGTAAGTGAATGTGAGGTATACAAGCAATCATTTCAGCTGAAAAAAGTGGGTGTGCCGTGGAATTGTTTCACTCATTGAAGTGTGCCATGTAACTGAAAAGGTTGGGAACCACTGTCATAGATGTAACGTATCTAAAGGTTTGTGTGACATTTGACTTAATACTGCCTGGCATTCTGATTAAATAGTTAACACTACAGAGTGTCAATAAAACACAAATTAAATGAATTAAGAACTGGCTAGTGGCAGATCTCAAAGAGTAGTTGTCAGTAAGGAATCATCATCAAATGAGTGTGTTTCCAGTGGAGTTCCATGGGGATTGTTATTAAAACTGATACTATTCAATATTGTCCACAATGATCTGGAAGTAAATATAAAATCACTGCTGATAAAATTTGTAGATGACAAAGATTGGTGGAGTAGTAAATAATGAAGACACAGCAATTTGAATCGCTTGGATTGGAGTCGTACAGAACAATTTGGATCACTTGAGAAACTGGGTCAAGCATTCTTAAAACTACAGTATCCGCCTAGGGAAGTGAAGAAACAGACTGGCAGAGTCAGACAGGTACCCAGAGGTCAGCTGCTACAAGACAAACCCAGCAAGGAAAACAACAGAACACCACCAAAACCCCCAAGTCTAAGCTCTGCAGCACATCATCAAGGATCTAGAACCTATGCTGCAAGATGATTCCTCACTCTCTCAAGCCTTGGAAGGTAGGCCTCTCCTCGCTAATAGACAGCCTCCCAACCTTAAGCAAATATTCACCAGCAACTACACACTATACAACAGAAACACTAAGGCAGGCACCCCTCCCTGCAACAAACCCTGCTGCCAACTCTTCCCTCATATCTATTCAAGTTACACCATCATAGGACCTAACCAATCCAGCCACTCCATCAGGGGCTTATTCACCTGCTCATCCACCAATCTGATATACCATCATGTGCCAACAATGCCTCTCTGCCTTACACATTGGCCAAACTGGACTATCTCTCCTCAATAGAATAAATGGACACAAATCAGACATCAAGAATGGTTACAATCAAAAATCAATAGGGGAACACTTCAACCTCCTTGCACCTTCTGTAAAAGACGTGACGGGTACAGTGCTTCAGCAGGAACACTTTAAATCAAGACTCCAACATGAAACTGCAAAGTTAAAACTTGTATGCATATATGACACAATTACATTAGATCTGAATAGAGATTTGGGCTGACTCACCTATTACAAAAAGTGATTTTCCCCTCTTTTAACATTCTTACTTTATCTGTTTTCCACACTGTTAAAATCAAAACTTCTTTTGGTTTTCTGAAAAACACTGAACTGATCCTTCTCTGTATGTATTCACCTGACATGCTACAGCTTCCATTTCATGCACCTGATAAAGTGGGATTACACCCATGAAAACTCATGCAGTAAATACATTTGGTAGTCTTTAAAAGAGCCAGAGGACTCCATGGTTGTGCTGAACTAGACTAACATGACTACCCCACTGGACCTGGATTTATTCAAACACACTGTATTTTAATGAAGCTAAATTCAGTTATACATCTAGGTACAAGGAATTCAGGCCATGCCTTCAGACTAAGGACTGGGTCCTGGAACAGTCCTGAAAAGGATTTAATAGTCATAGTGAACAAGCATCTCTACAGGCGTTCCCAGTGTAATGTGTTGAAAAAGAAGGCTAATGGATACATAAATGAGAATAGACAGTAGGAGTAGGAAGTTGTGTGTTACCTCTGTATACGGCATTGGTGAGACTGATACTGTAATATTGCGTACGGATCTGGTGTTCACATTTTTAGAAAGGATGCTGAAAAATTGGAGAGAGAGAAGGTACAGAAAAGAATCACACATTTAAGAGCTGAAGAAAATTTCTTATAATGAAAGATAGTAAAGAGCTCAATTTGTTTAGAACAGTGGTTTTCAATTTTTTTTCTCAGAACCCAGCTGAAAAAAAAATTTGTCCACTAATCAACAATTACATCTTTGAGCAATGCATTCCAGTGTTTCAGCAGCAGCAGCAGCAGAGGGTGCTGCAACCCAGTACGTGAGGGTTTCTGACGCAGTACTGCATTGTGACCTGTGGTTGAAAACCGCTGGTTTAGATTGTCAGAAAGAAGACTCAGAGGTGGCTTGATTACAGTATGTAAGTACCGTCACAGTGAGACAATAAGGGGTAGTAAAGAGTGCTTTAATTTAGTAGAAGAAGGCATAACAAGAACCAGTGGATGGAAGCTGATTCCAGACAAATTCAAATTGGGAATTAAACGCAAATTTTAACCGTGAGGATTAAACTATAACAAACTACCAAGAGAAGCAATGGATTCTCCATCTTTTAATGCCTTCAAGACTGTCTGCCATTCTGGAAGATATGCTTTAGTCATACTGAGGTTTTTGGGCTCAGTACCAAGGTAACTGAGTGAAGATAGTCTAGGACATACAAAAGGTCAGATGACATAATCCAATGGTCCTTTTGTCCTTAAAGTTTATGGATCTGTGACATAGTCCTTGAAAAGCTTACTAGCTGTTTTTCAATCATTACAGGGTTGAATTTGCTAGATGATTATTTCTCATTGCAGCTGTAGGGAATGTGAAAAGTGCAAATGAGTAACTGATGTTTTACACAACAGATGTTTTACAGAAAGGCAGTGAGGTTGCTCCAAAAACAACTGAAGAGGTTTACAGAAGGACCTGACCAAGGTTTCAGCCTAACTGGCATATTTGTACAGCTACACACTTTGTAGACAAGCCCCAGCCAAAATGCTAGAACTCCTCCTTTGTTTTAGGGAGTTGTGGTACTTCCAGTCTGAGAAGAAACTGCCTCAGTTTTCCTCTTAATCCACCTACTTCTTATGCTACCTGGTCATGGTTTGGGGGAGCAAATCAATTCTAGGGTTCTCTCTTTTCATCTTGCACACTAACAGAACAAGTGAGGAAGAAAGTGGTATGGATTAGGAAGGAGGAGAAAGTGAAGGACAATGAAAGGGAGAGAGAGAAGATGAAAAGGAATGTCAAGTATGGAATGAATGTGGAAGGGAAATAAATCATTGGAAAGGTAGGGAGGGACCTCAGGACTTGATCATTCAGACACTGTGTGAAAGAAACCAGGGGGGTTGCGTCCCAGTGCTTAGTATGCCTGGGGCATATCTCCGTGGATCCTGCTCCTCTCAAGTGTCCAGATTCTTTTGTTCCTTAGGAAGTTTTAGCAAAATAAATAAATCCTACCTGGGCAATACTTGTTCAGCTGCAGTAGTATGATGCTCCCTGTAGACAAGACCCTGATAACTTAAAGCATTTTCCAATACTTCAGTTAAACATCAGGAGCCTTTTTAATTGCCTTAGTGCTAAAAATGTCTGAAGCTATGGCAATCTGAACTGTAGTACCATTTTCATGGTGTGGTTGAACTGGTGGTACCACCAGCAGAATTTTTTTTCTTAACGCGCTCTGGAGTAGACAAATTTCCAAACCAGACGTCTGCCCCCTACGTACAGGGGCTTCAGCTCTCCAGGAAGCACTGAGGTGGACTGAGCTAGTGTCTTCTTTTGTGGAGAGGAAGCGGAGAGAATATTAAGTTGTATGTGATTTTTTTGCAGTATCAAACTTGCAAGCCTCATTCATGATTGATTTTATATTTTGAAGGTTTTCTTCACAATGAAAAGAAACAATGATCTTACTAGTTCTTTTAAAGAATGCTTAGATTAAGTGGAACTGAGTTTATGAAGTTCAGCAGATCTCTGATGTAAATTGTAATGCATGCAGAGACCCTCACAATTCCTAGGTGTTTGAATATTCAGTCTCTGATAGGTTAAATCTTTTTACTCCAATCTAATCCTGTGGATTAGTTCTCTTTGAGGATTAGTTTATTGTAAAAAAAACTTTGTTTTTATGTGGCTGGTTTTGGGTTATTTGTGGATAAAAAGAAATACAACAGTTTTTGAACAGTGATGAAGCCCTAGTTTTTCTTCAAAGCTGCTAGCTTTCAAATGGCTTGACTAGTTAACCTTGAACTTTCATGCACACACATTTTTCTCAATGGCAGAGATTATCTATGAGAAATTGCAGGCAGAAAGTTGCAGGCCAGTGTCAAAATCAGATTTTCAATAGTCACTGAAAATTGTGTCAAAACAGGATCACTATTATATTTGGTTGCATTTGAGGTCAAGGGTAACTGATAAGCCATAAGAAGAGAACTCAGTTCAGCTTGCATTATCCAAACTGAGTTTGCTGGGCAGGTAGTAAGAAAAGAAGTTTGTAATTTAAACAAATAAACACACCTTTATTAATAGATTGTGCTTTTAGGATTGCTTTAGTAAAATTAACTTAGCTACTTGGCCTCATATACAGTATTTTCTGCTCCTCTTACCTTTTTAAATTTAGACCTTATTGTATGACTTCACCGGAGAACACTAAACATATCCAAGATATGCAACATTGCTGAGTGAACATTGACGGAGGAAACATAACATTCAGATCATTACTTTTGAGTGCTTGAGCTCTGCCTTGACAACAAATTAACACATGATTATTTAGGGTCTTTTCATTTAACAGGTTTCCACACGTCTGTTACAATCAACTTGCTTAGCCCAACAATACATATTGTTAGTTTGCAGATTAATTTAACCATATGTAAGTGATGCAGGTTGTACATTTTCCTTGCTAAAAATAAATTCTTCCACATTATCTTCTTATTTTTATGATGTTCTGAAATTTCCACAGAAAGCCTATTTTCCTCCCCTTTCAATGCACATAATAATTGCTTTTTACAGGTTCCTGAAAGTTTGTGGCTTTGAACTAGTGCGCCTTGATTTGGCTTGTGGCCATTTCCTCAATGAGACTTGCTTGGAGGTCATTGCCGAGATGTGTCCAAACCTTCAGGATTTAAATCTCTCCTCCTGTGATAAGCTGCCACCTCAAGCTTTCAACCATATCACCAAAGTGTGCAATCTTAAGCGTCTCATCCTTTATCGAACAAAAGTAGAGGTAGGAACAACTATTTTTAACCTTTACAACAAGTATTTTAATTCCTGTTAAAATTGAAGATGGCTTAATTAACAGCTAATAAATTAGAATTGTATGAGTAATGCAAATAAAGAGTGATGTATTTTGATATTTTGTATTTACCAGTGTAGTTTTTGGATTTCTAAAAAACAATAGAAATTTATTTTTCTAATCACTTCTTTAGGCAAGGAGTCCTGTGGCACTTAAAAACTAACAAATGCATTTCTCACATGAGCTTTTGTGGGAGAAAATCCCACTTTGTCATCTGCTTTGAAGTGGATAGTCATCATAATACTTAGTGAATAACACATTGATAACACAATAATACACATTTTGTGTATTATTCAGTATTACACATTTATATGATCATCATAATACTTGTGTGCAAAACTGTTGGTGCTGGTTCATGATTTGTGTCTAATGTAATACTTTAAAATGTAAAAAGACAGTGTTTGGGAATAACATAAGATTGGCAGTACATTATACAATATTAATATAAATTTCAAAATTATTCTTATTACAGTTACTTGTTGTTCTCAGTGTTCATGATTTTCCTTGAATGGATAATGTGTCTTTGAATTCAGAAATAGTGAAAAAAGATTTTAAACACAATGTTTATTTCCAAAGATATTTTGTCCATTTCAGTGTAGAGGACAAATGATTAGTGTTAGGGGCTATTATTTGTTTAATGTTTTTTGTATTGGCTCAGTGTTGCTATGCAAACATTAGAAGACAAGATTAATGTCCAGAGGAGTTCATAATCTATGGTCCTGGCCCTGATGCTGCCAATAGTTAAAAATGTTAGTGGTCTGCTCATGGAATAAAGTTACTTGCGGGCAACACTGTTTTCAGGTTCAAGTCCAGAGTTTGACACAAAGCTCATGACAGCCTTGTGTGTGTAGGCATTCTTATTCTCCACATGACAGTAGGGAAAGTACTGTACAGTGAGGTTCAGTGATTTTGTCCAACATCATGCAGAAAGAAATTGACAGTCCTGTGTCTTAACTACAAGACTATTGTTCTTCCCCATTAAGTGAAAGTAAGATAGTTCCAAAATGCCTTTTAAAAATCTTATTGTAAATACTTTGTTCCTGAAGTCTGTTAAATTCTGAAAATGCTTGAGATGATTTGTATCTTCACCCAAAGAAGCCTAACAGGCACATTTTAAAAAGAAATTCTATTCCACTAATTTAAGACCACAATTATGCTTCTGGGATTTTTGTGCTTGGGGTCTTGGTATTTGCTATTATGTTTCTCTTTAATGTTTATTCATTGAATACCCAGTCACAGCATAATTTCAGCAGTTACTGGCATTGATGCATTTCAAGTGCACAATGAACAATGCAAGTATTATTGTGTGCAGTAATTTGACAATGCATATCGTTATGATTTGTGCATGAACATTATCTTGATCTAGTGCTTATCTGGAAGTATTCTGTGCACATATATGCCGTAGCCAAAATTATATTCTAGTTAGATACCAAATCCACAATTACAAATTAGAAAAAATTGTGACAGCATCTTTGTTGATTAAATATTTGTAGGATGTAATGTAAAAGTATGTAGTGCATGTTACAAGATATTTTAAACACATTCCCAGTTTGAGTGGTTAGAGAAAAGTGTTCATTTTTATAGCAAAGACACTTTTATAAGAGATGACATTTATGAATTAACTAAATTAAAATCACATACAACACAAAGGAACATTTTTGTATTATATTTAATATCATTATAGTATTTATTAATGGTGCTCAGTTGGCAAAAGGCCAGGTGCAAGTTGGACATTTCAGCAGCTTGAATAGAGGGCAGCTGCGGATTTTGCTGGTGGGGTAAGCTGATAAACAGCTAGTAAACATGTTTCCTCTTGCTTTTTTCTTGAACAGTGAACAGTGAATAGTTAATATTGACATTACAATCTTCATATTTGTTGTTCAAAGTTAACTCATTTACCTGAATGGGTCAACTACCTTTTAGAGCTATTGTTTCAGTTAGATATAACTGAATGGTTTACCTTCCTGTTTTCACTTTTATCTTTTACAGCTGAAGGGACTGTAAATAGACAAAGCTTACTGAAAGTTGTAACACAGTCGTAGCAATAGGTGGGTTCCATGGCAAATAAGCCAATGGTGTCACTCATACAACTCAGCTTAAGGCTAGTACAGCTGCGCATTGTGACTGAGTCCATGATCTGAAGAAATTTAGAGGTTACACAGGTGGTGTTAAAGTTATAATTTAAGCATCAGAACAAAGCCAAAGCACTAGTACCTGGATTATAAATAGAGATCACTACATCTGTTGAAATGACTCAAGTGGCACTTCTATTGTGTTAAGACAGGGGTAGGCAACTCCCAGCACATGTGCCAACAGTGGCATGTGAGCCCATTCAGAGAGGAATGTGGCACCTTCTGCAGTGCCACCATAATTGGTACTCCTGCCACAGAAAACCACTCTGGGTGGCTTCTTTTGGCTGCAGCTGAAGTGCAGGGGGTTCATGTCATGCCCACACCCACATGTGCCTTGGAAACAAGCTGCCTGAAGCAGCTCCTCTACACAGTGTGCCACTGCCAAAAGGAGCCACTCCAGGCAGCTTCTTTCTGTGGTGTGCCTGGTGACCCCTGAGAGGAGCTGCCAGTCTGGATGGCTTCTTTCCATGGCATGCCTGGAAAGCACTCCCGCACCCCCCAAAGCTGTGCCTGTTGCAGAATTTTCAAGTGGCCACCACGTATGTTTTCAGTAGAGAGGGCCACTAGCACCTGCTGAGGGTTGGGAGGAACGGATGGCACGGGGGTAGGCCAAGGGTGCTGATCCCTGTGTTAAGAAATCACAAAGTACAAGGCATCAATTACACACTCCAAATATTAAGATACAGATTATACCAAAAGTGAGGAGGCAGTGTTTGGTTTTAGGACTCTGTAACTATGTACAGGGATAAGAATCTCTTCCATGTTCTGTGTCCTCTCGAGTAAAGTCCTTAACTCATTTTTTCCTAAACCTGTGCTCAAAGTTCTGAGCAGGAAGGCTGGATAACTTACTTCCTCCACGACGGACTCCATTTTCTGTCAAAATACAACATTAATAACAAGTGACCCTCTAGCCAATGTCTGCAATAAGAGGGGACTAATCTGAAATGTGTGATTGCTCCTGTGTCACTTTTAATTATGGATGCCACAAGCCCATCTTCAGCCAGTGTCTCCCTACTGCCCTGTCCTCTATCCTGGAAATACACAGCATTAAAAATAGTTTACAAATGAATGCTGCTGTGCTTTGTTAGAGAGCCAAACAGTATGTAAATTTCCTTGGAATTCAAAAAAACACTCTGAATTTCTAGCTTGCTTTTAATAATAATAATCATCATCATCATAAAAAGTGAAAGCTAGTAATTCGATCAAGGTTCTGTACATTTCCTTTATAAAATACTCCAATTCAGTCTTTAACTAGCCTGTTGTTCCCGAGTATTGTAATACATACAAGTACATATGTAACCTCAAATTGACCTTTGCATCCTACAATATCTTGGGCTCAGTGGGATGAATTAAGAACAGACTGGAAATCTTAATTTTCTTGCTAGAGTGGTTTTAAACTAGACCCTTATTTCAACTTTAATATCCTTCTCATGTCTATTGTTAATGTATTGTATTCTTCTTTCAATCAGAATGGAATTTCCTTTTGAGAATATCATTAGTGCTTCCTAAATTGTTCTTTTAGATGCTAAGCTACAATGGTGATAGTTAGAAATATGTATGGTATATAACAAAAGTAATATAATGTGATATAACTATACAGATTTAGCCATTGTGACTTTAAAATAAAAAAAAGCATTTAACTTAAACTGTGCAGCATCTGCTACTCTAGTTCAGTAATTAAAAAAAACTCAGACAAAAAAGGCATAATTCTTCCTAAATCATCTCTTAACATACAAGTTGTTTCAAAAATTATGCCAACCCCTCTTCCTCCTCCTGATTTTGGCTCTGTATTCATTACTACACAGTGCCAAAGAGTGGGAAGAAACTTGGTTCCAATTACTAAAATTATTTAAATTAATAGATTCTAGATGGCTTCAGATAATCCTCACAAGATTAGTTTTTTAAATAATTCTCTGGATTAATTGTCTAAGGATTGACTATTTGCATGTTTAAAATCATAATAGATATAGCTGTTTCTTCAGGATAATAGTAGCACCTTTCAATTTGAAGTTGAATTGTCTGCTGTCAGACCTTATTTCCTGGACATTGACAGTTCAACTGTGGCAAAATATGTTCTTTACTAAACTTAGGAAATATAGGCTCACTTGACTTAGGTAAAGCTCAATAAAACTATCGCTGATTATAACTGACTGACTTTTCAAATTACTGTGTTTTGCTAACTGATTTCCCCAGAAGCGTGTTTTTTTGTTTTTTGACTTTTTAAGTATTTCTGCAACTGAAATCCAAGACAGAGATAAAAGGCAAATTCTTTTTTAAAAAAATATTGTGGGACAGTGTTTGCAAAGGGTTATTTGCATATGATCTTACTGAAAACTCCCTACGTCCAGCCTTACTTACTGAAATTAGCTGTTCCAGATTTATATTGATTTAGTGTGGAATTATATTTTTTTTAAAATGAAGCCAGAAGCTTGTTGCCATCACAGATTGCTCATCTGAAAGCTGAACTTGATACAGGAAAAGGAAAGCTGTTGCCATTAAGCAAGATATTTCTAGATGTCTAAAAAAATCAGTTGTGTTAACAGTGTGATTTGGTGAGCTTTGCTGGAATTGAGGAACAGTGGATTCTCTGCTGTAGTATAGTAGAAGTTACATAAATTTTATATGGAATAGATAATAGAATGCTTTATACAATAGTCAAACCAGTGCTTCTGTTGGAACAGAATTTTCTCAATTCCCTCCATGTCACCTTCTTCACAGTGCAGGCTTTCCCCATCTCTATAGCAACTGGGGCAGATCACATCTTTGCTGTGGGCCTGGGTTTAGGACCACCACTCAGAAAGAACTCTCCCATAGTCTCTGCTTCCAGCCACCACATGTGGCAGACTCCAGTCTTCCTTTGTAGCAGAGCTTTCACCAGGTGCTTAACTAAATGTCTTAATTTCTTCATGGGCTTTGAGATTTATCTCCTCACAACTGCTAGACCAGAAGAACAAAAACCAAAAACTTGTGGCTTTCTGCAGAGGATCTGAAGGACAGCACCTCTTTGCCTCATCACTTTCAGAAATGGCAGACACACATCAAGCCAGTTCCCAGCCAACAGGTGGGCAGGGTCTTTGCTGAGTAGGCTACAGGAGAGCCTGATTGGTGTGTGGATGTGGGGTTCATGCTGAGATAATTGAGTGGATTGCACAGAACCTGGCTTCATTGAGGCCAGAATTGATGACATGCAACTGAGAGTAGGTTGGGGGTTTTTTTTGTTTGTTTGTTTGTTTTTGTTTTGTTTTTTTGGGGCGGGGGGGATGTTTTCTCTCCAACCTCCCACATCATAGGTAAAGGAACCCTATCCTCACATCTTGCAAAACCAGCAAGGAAAATTTCACTGGAGTCTCCTCAATCTTAGGAGAGAATCTCAGGGAAAGATTCCCCTATAGCAACCCAGAGAGAGAAATTGCTGCTTCCAGCCAGTATAGTATGAATAATACATGCTTAGATGGCTGAGAAACCCCCCTGCTCTCACAGGTACTTTACCTGAAATATTTCAGATGTCATGAAAGGTGCCAGCTCTTGTGACTTTTCTTACACCAGTCACTAATTTGTCTTCAGTTGCTCCTGCTCACACCTTGTTCTCAGTGCCACCTCAGCTTGGATCCAGTAGCAAGGATCACCTTCCCTGGAAGCAACACCTACCTCTTCTCCCTTTCCAGTTTCCAGTGGTCCCCATAGGAGGCTACTATTTTCCTTATGAAGGCAAAAAGGACATTTGTGTGCAGATTGTCCTTTCAGCTGTCCCTTGCATTAGTCCCTTCCCCAGCCTCTCTCAGGGTTTGACCTATGTTCTGGTGATGACTGTTGCTCACAAACAGCTCTTAAAGAGACAATACAATTTTTAAAAATCCCTCATGAGAATCACCGTTCTACGTAGAGAAGGAGAAATTTCTAAAGCTGAACTTTTAATACTCTTAACACCAGGCTTTCCAGAAACATACATAAATGGGGGGGCGTCTTACTTCCCCGAGTGCTAATGGCTTTACAAAATGAAACACTAAAAAATAAAACACAAATCCTTTCCCCATCTTCAGAGTTAAATAACTGCTGAGTAGTTTCTCAGCTGGTTAGGAGCAGTGTGATTAAGGTGAAGTGGGAATTCTCTGGCAAGATTTTCTAATACCTAAGGACTATACACTTTTTGCTCAATTGGGAGGCATTTGTGAGTATGCACATGCAATCATAAAAAACACAACAACAGTAAATCAAGCCTACCTTACACTAGATTTTGCTGTACATTCAAAGCTTCCAAAAAAATCTCTGAAGAAATTAGAATTGCACAATGATGTATTTCTACATATTTGCTTGGTAAACCATTTGGAGAGCATGGAGACAAAGCAGTACTGAGATTTTAGAGATGGGAGGAAGTCCCTCACTGCTTCCATTGATCAATTCCTTATCTCAGCAGATGCTGCCTTTTAAGTTGCTGCTCCTCCAGGTTTCAGTGTAGAGACGACACATTAGGAGAAGATCATTGTTGCCTTTTTTTGAGTAGAAGACCAACTCTGATATTTACCGGAAAACTATCCAATTCCAAAAGATTCTTTGATTATTGAATTTCTTAAGTCTAGGCAGATGCTGTTTATGAGGTGTATTTCAGGGCTGGGCCCTCATTTAGGAGTGAACCATCTCAGTGTTGATTTATTTTTATTTAAATTTTTCTCAACAAAACTTTTCTAGCCTCAGAAGATGACCTCCATCTCCCACACACTGGATTTATAGAGCCAGTTTTGTAGACAGACAGATATTTTGGTAAGAACACCAGAATCTTTTATGGCACAAAGGAACAATGGCAAGCAGCCTGTTTTAGATCTCAGTTCTACATGGAGAGAGATTTTCTGGATGGAAATACTGGAATTCATCTTTTCAGCATTCTCTTCCCAAACCTTCAGAATATGACACCACCACCTACCTTGAGACTTTCTGAAATTATCTTTGGGGGAAAAGTCTCTCAGAAACACTTGAGCTTCAGTTACAAGGAGCATTTTCAATAAGCAGTACTCCCTTTCTGGACTTGTGATTTCTGCTTGCATGTCTATAAATGTTTATGGTATCATCCCTGATTTCCTGTGAAAGCGATACATGTCTATCTCTGCCTGACTACCTTCTCATCATATTAGGTGGAGCCCAGCAGCCCTTACCACAAGTTTTCAGAAACATGACTTTGAACAAGTGACAAAGCCAGTTAGAACTATCACCAATATCCAGTGTCTAAATGTGTTGTCCAAGACTATCTTTATCTGAGAGGAGAGACAGAAGAAAGTAATGTCCAATTTACCATTAGCACATCTCTCCAAAGATAAAATCTGACTCTACTCCTGGACTGCTGTGTTGTGTATGGATACCCACCACTATTCTCATTTTACTTCTAGCCAGCAATAGCAGGAAGTCAGTGTATAAAGATCTTGATCCAGATTCCATGCTAGCATCTGTTGGTGAACTCATTTTTAATATTATTTAAAAGCTACTTGAAGTCTATACCAAAGAAATTGATCATCAGTTCAGATACCAGGCCACATGACTCAGTGGCCTGGAAATGCATGCGAGAGGCATGTTCTCAGTGAAACTTCAGTTGCAAGTCTATAAAACATGGTATTTTTGTGATCTAAACAGGCCTGCATCCTCAAGGTCACCACAGTCTTCCTTTTTATAGTAGGAAGAGGTGGCATTCTTCTTCTCAATGAATCCAAATATCCTAAGTAAGTACAATGCAAAAGTTAGATGTGAGTAGAGCTTCAAGGGATTAAAGTTGCATAAGAAGAGGTATTCAAATCCTCAGTTATGACTTCTCATATTGCTGTGCATTTCATGATAACAGCAGTGATTCTATTGATGGAGAGATGACAGATAACTTATGAGAGGATCTGTAAGGCTACTACAGAGCCTTCCATCTTTGTTTTCTCAAACACTATTTGAGTCAGTATCCTCACTCCTTCTAATATAGTGTTGGTAGAAGGATGTTATAGGACTGGCTGCCTCAGTAACCCTTCAGTTCCTTTTCAAGCCTATGTGGATAGATTGAATTATGCAGTAGTTCAGATGAAGTCTAAAACATCTTGGCGTATAAAGCAGATAAAACTCTACTAGACTCAGATATACAGCAAAATGGAAGAAGTATTCAGTTGTGCAGCATGCTATCACCTGTCTCCCTTGAAGTCCCTTGTTTCTGCTTTGGATTACTTGCTAGCAGTAAAATAGCTGTGATTACATATCAGCTCCATAAGGGTATATTTAGCAACAGTATCAGTACATCCTCCTCTTATTCTGAATCATATCATATTTAACCATTCTGAAGCTGAATCCTTCAAAGGCCTTGTTCATTTGGCTGCTTCTTATATGGGATCCCCCTCCTTGAGGATTCAGCATACCATTTAGTAGTATAAAAGGACTTCCTTTTGAGCCTCTAGTAACTTGTTCTTTATGCAGTCTGTTTATGAAGATTGCCTTTTTAGTTGCTATTAAATCTGCTCAGAGATCAGGGAAATTTAGGCTCTTATGAGTGGTCTGCCTTCTGTGGTGTTCCACAAAGACAAGGTGAGTCTTGGGCAACACTTTGTGGTAAGACCTAAAGCTGCTTCTGATTTTCATTTAAATCACTTGATTCACCTCCCATTTTTCTTCACCAGGCCCCACAGAAAGCAGGAGGAAGCCAAACTACACATCTGACATAGTGATTTCTCTTCCTTACCACATGGACAGGCCAAGACTCTTCAGGAACTCCCCCAGACTGTGGCATTTGCAGTGATGGTTAACTGTCAAGCGTTATCCATTCAAAGGTTGCCTGAATGGGTATCCAATTCCATTGGGTTCTCTAATGTGATAGCTAGTTTATATCCATGCAGTTTAGAGTTTACTCCACCTGGGCTCAGCAAGCCTCTTTGGTTTCTTTAAGATGTTTCCCTTCTCCAAAAATTTGCAAGGCAGCTACAGAGAAATCAGTTCACATTTGTTTCATTCAGCACAATTCCTTAAGTTTCATAGTCAGATGTCTACTTTCATAGGACTGTCCTTCAATCCTATTTTACGTAGTTTATCCATTAGTTTGCTTTAAGAGACCCATACCATGAGGGTGCGCCAGTTTTTACCTCTTTTATGTTCACCTAGAGGCTCTCAAATAGATCATCACCAACCTCCTTTTGGACTTCAGAACAAGTTTATGTATTCTTGACACATAATGCAACATCTCCTCTTATTTTACCCTATCTATCTTTCCTGAAAAAGCTGTACTTCTCTGTACCATTATTCCTGTCATGAGGCTTATCCTACCTAGCTTCAATTATGCCAGTTAATTTAGTTTATGTATTAAAACTTCAGTTCTTCGTGTTTATTCGCCATACTCTTTGCATTTGTTTGTACACACCGAAGATGTTTTGCAGATTCCCTCACAGAATTCCTTCTTGTTGCTCCTATGACCCTATTGTAATTTCTGTATTCCCTTTCCCCCACCTAACCCTCTTTTAAGGTTGTCTTTTTTATATACTTACCTGTGGGTTTTTCTTACTTGTGCCTTTTGAGCATAGTTTACTCACTATGTCTGTGAGTCAGTGTGTGATGATACTCTTCCCCTTCTTGGCCAGGTGGGCCCCATCTTTTCCCAGCAGACCAGTTTCCCAGCATAGCATCCCATGGTTGAGGACTCTTCCAAAGTCCTTCTATCGACACCATCAGCACATTTATTGCATTCACCTGTGCAGCCTTGCATTCATCTCCAGGATGCACATGTCCCCTCCTGAGACCTTTTACTTGATTGGTAAAATGGCTAAGAACACAGCCTGCACCACAGCCCCTATACCCTAGCTTCTAGAGTCCTGTGGTCACTGCTGATTTGTTCAAGGTCAGATCTGACAGTATTATTAGTGCCTATGTGGATGAGCAGCATGAGTAGTGATCAGCTATGTTCCCTCTAAGCCAGTGGTACTCAAACTTTTTGCGAGCCGGTCCACATTCAGCCTTCCACCATTCATCGGGGTCCACAAGCAACTAGGGTAGGCCTACTGCCCTACCTTGCTACAAGATTTGGCAAAAGCTCTGTGTGTCTGTGTATCTGATTGGGGGGGGGTGTATGTTTGGGGGTGCCTCTGTGTGTGTGTCTGGGGGTGATTATTGGGTGGCCCACCCATGCGGGGGGGGGCACCTGTGCTGCAGGGCTCCGGGGCCAGCAAACTACACTCTAACCCCTGCAGCAGGGGTAGTTTATGCAACTCCTGGCCAAGAGCCTTCCCTGCCCATGCACTGGTTTCTCCAGCCAATCCACGGTTAGGCTCCTTTTCCACCCGCTTCCCTGAGTCCCGGGCGCCTTCCCAGCCGACCCCACTGCCATACTTCCCCCGCTGCTCACTCCAACCCTGCTAAAATCCCCCCTTCCTGCTTGCCTGGTCGTGGAGCTGCTCCCTGGCCACAAGCTGCTGCTGCCCCAACCATCATCAGGGTGGGAAGATTCAAACCGACGCAGCTGCCTGCCAGCTGGAAGAAAGCATCTTCCGGTTCGCTAAGGTCCGTGGCTGGGCTGTGCGCTGCCGGCAGCGATCTGTGCGCTGGAGAGTAATTATAACTGCGTGTGCACGCACGCGCACAGCTTACAGGGAACATTGCTTCAGGTTCGGATTTTTCATGCAAATAGGTCACTGTCGCGGTCCACCAGAAACGTCTTTGCGGTCCGGATTGTGGACCGCGGGCCGCCGTTTGAGTACCCCTGCTCTAAGCTGTGCGTGTGTGCGCATGCACACACATTGTGAAACCCACGCACACAACAAAATAAAGCATGCACAAAAAAAATTAGCAGTGCTGATATTTATATGCTACTTTAAGAAGGCAGTTTCGAGTAACATGTTTCAAAGGTTTTGTAATTTATAAAATCATTCCCACCACCAACTCAAAATAAAATTTAAGATATGATTTGAATTATACACACTTACTTCATTGTACTCACAAGGTTGACCACACCCACTGGAGCGCACACAAATTTGGAGACTGGCTTCAAAAATTTGCACAAAACAAATTTTTTGCGCACACAGCCTATGAAAAGTTAGAGGGAACACTGGTGATCAGATGGATGGATAACCCCTGATAGTTTTTCTGTAATGTCTTAGACATGGGGTACAGGCAGACAAAAGTCCTCCTGGGACATCCCAGGACAATATGTTGATATTACCAGTAAGTTTTATTAGAACATAAAAGAGAACATTAGTAGGGAAAGGACTTTTTCCTTTAAAGCTTCCAAAAGTTTAGTACAAAAAATAAATTAGAGTAATTTATATAAATTCTAATATACATACACAAATATTACACAAGTTCTCCTTTAGCACTTCTACTTATTAACAAGCTGTTTTGCCTCTAGTATTCATCTTGTTTCATTTTACTCAGTGAATAATTATTGTAAATACTGTAGATTTCCAAATGTCATGTTAATATGTTGTGATATTTATTTCAGCTTATGAACTCTCATAGGTTTCAGAGATTACAGAATACAAATGATCCTATCTTTAAAAGGTGACTAAAATGTTTCTTTTTAAATGTAGCTCACATTTCTTTGTAGTTCTAGTTATTGACAGATGGGTGACAATTTTGGTTTCTCTTGACTTCTCAGTTTGAATATATTTCAAAACTACAAATCCAAAATAAGGCTATGTTGTATAATATACAGTGTAGTGAAGTGGTTTTATTTTTTTTTATAGCACAAATTTTCATGACAATGTACAGCCTCACCTTGTCTTATGGAAATAAAACTGAATATGTAAGCATATAAACATTCTGTAAGGTGCACCTGATTCTGTTATAGTTTCAGATTCTTTTTGTTGTGTGGCAGTGTTCTGAACAGAATGGCCATGTTAAAATGGCAGAAACATGACTGTAAAATACACATTATATTCATTTCAGTCTGCATGTTGCTAGTGACAGGTGCTCAATGGTTGTCAGGATCCTTGTCAGCAAAGAGACTCCTTTGACATTAAAGTCACCAGCTCAGTCCTGATGCTATATGACTCTATTGGCAGGTCCATCAAGCTGTGGCTGATCAGTGAATGTCAGAGCTGCTGCTGCTCCTCTGAGATGTCACCAGTCCCCTGTGTTTATGGTTTGGCCTCGCTAGTTGTTTGAACTTACCACACTTTCCAACAGCTCTCCTCTGGGAAATGAACTGATAGGTCATGGGAATATAGGTATCTTCAGGGCACACAAAGTCTCATCCAAAGTGACTTACACAAAGGCTTGTAATGATTACCTTGACTCTAAGTCAATCAATGGTGGGAGCACTTAGGGACTCATTAAGTGGCATTTGTGGTGTCTGTAACCTAGGTTTTGAGCTGTATTTCAGGGAAAGTGGTGACAGCCTTTAATGTCTAATTGACCTCTTCTCTTTGATTCACTTTCCATATTTGCCTCTGATGTGGTCCCTAATGGCAGCAAACAGCACTGCTCAGCATTCTGAACTTCTGTTCAGAGCTTCAGCACCTCAGCCTGGGTAGCTGTGTCATGGTAAGTACTTGAAGGTGTGTGCATGAGAGATGGCAATACTGAACTTGCATTCCCTTGTTTACAAACATACTAAAAGCTAATTTACTTCATTTCCTTATCTGATATTAGCCTCTGTTCTTATGGAAGGGCAAAAATGAATGTGTGTGTATTTAAAAGGAGCTGGGTCAGGTTTGTAGGCCTACAGTTTAGCTCACCATCCTCCCACCTCCAAAGTGTATGCAATTCTTTATACGTATAGTGTTTTTGCTTCCAAAACTAATGTCTAATAATCATTTTTATTTAAAACAAAAAATGATTAATGGAAAGCCTGCACTCATGAACAACTCAACAATAATAAATCTTTATGTATGCATAATGAGTTAGTTTTTATTGAGATATTTTTAGTCACAGCCTTTCCAAGGCTATGGTTTTGTTTTTTTTTAAATAAAAAATAGGAATCATGGATGATGAAAGGCTTCCCAAACTATGTTACATCTGAATGTCAGAGGCAGATATAAAGGGTGGCTTGTTTGTTAGCTCCCTTTGGTTATAGATCAGGAGTGGTCAAACTTAGGGAACTCAAGAGCCAGCCAAGTTAATTATTAAACCTTCAAGAGCTGCACTGAGGCATATAGCAATATTCTTTTACCTAAGAAATTGGTTTGCTGATCTTCCACGAGCCACACTTTTTCATTCAAGAGCCACATGAGGCTCCTGAGCTGCAGTTTGGTCACATCTGTTATAGATACAGCAGAGTATTTAATGGGAGATAAGGTGGGCTGCTTCACCTGCCCAGGAAGCAAAAGACAACGAAGGAGATGGATAGACCTTGCCCAGTTGCCTCGGCAGAAATTGGAGGAAGCAGTACCAACTAGCTCTTCCAATGTTCTATACTTCCTAAGATGTCTTTGATAGTGGGTTATACTGCCCCAGTGCTCATTCAGTGGGTCACTTCTTCATCTCCCTTAGTTTCCATAGTGGAGACTGGCAGTGCTTCCCTGCAGGCTAGATCCAGGTCCGGCCCTTATTCAACCTTGAAAAGGGTTGAGGCGTATTCATCTGTCCAGATGCAGAAATGTGTATACTGTTTCCTTTACAAACTGTCATTGAATTGCCAGTACCTCTGTTGTTATCCTACCCATAGACCCTTTATATAAGCAGGACAGATAACTGTCAATGAAACTTAATTACCCTCTGAAAGGAAAAAACAGCTATTTCAGAAATGCAGAAAGGAATCCTTAGGAAGAAAACCAGTTTATGTTACTGATTTCCAATTATCTTTCTTAGTCACAGAGTAAATTTAAGAACAAAAAAGTTAAAACTGATAGAATATCTACCTTGATATTGTCTTAAAAAAAAAAAAAAACAGAATGAGACCTGTTCCATGTAGCAATGAGTCCTCTTCAAATTCCTTAGAGATGAAAAACATGTAAGATTGATTAACAGATATAGGGGCAAACAAAGCTGCTTGAGTATAACTGTAAATGATGATATATAACAAATGGTGCTTGTTTTCTTTACAGATTGAAGACTATGACTTGATAGCAAGTATGATGGGAGCAAAGTGCAAAAAACTTCGTACATTGGATTTGTGGAGGTGTAAAAACATTACTGAAAATGGGATAGCAGAACTGGCTTCAGGGTGTCAGCTCTTGGAGGAGCTAGACCTTGGTTGGTGCCCTACACTGCAGAGCAGTACTGGCTGCTTCACAAGCCTCGCACGTAAGCTCCCAAACTTGCAAAAGCTCTTCCTTACAGCCAACAGGTCTGTGTGTGACACAGACATTGAAGAACTTGCTGCTAACTGTACTCATCTACGGCAGTTGGATATACTGGGTAAGGAAACACATGAATTCTTGCATTATTATTTTTTTATATGTTGTATCCTGGTAGAAAGAGAAGATTAGATGTTGCATAAAAGAACACTTGGTTCCAGTTCTTAAATATTCTTAAAAAAAAAATAAGTCTCAATAAATCAAGGTTAAAAATTACTCATTTGCTGTAAGGTCCCATTTTAACTTCATCAGCCATATGGCTTGATTTACTTTGGTAAGCAGTTTTATTAAGATAATATTAGTATAATTTATTATTTCTAATAAATCAGTCTTTATTAGGATTTTTAAGGATTACAAATTCTTAACACTTTTATGGCTAAAAAAAGTCTTTGTGGTTACTGTTCCTGGTTTTCGTTGGCCTTTTTTCCCTTTTACGGTATTTGTGTGATGTGTCATAGACTATATTTCTAAAGTGTGAATCTGTTGCTCAGATAAGCAGACTTTCCTTGCACAGCACACATGAAGTAGAACAGAATAATATTCTCCATTGTTTTCATGGTGATAGGTTCCAGAAGGGTAGCCATGTTAGTCTGTATACAGCATAAACAACGGAAGTCCTGTAGCACCTTAAAGATTGACAGATTTCTTCAGGCATTTGCTTTTGTGGGCTAGCCCACTTCTTTGGGCATAAGCTTTCGTGAGCTAACCCACTTCATTAGAAGTGGGTTAGCCCACGAAAGCTTATGTCCGAAGAAATTTATTAGTCTTTGGCTATGTCCACACGTACATCGTTATTTTGAAATAAGGTATTTTGAAATAAACTCCTTATTTCAAAATAAATTAATTCAAATTAAGAAAATGTTAATTCGAATTAAGGGAGAAGCTCAAAGCGAAATAGCATGTCCAAACACAGGGCTTGCTATTTTGCTTTGGGAGAGGGGCACCATGGGAGGTGTGGCAACATGGCCTCCTCCCTGGGCCATGCCCCACCCAATATAGACTAAAAGAAAGGCACCCTGGGAAGGAGAAGGGCAAAAGTGTTATTTCAAAATATTGGTTATTTCGAAATAACACGCCCAAACGGCATTATTTTGAAATAACTGTTTCAAAATAACAGCCGTTTCAATTTAAAGAAGGTTTAAACTATTTTGAAATGACAGCTCTTATTTCGAAATGATGGAGCCTGTCATTTCAAAATAAGAATGCATCATGTGGACCTAATGTCTTTTATTTCGAAATAACCAGTGTTATTTCGAAATAAAAGAGATGTGTGGACATACCCTTTAAAACACAACAGGACTTTTGTTGTTTTTTCCATTTTTTTTTTGTTCCATTGTGTTTATCACTTTTATTGAAAAGTACTTTACAATGCAGCTTATTTTTGTTTTCCACTGAGTCAGAAAGGAAAAAAGTAACTTTTTGCAAAGTATACATTTCTAGCCTTTTGTGGCTCTTACAAACGGCAGTATCTTTTGCAATCTGAAGTAGAATATGCTTTAGATTCTTGGATGAGTAATTTGTGAAGGGAAAAGTGTCTCTACAAAACATCACGTTAATCTTGTTAGGCTGGAATGCAGAGTTTCATTGTTTTAAAATGGTGGAGGACTGCATTCATTGTCATGAACCAAGATTTTCTTTAGGGACAAGTTCTTGTACACTTGATGGATATTTTCATGGGTTTAGTTCAAAGAGGAAGATAGATGCCTAAAAAGAAGCAATTAAGTTAATTCAATATGAGTCATGAAAAGAACAAATTTTAATATTTATTTTGCAAGAGGCTGAGAACCCTCCACTTCCATAGTCTCCAGGGGGTGATTAGAGCTATCATTATCTCTCAGGGTTCTCTTGTTCATGTGCAAGAATATTTACAACATGGCTTCTAATTGTTGAACACTCCTACATAGCTCATACAGTAAATACCATATAGCACGGTTTCATGCTGTTATGTCCTTCAAGGCCACATCCAACCAGCCTTAGAAAGAAAGGAAAAGAGATTAAAGCTTACTCCACCCAGAACAAATTGTTCAAAACCTAGATATACGTCCTTTGTGGTATGTTTTAAGTTAATCTGCTTTGCAGCTAGATTAAAAAAGGCTTATTTTATAATCATACAAAACAGATCTCCAAAAGGCTTACTGAATTAAGCATTTTATAAACATATACATTCTTTTGGCCACCCACTCTCATGCTTATCTATTATGATGGCATTATGTCTGCCCACAAATCGATCTGACCTTTTCACTGGAACAGAAAGACTGAGCAATGAATAGTTCGGTTGTTTCTCCTGTATAATATCCACAGGCTCTGCTTCCGCTTTGCCAGTAATGAAGGTTTGTTGCCACAATCTTTCTTAATATTTCAATTCACTTGTTGACATGTATATGCTAAATAATATTGGAACAGTGAAAGGAAAGGCATTGAGTTCCTCTGTAACTACTGTTAACAAGTCAGATTGCATTATTGCATACATTATAGAAAACTGTTCATAATGAGACCACATGTGGAGTTAAAATTCTTCACCTACTAAATCCAATCACCTATCCTGAAAATAATGTGGTTTCTTGTTCATGGAAGTTGTTATGGAGGCATCTTGCTGGGAGAGTCTTGGAGCCCAGTTGCCTACCCTGGTAGAGGATGTCTCAACACATCCCAAGTATATTGAATCAGTTGCTTCATTGCACCAAATACTGTGTCAAACCAGTAAACAACTCCCTTCCATTGTAGGTATTACTGAGAACCTGGTTGTTTCCTCTGTCCAGCCCTCCCAGTTCCGGCAGCAGCAGCAAGGACTTTCAGATATCCAAATCGTACTGTAAGAGAGCAGCTTAAAAATCACAAGTCAGACCCATAAAAAGTCATGGTGTTATCTTTAGTGATCAGGCTGTTTGGGAATCTAATTTCTGAAATTCACTTGCCCACTCCCAGTGTGTGTGGCAATCTTACAGTGTTGCCAACTCTAACAAATATAGGTATAGTAAACTGATTTTTGTCCCCCTGTGAGAGTCGGAGTCTTTTGTGAGAACTGAGATTGGGGTTTCAGTGTGGGAGGCACTGTACATATGCTGGTAAAAGACAGTTTTTGCACTGAAGAATTTACATACAGTCAGATGTATAGTATAGCCACAAATATGTGACATGGGAGCAAGAATTTGGACTCAATAAATTTATCTCAGATACAGGCTGCCATTAGATGGGAAAACTTAATTTCTGCTGAGGTGGACTGGATTCAAACTGATGACTTATAGGTGAAGTCTCCACAGTGCAGTAGCAGTAGTTCCCATAAGCACTACTGTTGCACTTTCAAGGATGAAGCTTTCTGTGTTTTGTTTTGTTTTTGGGTTTTTTTTTTTTTTAATTAAGCTTTTACTTAATCTGGGTCCTTTACATGCTGACATGCAGACAGGATCTCCCTAACATTGCTCTGTCTTGGCCTACCCTAATTCTGACAGACCCTGTTTTTAAAGAGAGAACCTCCCATTAAGTGAAACCAAATACTGAAAATACAACATTAAAACACATAATATAGCACAATATCCACATTAAATTCTACATTCAGTGTTTTGAAATAAATCATTCCAATAATTTTGCCAGTGTCTTTACACTAACTTTTATACGTATAATTATTTTCATTCCAACCTGGATCATCTGCAAGTTTTGTATCCAGAGCCTTCAGATCTACATCACAGACCTCTTGTATTTTATCTGTAAAATTGACAGGTGGTAGAAAGCATACCATTTCCTTCTGTGGAGCAGCTAATACGGAGAGTGACAACACACATTGCCATTGAATTACACAGATATTTGTAAGACAGCAGTGGACCCATAAGTATTGTGTGAGAAAGTCTCTCTCTCTCACTCCCCTAGAACTGTGTGAAGGCTGCAGCTTTCACATTATTGTGATGCTGTCTAAGTGAGTACTGCTAAGCGTGGACTAAAATGGCATTCATCACAATAAAGAGTTGGCAACCTTGACTTGGTTTCATTCTGATTTTGTTAAAGCCTATAAACTCAGCAGGATGAACTCCTCCTGTTCCAATTACAGCATTTAACTCCATGGTGCTTCATGGGCAGGCAAAAATGAAGCGTCTTCTGAGAAGATTTGTTGGGCTGCAACCAATTTGATTTATTCATTTGCTAAGTATACGAAGAGATCTCACAAAACTGAGTGACTGGGCAGCAAAATGGCTTATGAAATTCTGTGTTGGTAAATGCAAAGTAATGCACACTGCTATTCATTTGAAATGTGGGGTCTAAATTAGCTGTTAGAAAGAACTAAGTAAAGAGATCATAGAGTCGCTGTAGATCATTCTCTAAAAACATGCACTGAACATACAGCAACAGTCAAAAGAGCTAACAGTGTTGGGGAGTCATTAGGAATGGGATAGATAATAAGAGAGAAAATACCATATTGGCCCTTTAAAATCCATGTTATGCCTATCTCTTAAACGCTGCATGCAGATCTGGTTGCTCCATCTCAAAAAAAAAAGAAAAATTGAATTGGAAAAGCGACAGAAAAGGGCAACTAAAATGATCCGTGGTATGGAAAAGCTTCCATGTAAGAATTGATTAATAATATTGAGACTTGCTTCGAAAAGAGACAAGTAAGGTGGAATGTGATAGAGAATAATGACTGATGTGAAGAAAGTAAATAAGGAAGTCTTTATTTGCTTCTCAAGATACAAAAACCAGGGCTCACCAAATGAAATTAATAGGCAGTGGGCTTAAAACAGTCAAAGGGAAGTATTTTTTCACCTGATTCACAGTGTTTGGAACTTCTTGCCCCAGAGGGTGTTATGAAGGCCAAGAATATATAACAGGGATCAAGAAAGAACTAGCTAAGTTCATGAAGCACAGGTCAATCAATGGCTATTAGCCCAGCTAAGCAGGGACTACTAGTTGCCAGAGGCTGAGAATGGCTGACAGAATGAATCACTTCAGGATTTCATTTCAAGAATTCATGTTCTATTCAGAAACAACGAGAGTCCTGTGGCATCTTAAAGACTGACAAATTTCTTTGAGCATAAGCTTTCAGGGGTTCCAACCCACTTTGTCAAACACATCTGACGAAGTAAGTTGGAGCCCACAAAAGCTTATGCCTAAAGAAATTTGTTAGTCTATAAGGTGCCATGGGACTCTGGTTGTTTTTGTTCTGCACAGACCATCACTGCTACCTCTCTGGAAATGTTCTATTCATTTCCTCTGAAGCACCTAGCGTTGGCCACTGTTGGGAGACAGGATACTGACACTAGACTACATTGGCCAGTGATCTGACAGACTGTGGCCAGTCTTATGTTTTTGTATTAAGTAACTGGACACAGGTGTTTTTGACTTTAAGCTTTTAAAACATTTTAATGGGAGCATGTACTACTGTCCTATGCCATACAATTTTGGGCTTCAAGAATTTTCTTTAGTTACCTTGTTGACAGCTACTGTACATGGTTCTTTTGAACAGTTGGCAGGATTGGTGGATTGGATATATTAGCACAATATATAGGAATGCTGATTTACAGCTAAGAAACAAAATTGTCCCACTGAACAATTATTGCTTTCAGGCACTCGGCTGAGCCAGTGCCAGATAATTTTGCCAGGGAACAAATTGAACAACAAAGTAAAATGACAGATTTTTAAGGCACCTGCTGTGCATTTGCACTGAGCAATGGGCAATTAATTGGAGTAACAAAGCTCTAGTAAATAGAGATGAGCCCAGAATAAAATCCCATGTTCAAACCCATGCCCTGCTCCCCATCCCACCACCCTCAAAATCTTGGATCCCCCTGTATAGGTAAGTAACATGATAAGATATCCCTTCTGTGAAGTGGGAAAGAATCAAAGGTGTGTGCTGTGCCCATGTTTTATAGAAAAAGAGAAACATTTGAATTGTACACAGCACAGGTAATGTTAAAAGCGTAGAAGTTGCCATATTTCTTCTTCCACAGTCATCTGTTGGTGGAACTTAGTCACTAACATGACTTTTTTACCTATAAGAAATGTATTTCTATTACAGTTCTTTGTTTGTAGGGAACATTTGCAGTTCTTTGGGAATCCTGGTGTGTGTTAACATCCATATTCTCTATGATCCTCGTCCAGCTCCCACTGATCCCATTGACTTCAGTTAGCATTATAGCCCTTAGTGGTGTGTATTTGTTGCAGTATTATCTCATAAGTGGAGAGAACCAGGGTATAAGGACATGGGTTAAGTATGACCTTTTGCTACAAACTCAGGGCACAGAATCAAGATACTTAGACTGTGGGGAAAAGCCATCTTACCGTAGCACATTAGGGTCAGATCCCACAGTCCAGTTACTCAGGACAAGCATTGGAATCTTGGAGTTTTTCCTGGACAAGAAGAAAACTGTAGGATTTAGAAGTTACACCTTGGCAGTCCCACAGACCTTTTAGGGTCAGAAGTGTGTAAAAACTTATGAAAAGAACCCTTCATTTAAAATGTAGTTAAAATAAATGTAATGAAAAAGTAGTGAAGTAAACTTGAAATGAGGGGTAAGGTGTAGAAGATTTCTTGCTACAATATACATGACAGTTTTAACAAAGGTTCAATTCACATTACATTTTTAAAGTTATCTTTTCTTTTTTTGTTTTTAAACAGGGACACGGATGGTAAGCCCTGCATCTTTAAGAAAATTGCTGGAGTCTTGTAAAGATCTTTCTTTACTTGATGTGTCCTTCTGTTCACAAATTGATAATAGAGTTGTCCTAGAACTGAATGCCAGCTTTCCTAATGTGTTCATAAAAAAGAGTTTCACTCAGTGACTCACTACATATGCTAGGGGGAATTCATTTGACAGTGTTGCTTCCTGTGAATCTGTGATCGTATTTGTCTTCAAAAAAATAAATCTTCCATAAAATAGAGGAAAAATGTTAACTATATTCACAAAATGAATGCATATTATGTATTTGGTGGGGAGCTCTTATTATCCTGTTCTTAGGAGCTATTTCACCTTTTGTTAATTGGTAGCACCGCATGCTTTTTAAACAAACACATGTGGCCTAAATTAGGGAAGATGACAAAGAATATTCTTAATTCCCTTTAAAAGAAAATTTTGTACAATAAAATACATTAAAACCCTAGAGAAAGTAAAGTTGCATTTAGCAGTAGAGCACTGATGGGGTCTTTTTTCTGTTTTATAGGTGGTAGTGTTTTAATTTTGGCCTGTAGTGTAAGACCTTGTGATCTGGCCTGTAATGTGGTGTTTGAAAAATTGTTTAAGCTAGTGTAAAATCTGGCTAGACTAAAAAGTCACTTTTTTCTCCACTCCTTTTGTAGACAGTGATTAATCTCTATTTTAAAACTCAGATATGTCTGCTAAGAGTCTTTTTCCCTTTAAATAGATGAAACGTAGCTATGTTTTACAGTTCAGCTTAAATGACACAGCAGATAAATACAAAAACCCACCACATAAGTTAATAGCAGAAAATAAAACGCAAGAAGAGTATCTGCTTCTTCCTGTACTGGGTGTGAAATTTGTATCAGGTATTTGTTGTCATAACTGACAATGCACAGAAAAGCCAAAAGCAATTTTCTTTTCAAATGTATTTTATGTCAAGGTGTGTTGACTTGTGGTATATCTGCCTTTCACTTGAAAAACCATAAAAATGTTACTCAGGATAATGTATTAGAAATTCTTCCTTATATTGGATACACACCTCCTATCAAGTTTAAAAACAAATATTTGGTGTTCAGTAAAATCACGATGAAAATGTTGGGTTTGTGATTTGGCTACGTACTAATTTATTCTCAGATGTTTATTTTTGCATCAGAAGATACAATATCTTTGGTAATCTAAGCTCTTTTAGCTACTGTTAAGTCTTTGGAGTAGAGGGATGGTGATGATGGTTTTCTTTTACTTTCTGCACTTCTCCAGATCAGACATTGTCGTCTCCATGACAGCACCAATGCTATTGTGAATTGGTATTTACAGTTTATGCTCCTTATTTACATAACTCCCACCTCTTGAGACATTACTGGTAAATGCAGACCATCAGACAGGGTATCTCATTTGGGATTAACTACTTTATTATCACCTTTATAGACGATGCTGTGCAATGTTTCTACTTTAGTGAAAAAGTGGGCAAAACTTTTTGCATGGCAGGAGACCATCACTGGACAGAAGATCATCAGCAAAGAAAATTGAAACAGATGCAGTAAATATCTGTTCCCTGGAAAAGAAGTGCCTCAAAGCAGCAACGAGCCAGTGACCTCCACGGACCTAAATTAGAGTTTCTGAACTCTTCATTCCAGTGTCAGTTTTTTATAAACTATTTTATGAAACAGCTAAAGAACACATTTGCTTTTATAAATCTCTGGTCTGGTTTAAAGTGCACAGAATCTTGTAGAAAATTCCAAATCCAAAGAAAAGTGCACGGGTGTCTGTCATTCACACACACACACACACACACACACACACACACACACACACACACAC
>ML681979.1:46367310-46395221 GCA_007922195.1 Podocnemis expansa | reverse complement strand
ACACACACACACACACACACACACACACACACACACACACACACACATGCGTGCACACGCGTGCACACGCGCACACACACACAGCCCCACCATATGATTTTTAGGAAGGTGCCTCCATTCAGTTTGTCTTTCAGGATACTGGAGATAACTTAGACTTGTTTCCATCTAGACATCTAGTCAACTTACAGAGGTCTGCCCTAGAATCATTCTGTGCAAGAGCCAATATTATTTTGGGCATGCTTACATTAAACTTATATAATGTGTTTACAATCTATAGTGTAAATTTATTTTTAATGTAATGTATTTATAGCGTATTCATTGTAAATGAGAATTAAACATCAATGTCCCAGTTACATAAGAACGCAGCTTCAGCCCATGACCGTTTACAGATACTGATTTTAAAAAGTATTGTTTTTTGTTGTGAAATTTCACTCCTCAGGATGCGAATGAACTTTTATCTTTATTTTTTCTTCTAATAAAAGCTTCTTGGCTTATGCTTTTAATTGTAAATAGAATTGGATTTGTCTATAATAAATGTAGTTGTACTTTATGCCTTCCAAAGTATTAAATTAGTCAAATAGTATAGTCTTACTTCTGCATGTAAAAACCATTTAAATGGTACTGTGTAAAGGCTCAGGGGAGACTGTCAGTCTCTTTTGCTTCATTATGAAATTTAACAAAGGTCTGAATTGGTTTTTGTTTTGCTTCTGTTATTCAAACTAAAGGATCTCTTTCTATTTGTCCCTTAAGTTTGATTTTCAGTTTCTGTTTGAAACAATCAGTAGTGGCCAAAGATCTGGTTGGATGATGTTATCACACTTTCTGATGAAGTGAAACCTAATTAATGAAAGGGAAATGATTTTTTTCCCCATGGACTGTTTAAAACTTCTTATTTTGCAACCATGTATTTAACTTAAGTAAATGAGAAAAAGGACATCTTTATCTATAATTTGATACTCTGGCCCTTCAGCTAGTGGCTGAACCACATTTTTAATACCTCCAAGAAGTCTCCCAGACTTGACATTCTTGATATTTCTAAAATAAAAAGTGAAAAAACAGTTTCAGGCCTTTCTTATATATCATAAAGAAGCAAAAATAAGTTACAATCTCAGTTCTAACTGATTTTTACCTCTTAAGATTTTGTTATTGATCATCTTATTTAAAGTTGTTCAGCAGATTTTTATTTTAGATTATTTCTGAAACACTGAAATTCAGAGTAAGATTTTCATCCAACTAGTGACACAGAACAATCTAAGAATTACTATTAGATTGTCACAGTTGCATCACAATTGTTAATGCCGTCAACATTTCCATTGTAAAACATTTCAAAACACCTGGAAACTGAAATACACATGGAATTTCTCTTTATCCACAAGTCAGGGTCAACTTGGTCAACATTTGTGCAGACTTTCCCATGCTGCTTCATCAGTATGTCTTAGGGCCGCCTGTCTACATGACTACTTCTCTGAAACAAAGTAGGGTGTTCATTTAGCAATGAATAGCTATTCCAGAATCAATTTCTGACCCTATTGCTGTGTTAAAAACCCATGCAACCAAGTGACTGCAAACTTCTGTAAAATGCTGAAAGGAAAGACTTGGAAACTTAGAAAAGAGTATATTTTCCCCCTAATCTGTCAGCCTTTATTTCTATAACAATAGGAGATAACATGTAATTTTTAAGTTAAACTCATCCCTACACTCAGAAACATAAACTATTGTAAAGTTGCAAAATAAACATTATGTGATCTTATGACTCCTAGAATCCCTGGGTTTTAGTGCAAAAATAACTGTGTATACGCCCCTTAAAGGGTAAACATTCTAATCACTTCTGCAGGACTTTTAAATCCACTAAAGTAAGATAAAATGTGGCACTTGCTTCTAATATATAAGGTTTGTAGTTTTGTGTTACATATTGGTATGTGTATTCATTACTACTCTTTTCCAAACGTTGAGAACTTTGCATTCAGATATACTCCAGACCCATATCATCATGTAAATAATTGTTCCTATTGTAATGCACATACAAATACTTTATTAAATTAAACATTTTCATAATGAAGGTTGTTGGTTTGGGGACTTCACTAATTTTACCATTGAGTTGAATATGTTGGAGCCATCTGTGTCCTTGTTTTTGTTGTCATGAGGGCACGTGCACTGAGGTGGAAATCATTAAAGAGTCACATCAACTCTGCCATACATTTTATTATGTTTAAGAGAAATGTTACAGCTATTTGACCTTTTCAGGGTTAAGTTAATTGAAACACACTCTTAAGGTTTCATGAGCTATTTACTTTTTTTTTTAAACATAAATCTCTTCTGAAATGCTGCCATATTACTCTGCTTTGAAAACTATAATAAAATAAGTTTTTAATTTGTATTTGAATAATAATTCTCATAAATTGCAAATATTGATCTTGTCAGTAAGGGTGAAGAGACAGTGTATTATTTTCCCCCTCTTTGTTTGTGTCTAAATTTCTTCCCAGAACAATTCATCTGTCTCTTTATTGAATGAGTGTAGGGAAGGAAAACAGCTGCATAGTATCTTTCCTCACTTTTTAATCAGAATCCTAAGGCTTAATGATTTCAGTAATTATTTCTTAAAGTAACTAGAGTTGTTAGCAGTGTGAACTCAGTAAAATGGAGTCACTGTGTTACCTTGGGGCAGGAATGTTGCTGCCCCAGGGAAAGACTTGGGGCACAGGCACAGGCCCCACCCCCTAGGCCATGATCCGGCGCCCCAGGCTTGATCGTGCATTGGGCTCCTGCTGCCTCCAGCCTGGCCCTAGATCCCCAGCTGGGTTCAGGCTGGGAGAGGCAGGCACCGCCACAGGAGTCCTGGCCTCAATCCCCAGATGGGGCCAGGAGAGGTGGGCGCTGTGGCGGGCGCCCTGGCCCCAGGTCCCTGGTCTGGGACAGGGCCAGCCCAGACACTCGGGGCACGGGTGCCAAAACTCGGGGAACGTGCCCCGTCTGCCAGGCACTGGCAACACCCCTGCCTTGGGGTCAGATCATAGGACCATGGAAGACCAAATGGGAAGAAGTTCACTTTGTGGGGACTGAGGGATTCTTTACCATATTGCTGCTGTCAGAGGGGAGAAGATGTGGCTAATAGTAGATCTGTTGTGAGATTCTGTTGGTCAAGCTTCCTTCATCCCATGGAGGAGCAAAATAAAAAGTGTGTTTGCTTCTGCTGTCTTGAAGCTGCAGTTGTAGCTGTGCAACAGGTCTGCCAGTACTTTGCAGCTTGTGCGAGAAGGATTCCATCCCTGTCACCATACAAAAATCTACATAATGCTCATTTCTGCAAGAAGGCCCCTAATAATCTGGAATGAACAGTTCCTCACTTTCTTATATACAGCTAGCTCTGCTCCTACTGGTAGTTTGTTTGCACTTTGTTCTCCTTCATCGGTCAATCTCTACCTTTTGAGTGGAAAAGATCTCTGCTACTCTGTGGAGCATCATGGTGGTAACATGCTTGAGGAGACACAGGACCTGTGAACCTGGCATTGTCCCTTCATTTTGCTGTGTCTATTGCTTGAACTTATTCATTACCCCAAAGACAGGTCTTTTTTCAGTTGCAACCACCATCTCTAAGCAGGCAATCTGACCAGTGTAAGGTTCCCAGGGTCAAAACAGGAGGTGAGGGTGCACTGCAGGGCTGAGAACCTCCTTTTTCATTCCAACTAAACCTATCAGGCTTCTTGACCTCTTCCTTCCAGGATGCCTTGTAGGGCATGAGTTTCCCTTCTTCCTTCTCATCTTCTTCCTTAGGAGCTAGGAAGGAGGCTGAAAAGAATGGGTAAAGATACCCTCTGTATAATTTAGGACAGTGGTCATCAAACCACGAGTTGCAACCAAGTACTGGGTCATAGACCCATTGGTTCTGGGTTGTGGCACTGCCACTACAGCTGGCGGAGGGGAAGTTGAAAAGGATGCTGGCAGTTCTGCTGCTACCTGCAGCCCAGGGCACCCAGAATCCTTTGAAATTTCCCCCAACTGCTTCCACCCAGGGGGTAGCAGCTGTGGGAAATTGACAAAGACACCAGCAGCTCTACTAAAACCTGACTCTCCAGAGTGCAAAGTGTCCTCATTGATTTCTTGTGGCTGCTACCCCGGGTGCAAGCAGCTACAGGAGATTTCAAAGGACTGGGGCTGCCCTGGTCTGCAGTGGAGCAGGATGGCTGGCATTCTTTTAAACTTCCTGTGGCTGCTACCCCTGATCTGGGTACCAACAGCCCTATGTTTCTTTAAGCCTGGTGCCTGGGACCCCATCCTCCCACCGCAACCCGCCAGCCGTGGTCACTGCCAAATTTTCAGAGGGCATCCCCCTTTTCTTTTTTCAGCAGGGGGTCACCACATGGCTAAAGGGCCCAGAGCTGGGTCCCAAGACAAAAAGTTTGACAACCACTGCTTTAGGAGACTTACAGCAGCCTTCTTTTTGTCAAGTATGTACAAGCAAAGGCCCAGGAAGCAACACTATTCTCTCCACCCACTGTGGGTCATGCAGGTGGGCGTCTCTCACTGAACATCAGAAAAGATGTACCTTAAAGATCACAGTGAGGACACTTGATCTGTAATCTAGAGCAACATACTGAACAGGACACAGAAGATGGCAATGATAACTGTCTTGAGAAAGTTGCTGACAGTGACACCTGTCCTAAGAAGGGCAATGATGGCAATGACACCTGTCCTGAGAAAGTCTAAAAAGTCTGCCAAAATCAGGTTCACTTGTTGAACCTACAGGAAGATCCTATTAAACAATTTGGTTTTTGAGTGGAAAGCAGCCCTTTCAGTTGGCATAGGTTAGCATGAGTGGGTACTTTCTGATAATATTATGCATAAAACGACTTGTTAAGAGATTACATGTTTCCAGTATGCTGTTCTACATCACACTAAAAATTATTGAACATTCTTTTGAAATGAACTGAGCTAAATTCAAAATAATAGCTTTATGATTGTGATTGTAAATCATGACCCACCATCTAATCACCTATGTAAAATAATTGATAGGCTCATCTTAGTTCCTCCAGGTCAGGTGCCAACATCACAAAATCACTGTTACATAGGATATTAGGGTGAGAGCCATTAAGTACTTTAAGCATCTAACTCCCATTGATTTCAGTGGGAGTTAGGAGCCTAAATATATGTGAGGATCTGAATCTTTGTGGCTCCTTTCACTGACATTCCTGATTGAAAAATCAAGGAGTGACCTTTGGGTACAAATGGGAATGAAAACTGAACTCTCCCTTAAGGGCCATCTTTCCAGAACATAGCTGAGGCACAGTCAGTTGCTTGGGGAAGCTTTCTGCCCATGTTTATCCTGGGTTGTGGATAAAGAATTGCATTTTGAGAGTTTTCAAACCCAACCACTGAACTAAGCACAAATTCACATTAAAAAAGAAAGTTTAAAATAATGTTGTGATTTATTGTGATTTGTTCTGTCTTATTTCTACATCCTAAAATTATTCTCCACATCACAAATTCAACAGTATTTATTTTCCTTTCAAAGGTGAATTTCATCTAAGTGGGCTAACTACTACTAGAATGATTAGCCAATCAATTGGGGCATATACATTCTGCCTCAAGCCCTTTCATCTTCATTTTGGGTTCTGCTTTTTACTAGGGGTGTGGGGGGTCATCTCAGCATCTTCTGTGTGTTAGGCTTTTAATTTCATTGAGGTTTGCGTGGTTTATATAATTATGAAATACTTCTATACATTTAAAAATTCTTTCTTTGCCTGCTGTATTGTGTAACATTTCATTAATCATATGTTAAAAGTGCCATATTCACTTTGTTTGAGTATTGCATCCTTTCTGCATTTACTAACATAAGAATCTCTGGGTCTGATATGCAGTCTACCAGTTGTTGTGCATATATTGTTGACTATCATCTTTCTACAGCATTCAGGTCCAGTCTTCTGTCCTTTGTTCATATGAGTATCCTTGCTTATGAGCACTTCTAATGTGTGTAAGGATTACACTGTATTTTAAATGGTTTAATTTCATCTGAGGAAGTCCTCTAAAATGCCTTATATCACAAACTTGAAACTACCTTGCTTTGTCATCAAGAGAAATGAATTACATACGTATGCACTGATTGATTTTTTTTTTTTTTTTTTTAGTAAATTAGGCCTATTTTATTCTGACATAATTTTGGACTGGTTAACAACTTAATACTATCTGATGTTGTACAATTATATTTTATTAGTTTCAATATCTTTATATTGCTAATATTTTCATCATTTTGATTTTTCAGTATCTGTTAATATGACAAGGGAAATGTGTTAAAAAGACACTTATTCTACCTATGGTGTTTACCTTTCTTTACAAAATTAATTTGTTTCCCTTTGACTGTACTGCAAAATGCCAAGTGTGTATAATATAATAAATAAATACAAAACAGGAATATTATTTGCCTGCACTAATTAACTTTTGAAGTTTGATTTAAAATAACAGAGAAATAAAACATTAATTGTGGAGTTCTGATATTCTGAAGAATAATTTGAACATAGTCCTATCACTTTCATTTTTTAAAAATTGCAAGTTATTTCAGATGGTTTAATATCCAGATATGACGTTCCACTCTGCAATTTGGACTGGTGTGTAGCTGCACCACCGTAATCCCACATTTCTGCAAGCTGTCTTGCATTTGCCCTCCTGTGTGAACCCCCCACTCCTGGATCACCCCATGCACAGCCTCTCTTCAAGCAAGTAGTCCTTAACTTAGTGAGTGTCTCTGGCAAGACATTCATGGAATTATGCAATACAATGACCCAGCAAATACTCCCAATCCTAGATGCAACCTTAGGAACTACCTTCTTACAGAGTTCAGTGCTTCTCATTGGACCCTGCAAGCTCATGTGTTTATCAAAGAAATTGACAGGTACCAGCTCTGTCACTTCAGATGGTGTCTCTACACAGATCCAGACCACATGCACTGTTAACAAACAAGGGGTACATCTACGCTGGAACCTTAAATCAACTTAAGGAAGCTTAAGTCAACCTTATTAAGTCAACTTAGGCCAGATGGGGAATAGCCCTTAAGTCAACTTAATTGGCTTCCAGGCCCCCTCCCAGAGTTCCTGGCCACCAGGACGGGTTGACCAAGCACCTGCCAGTGTGGACACAGGCAGTCAACAGGAGTTTCCAGTGTGGACTCTCTAAGTCAACTTAAGGTCGACCTAAAGTCAACTTTGTTAAGTCGACTTAACAGAGCCTCCAGTGTAGACACACCCACGTTTAGTGAGTACAAAAAGATTTTAAGTGATTATAAACCAGAGGAAAGCAGGTCAGATTTAGTCAGAAGTAAACAAAAGGCAAATCACATTCTAAACCAGTGGTTCCCAACCTGTGGTCCGTGGACCCGTGGGGGGCTACAGAGTTACTACAAGGGGTCTGCAGACACAGCTGAGACCACGTGGGCTGCCTAGGTTGCACAGCAGCCATCGCTGAAGACCCCACCTGGACCCAGACCATTCCTCCCAGCGCCAGGTTAGAGGTGGGGGACTTTAAAGTCTCCCACCCAGAGCATGCTTCAGATGCATGCTCAGGGTGGGAGCTGATTGCAGTCACGTATTGCTGGCTGGCCAGGTAATGGGTAAGCGGTGGGTTGGTGAAACTGGAGTGGGGACCAGGGGTGCCAGCAGCCATGGGGGATGGATTAGGCAGGGAAAGAAGGGTGTCAGGGAAGCTTGGGCTAGGGACTGTAGGTGCTGGCAGCTGTGGAGGGTGGCTTGGGGAGGGAAAGAAGGGGGTTGGGCAAACGTGGGCCAGCAACTGTGGGTACCAGACCCTGATGGCAGCGCTGCTCCCCAGTTGGAGGGGGGGGTGAATCCCTGCAACAGCACCACAGCCCTAGTGGGGGCTGGATCCAACTGACAGGGGTCCACAAATTTTTTTCCATTAAGAAGGGCTCCCCAGCTTTAAAAAGTTTGGGAACTGCTGTTCTAAACTAAGCTTACTACTTTCACCAGCCTTACAGTCTTAGATGGTTCTCACTATGAGCTTCTTGGTTGATCTCTAACCAACCTCTCCCCTGTGATTAGTGCTTCAGTTGACGATGTTTGTAGCTGGGTTGTGAGAGAGAGAGCACTAGTAGCTCAAATGTCTTCCTTTTCAACATATCCTTTTGTCCCCTCCTGGGACCTCACACCCTCCTTCAGACTCAGGTGACCAACAATATTCCTATATGGTCTTCTCCATGTCCTGAGTCAATAAGTATCCCTTTATTACATGCTTAGGTTAGTCAGTTGTTTCTGCATGAGTTTTGTGCATGCCTTAGACATGAACTACGTCTCTACTTTTTGTGTTTGCTTAGGTCTGCCTCAAACCATGTGAGACAGATGTTTAGTAATATTACATAGCAGAGCATCTTAACTACACATATTGCAAGAAACATACTACTAAAATAATAATGTTCAGTATGTCATGAGCATTCCAAAACCACCTTACTAGACATAGTTTGCATTAAACCATAGCCAGCTTAACAGTAAGGCTGAACATGAACTATACACACCCGTAAAAGTGTACCTGGAGTATAATGTGTCATGCCAGGATTTCCTGAGAGCTAAATTGTCCTGTTGCTGAGAAAAAAAAATATAAAATGAAATATGGAGATGACACTATAAGCATTCTGAGGCTTCCTTACAAGAAAAAAATAATTATCAAAGTTCTTACAAGGACCAAATGTAATAGCTGTTTCAGTTTTAATTTGTACTGTAAAAGCATCATTTGCGATTAATGAATTCTTAAATCCTTTTAATTGAATTATGTAAAGAATATATTTTTGGTGAAGGGTATTGTGGATGTTCAAATAAGTGTGATCTTATATGAACTCTTTTAATGGATTTAGTAAAGATTTTATGATTTGGAGAATTATGAAGAGAAGAAACTGGCTATTGAATTGTTACTCTTTGTCCAGCGTAAACCTTGGTGAATAATTAACTAGCAAAGAATAATGTGCCCACCAAATTTTACCTCAGTTCATTAATTTCCCTGGAAGAGGTTATAATTTTCTTGCAATCAAAATTATATGCCAAATTGTTGGTGTTGGCACTTTTTTGGAAGCAATTCAATGCAACTATTCAATAATTAAAAATTACTGTGTTTGGAAACTTAGGCTACGTGGTTCTATTTCTTGATTGATAAGTTCTTGATTAGGTTCTGTTTCCTAACTGGATAAATGTAACTTAGAATCAGGTATTAAACTTTGATTGTGAAATTGATTTTTTTCCCAAAAATACGCTCCAATACAAATTAATTATAGCAGTGTATATTAGTGCCAGTAAACGTGTTTGCTAGGATATTCTTGGAAATCAAATGCAAGGGGCGATGCAAGCATAGCCAAAGTAATCTTGTGTTTAAAAAATATTCCCGGAAATGTTGTGCAGTATTTACCCAACTTCAGTCCTCTATGATAAACTACAGAGATGTTTCACTATTGAGTAATTTACTCTGTGCAATTATTTTCTATGTATTGTTGTTACTGTAGTGTAAGTATAGATTCTAATCCAAAAAATGATTGCTATTTAGCTCTTGAATCCCCCCAATCCTATATAGCTCTTGAATTCCCCCCAAAAGGATATAATTTTTAATGGTGAGAGTATTAACTGCTGGCACATTTACCAGGGGTTGTGGTGGACTCTTTTTCACTAGCAAATTTAAAAATCCAGACTGGATGCATTTTTTCTAAAAGATATACTAGGAATTGTTTTGGGGAAGTTCTATGGCCTGTGACATACAGGAGGTCAAAATAATAAGTTCCAGAGGAACAGCCATATTAGTCTGCTTCAGCAAAACAAACAAGGAGTCCTGTGGCTCATTTAAAGACAAACACATTTATATATTTCATGACATGATCACAATTTGTCCTTTGGGATTTTGAATCTGTGAGTTAGAAAACACAATACTGACTATAGTTAGTCCAGCATAAATAGTGGTCATGATGTTAAGCATAGTTCTGTCCGGCTCTATACTGGCTATTAAGTGCTGGTCAGTATCATGTCATCTAACTTACAATCATGTTAAAATGCAGTGCAATGGTGTAATGTAGATTAGCCATTAACTCTGGTGGGAATCGAGGATGCTTGCTGCCTCTTAGGAAATGCTTAGCTCCTTTCTAGATCACCATAATTGTTAGAATTAAAGCCTTATCTATACAGTGGAAATGGACTTGTATCAAGTTACTGCCAAGTTCCCCGTTCCTGCCTTTCCCAATGGTAGGAGAAACAGTAAGTGCACCTATGCAGATAAGATGTTAGTGATCACTAGCATCTTAACTTTTGTGTTGAACTTACCATGCACTGCATTAGATGACCTGCTGCTTAAAATGCCATCTGCTGGCTGAAGCCCTGTCTACACTAGCATTCCTAGAAACGTATCACTAACAGAAATTACATGAAGTTCTTGGGGAAAGAAAAAAGAAAGGGAAAAAAAAAAAAAAAAAAAAGCACAGTTCAGAGCATTGGTTCTCAACCAGTGTGGCATGGCCCATGGATGTGCCATCAGGCCTGAGCAGGTATACCACACAATTTTTTGAAAAATTTCTCAAGAGTTCTGGATTGACTCATGAATATTTGTGAGTTCATTTGGAGACTATATGGTGCTGTGCCTCATAATAATTAAAAACATCAAGATGTGCCACGGCAGAGAAAAGGTTAGGAACCACTGATTTAGCGAGAGCTACTAGATAGGCAGAGCATGCTAAAGCTGGTCATTTTTGATCAAATGGCACTTCATTGAAATATACTATCGCATCAAAGTTGAAATGTTTCGTGAAGCTATTTCAGTTTTGACAAAATTTACATCAAAGAGAGAGAAAGAGAGATTGAGCAGGCCTGGTGGTTAGGGCACTGCCCAGATATGGCAGTTCAAATTTCTGATCTGCCTTGTTCAGTAATATGGGATTAAAAACTGATCTGAAGCAGAGCAGGGACTTAAAACTGAGTCTCCGAAATCCTAGGCTAGTGCAGTAACCCACAGGATGGAGAGGAACATGTAACATGCATACATAGTTTGGTTAGAAAACATTTTAATACAAGTCCATTTCCACTAAAACTTTAGAAAGATTTGGCTTTTGTTCCAATGCAAAACAAATCAAAATTGGGAAGACTGAAAGTTGCTGCAAAACAGATCTGTTGTCCTCTAGTCAGCTGTAGAGTATGCCATCATTTTCCATTCCCTTTCAAACACAGATTACAGTGAGTTCTCACGTCTATTTAATCTGCCTGCTCCTGTTAATTGTTTAGGAAACCACTGCTGTAAGAACTGTTAAATGTTGAGTTTAGAGTTCTTTTCTTGTGTCTCTAAGGAAACTTCTTGAAACAACTTTTAATCTTTAACATAGCACAGGAGCGTTTAGCCTCACTTTTGTGCTTTTGTCTCATAACTTTGCCTTAGGCCACTGTCATTTCAAACATACCAAAACTATCATCTAACGCCCATCTTACGGCTGTTCTTATTTCTAATTATAAAAAAAATGTAAATACAAGATGGAACCTTGCTTCTCCACATTGTACTTGAGCAAAACACCTGGTGATTGTAATGACTGTTTTGCTTGAGTAAAGCTATTGTTTCGCTTTTTAATTATTTGAAATGCCTGATGGGTTGCAGCACCATTCCTTGAACACTTAGTATAAAAGTAAAGATAATGGCAAATGTGTGTCTCAGGGCTGGGTCCCTTATATTTTATCAGTCTACAGGGATGAATGAATGAATTTGAAACAATTTGATTTTACCCTTGCACTTTCAACTTAAATTGGTAAACTTATTTGAACGCATTTTATAACTAGAAAGCAATAGGCTTGATGCAACACGTGGTATAGATGTTGGTGAACCTAATATCCAACATGCCATCATAAACTATCTCAGACTTAGAAAGTTAATTTGAATTACCTTAATTTGAACTAATTAAATTGAACTAATAATGATTAGTTTGAATTAAGGTAATTCAAACTAACATGGCCCCACTAGGAAAACCAGTTTGAACTAGCATTTCCATGGACAGGACTTGTTTGTTTGAGTTAGAAGAGGGACACCATGGGAAGTGTGGCAACATGGCACCCAAGAAGGACCATGTCACCACCCAGAACCGGGCAGCAGGGAAAGCATCCCCCACCCATCTCTAGTCCTGCTGAGTCCGGTTGGAGAAAAAGCATCCCCTTGCCCGGCTCCAGGCACACTTGCCAGGCAGTGGGGAAGGGACCCCCATGCCCAGCTCTGTCCACATTGGCTGGGCACCAGCAAGGGACCCTGTGCCTGGCTATAGAAGTGCTGGCTAGGTGGTGGGGATGCGACCTCTGCACCCAAGCCTGGTCGGGGGATGCCTTCTCCCCCACCCAGCAAGTGCAGACAGAGCCAGGCGCAGGGATCCCTTCCTTGCTACCCACCAAGCACAGCCCAAGCCAGGTGAGGGGTGCATTCCCCGCCAGCCAGCTGGTGCGCGAGAGCCGGGAGCAGGGGTCCCTTCTGCACGCCCAGCCGGCTTTTTAGAGCTGGGCACAAGGGATCCCACCCAGCCAGTGGACTGAAGCAGGTGCTTCCTTCCAGGGTTCCATGCACCCTTGGAGGAAGGTCAAAGCACGTTAATTTGAACTAACCGTTAGTTCAAATTAACGTAGCTCCATTGGGTTACTTTGAACTAATAAGTTTGAATGAATCCTTAGTTTGAACTTATGGGAGGTTTTTATACATTCGGACTAGGCTTTCCTTTGTTTGAACTAAGGGAACTTCAGTTAAAACTAATGAAAGCTATCATGGCCATGCACTAATTTAGTTCAAACTAAGCTTCCTTAATTCGAACTAAATTGTAAGTGTAAACATACCCTCAATACTTATCAACCAGGTGTCTGGGCCCTTTGGGAGCCACAAGCAGGTTTCAGAGGGTCCATCAAGCATAGCCAGCTTTAGATTCGCTGGGGCCCAGGGCAGAAAGTGAAACCCTCAATGCAGGGGGCTGAAGCCTGAGCAATTTAGCTTCACAGGAACTCAGTGGTGTGGGGCCCCAGCCAAGTGCCCTGATTGTAACTCATAATGCCAGCCCTGGCTTATATGTGCAGTAAAACAATTATGACACAGGGGGACCATGGGGTTTTTATTGCATGTTGGGGTGCGAGGCTCAGAAAAAAAAAGGTTGAGAACCCCTGAACTATCTGGCAATTTCTGGTCTAAAGATGTTTAATGCAAAACTATTTTTCTACAGTACACAAGAATTAGGAACACAAAACATTTGAACACTATGATATATGAAATGACCACATTTCCACATTTCAAATACCATCATCCTTTTGTAATGAGGTTGTGACTCTCATCTGATGCAGGTGCACAAACACAATGGGAGTTGCATTTACATGTCAGCCTTTTATGTCATGTCATAGTGACTCAACTGTATTTATGTGTTCACACTTACCACACTGCCTAGTGGCTTTCACTGGTGGTCTCTGGAAAACGATAACAACTAGTGCCTCAGTTGGAGCTTGTATACATGTCCTTCAGGCTCTCTAAACGATACCAACAGTACATTCAGCAACACAGTCTGAGATGTCACATCTTAAAGTGCTGAGATGAAGGATAAGCAACCAAACAAGGTACACAGGCAAGCTCAGGAAGTCCTGTCTGTGCTGCAAGAGAACCAGTATGCTGAATTACTTACAGCAGAGAATCACCCATGTGCCACCTTAGGCCTCTGACAAAATTGAAATGTATTAAGCTATCATATTTGCTAAGTAAATTTTAATCATGTTGTGTGTGGACTGAATTATTTAGAATCAGCAATTCCACTAACTGGTTAAAAGCTAAGGGCCTGATTCACAGCCCACTGCAGTCCATGGACGATTTTTGGTTTCTGTGGCCTTTGGGTGAGGACCTAATTTAAAAACTGTAATATGAATGAAGCCCTATTTAAATAAATTGATCACATTAAAGAACGTGCTAACTTGGCAAAGGGACATGATTCACTATTTTAGAAAAGATGTTTTGTTTTCCTGACCTTTGTATCCAGTGGCAAAGAATTTAATATATGATTTTGGTTGTTGCCTTTTTAACACAGGAACCCTGTTGCTAAAGTATGATTAGATGCGAAGGACCTTGTCATCTAATTTCAGCTGTAGGCACCTTCAATTCAATGTTTTTTGCACCTCTAAGAGCCTCAAAACCACTACTCAGCTGCTGCCTATCTCTAGATACCTAAAATCCTTAGGCACCCAAGTTTCTCCAATAAGCACATGGTTCCTTCCATCTAGGCATTTGAATTCCTGTCTCACACCTAAGTCACACTGAACTCTAGTAGGGAACCTCTTGTGTTGTGCAGGAAGTGAGGCTGGATGATCATAATGGTCCCTTCTCAGCTTAGAGTCTGTGAGTCTATCTCCCCACCTACCATCTTGCATGCTGGGCCTTATTCAGAGCATGCCTAAACTTACACTAAAAGATGTAGGGGAGGAAAAGGGACCCAGAAGTGCATCTTATATAATCTTCAACTCAGTGGTACATGCAATTACTTAGAATGAAATAGACTAGGGTTCACTCCTCTCCACCCCAGAGCGTGAGATGGACAGGATTCTGTAGGGCTCTTTCCAGAGAGATGGGAAACCTAACTGCTGGGCTATAGAGTTATTCTTTGTCTATCTCAAACCATATTAAACTATTTATACCAGTAATTTCCAACCTTCTTGGCTCAAGGGCCACAAATTTCATTTTTTAGAAGCCTGAAGGGCCACCAGTCTATCAACTCATAAAAAATGTATTGATCTATTTGTACACATTAGAGCATACACCATTAAGGACTATAACTTGTAGGAGAAAGTAAAGGATTAAAATAGGAAAGATAAGTAGAAATGCCTGGGTATTGGCTCAAGGCCTAATGAAGTAATTCAAAACATGGGGCCTGAACAGAATGTACAGTGAGCCTGAACTGAAGGTTCTGGCAAGAGACAGGTTGTGAAAGTTCAACTTCACTGAAATTGGCAAGATATCAGTGGAATTGCAATAATAAGTATGAAAAATGGAAGAGTGCCTGAAAGGTGAGCGGTATTGGTCAAACCTGACACCTTGATGGCTGGAGATGTTCAGTGATGCATGGACTGATCAAATTAATGGGTGGCAGCAAAAAAGAGGTATGTGAACCAATCAGGGTAAATTTGGATCCCGAAGGGAGGGGGAGGGGAGTCAATAAATCTAAATAGGGTATAAGAATAGGAGCCCCAGAGCCCAAACTTTCTGCAACTGAAGAGGGCAACAGCGAGTCCTGCTGTCAGTTGAGCTGTTCCATTTCACTGAGGGGACCAATGCTGTCAACAAATCTGTTGATATAGATTGTTTGCCATAGTGCTATGTTGCAATAAAGCCTAGCCTGGCACCTTCGTTTCTGCAAGGCTCCGTGGTCGTGTTGGTTTCCTCGATCATGAGCATTGCTTCAGTTTACCTCTTGCACACAGGGTATGCCTAGGCTCCAAATCACTGGGCTAACTAAGTTCCCACTAGAGATTTGAGCCAAAAGTAAACCCCAAAGCGTTAATCAAGGGAACACCTCAGCTTAGAATCATCAGTCTAACTGAGTCCTTGCTTAAGATCCAAGCCAGGCTCTAGATCACTGGGCTAACAGAGTTTCCACTTAGACATGTGAGCCAGGGCTAATACTGAGGGAGCATGCCTTCAGAGATTCATGAATGCATGCACACACGGAGCCAAAACATATCAGCGCCAGACACATAACAACACTGATAAGGATACATCTTGCCTGATGTGCCTGACCACACATAGCTTTACATATTTAAAAGTAAACATTTATTTAGTGCAAAGCAAATTCAAAATTTTGAATAAATATTTTTTTAAATTAAACCATTAAAACAATCTAAAAAAAAGCAACCTACATTTTGTGCAGGGAGCAGGCACCAGCCAGGAAGTGAGTGCCAGCTAAGACGGGGAGCAGGCAAGGTGCGGGAGGCATGTGGCCCCAGTCTGGCAAGCAGCAGCGGGCTGGAACTGGGTGGGAAGTATGAGTGGGCTGAGAGGTATGAGCTGGGACCAGGCAGGTGGGATGGCCCCCAGGCAGCAGGAGGGTTGCATGGGCCATTTTAAAAAGCGCCTTGGGCCAAAAGTGGCATGTTAGCCAGGGGTTGGGAACTGCAGATTTACACATACCATAATAGCTATAAGAAGACTGAGAGAGCATCTCCAATATGTGCCAAACCCCAGTTGCTGGGGTCCTCACCAGAGAATTCAACTTCCTTTGCCACATCAGACAAAGGAATACAATTGACTCTTGGTATTCGGAGTTCTAGGGAATGCTCTAATCACTGCATTAAAATTTATAAAATAGGTCCTCTCTCCAACATTTCTTACTCAAAAAAACCTTTGGTGCATATCTCTAGGAGAGGGTTCACAGCTGAGAATCACAAACAGCAATAAATGCTTCCATCTGGCCCAGATCTAAGTGACTAACTCCCTCAGTGGCAAGGTTAAGTAGTCTGCACCATTCTTTTAATCATTTCCTATTGGCTATTCACTCAATTTACTAGCTTTTTGTGGATCCCATTCTTATGTACCTAACTCTTTCCATGCACCCTTTAGGGAGCTTAGGCATCAAATGTGAGGCTGGGGATTCCACTGGGTGGCAAAGGACTTAAAAGTTAGGTTAGTTACATAGTGCTATAATGTGAAGTCCTTCTGTGAATTTGTCCCTTGTCTGCATTAGTAATGCAATGGTTGTTGGAGATTTAGTAACTGTGCTCCTGAGCCATGACTGAAAATGGAGAGGACATAGTGTAGAGCAACCTACGCCATTTTCGTGCAGTTTCAGAAAGTGCAGTTAATGTAAGTAAGCCTGTCTTGGTTCACTAAACTGTACCTAATAAAGTTGTTGCTCTACGCTATCAAGTTTCGACACCTGTTCTGGGGGATCTGTTCCTGAAAGCAGTTCCATTTCCTAGGTATACAGGAGTAAATATCAGAGAGTTCAACAGTAGTTACAGCCATGTCAGCCCCTGAGTGCTGTGTGGCTTGAAGCAATTGGTCCAATAAAAGGTATCGCATCACCAACCTTTTCTCTCTAGAGCATGGGTTTGCAGCCTTTTCCAGGCTGGGGACCCCTTTTTAAATAGAAAAATTGTGTGCCCCCCCTGCTGGAATCTGTATGTGGTGGCACCACTGCAGCAATAATCCGGCCTGTGCTGGCAGGATGTGAGACCCACCACTCTGGGGGAGCCCCTGCCAGCAGGGCACAGCCAAGAGGAGACAAGCCATGGCTAGCCAGTGAGGGGCTGCACCCAAAATTATATGAATGATTTAGTAGTTAGAATTAGAGACTGAGAAATGGACCATTCGGAGATTTTATTGTTGACTCTGCTTCTGGCTTTGCTGTGTAACCTCGGGGCAAATTGCTAAATCTCAGCAACTCTGATTCGCTATCTATGAAATGGGGAAATATTGATTATATCTGCCAGTTGTGTCATTAAACTTAATTGTGAAGTCCTCAGATTAAATATGCTATACCGGAGCACAGTATAATAATAATTATTTCACTACCTTTATTAGCCAAGGCAAATAAAAGTGATTTGAGATACCATAAATTTAGGCACTGATTAAATCTTCAGAGCTGCATTGCAGATGTCTGTTTGTTTCTTTGTTTTTCCCCCTTCTGCTTTTGAATAATTTACTCTCTAGTGAGGCTAACAGCAACCATCAAGTTAAACTTTATCCCCAGGCATTCTGTTATTCTCAAATAAACAGGGGCCTTCATACCCCTGTCTCTCCCTCTTTCAAGATGGTAGATCCCCAGAAAAAGGGCATAGTTTGAGAATAATAATCTGTCAAGGAAGTGAGTGGCTCTTCGTATTCTGTCACCTGATAGCAGGAGGGCAATCCTGTAATAAAGAGCCCTTTTGCATCTCTTCACATACGTGGTCAATAGGGAACAGACCAGCTACAAGCAGGTTTTTTTCAATCCAATCAAGAGTCCAAATACAAACTCTCCCAGTCAGTGACACCATATGGATTTATTGCCACTGCCTAGAGCTGTTTAGGCCTATGTGCCAATTAATTGGTGACATTCATGAATGCAGGTTATCTGCGACGAATACCCTACCTATATTTTTTATTTTAATATCAAATCATCCAAGTACACTTTAATGGAATTTACCAATAAAAACTGAAAATGCAATTTGTTTTTACTTAAATATTTCAGAACAATTTTCAAGAGATTGTGAAAATGTGCCATCTCGTCAGCACTGAGAAGGAAAATAGAACTCCCAAGTAAGTTTCCTCAGGGCAGCATTGTCCTTTTATAGAAACTTTTTTCACAGAAGCCTCTCTGGGGATGGTTCTTTAAATCAGACAGCATTAAGCAACTCCAGCCCTAAAGTGACCATTTTGCAGTAGTTGGCTGTATCTCTCTCCTAAATCAAAAGTGCCTGTTATGTTTTCCCTTATTGTTGAAGAGATGGCCATATTCTTGCAGACCACAGCAAAGTGGAAACTGTTTATAGAAACCGTATTTGTTGGTCAAGTAAAGTGTAGTGCTGGACAACATGCATTTGTGATTGTAATAGGAAAGAATCACAGAAACACATTGTACATAAAAAAAAATTATTCTTGTAGTATGGGTTAAGGGGTTGAGATATTGCAAATCTATCAGGATTGTTTGTTCCTTGTGTGCTAAAACATTTATCATCTTCATATGCTATTAAAATAATACTTTCCGATTCTGAGAATCTCTGAACACTTTGCAGAAGGGTCCTGATTCAGCAGCGTACTAAAGATGATTCTTAATTTTAAGAATGTACTTTAATATCATTGATTTAAGAACATGTGCTCCCCATTTATCCTCCAGGAGTCACTTGTGTCTTGTCTTAAACTTAGTTAAAGAGACTTAAATCTCTTTGACCATGGGCCAACTTTCAGTTGTCTTTGTACAGTGCTGAGCACAATGGAGTCCTGGTCTATGAATGGGGCTCTTACGTGGGGGTGTAATACAAATAATAAATGAGTTGCACATGTTTAAGCACTTTACTGAGTTTCATTTTTGATCATTAGGGATCTGGTTCAAAAGAAAAGCACTTAAGCCTGTGCTTAAGTGCTTTGCTGAACCCAAACCTAAAATCTCTGTGAGGTAGGTAAGTGTTTAACATTTGAGAAAGCTTGTGACATGTCCATGATCAAACTACTCTAACCACTACTTTGTTCTTACATTGTTTAATAGAAATTAATAATAATTCTGTTCTGGACTGGACAACGGAAATCAGGCCAGTATACAAAATTACTATGGATGGACTTATTTATTTCATCGGTATAGATTAAATAGGTACACTAATGGCCAAAACTATAGGGCAGGAAAGGTCATATCCAGTTCTTTGGACTTACTGTGGAAATCCAAAGGGAGAGTATGTTATGGATCCTCTTGTACTATTGTACTATCATAAATGTTCCTCAGATGCCTTCTTATGCTCTTTTCTCCTGCTTTGAAAGGATGTACAATTATAGTGGTTTGCTGTCTACTGAGGGGTGAGCCACATTAACAGAATGCATTTAATTTAGAGCTTAGATGGACTTCAACTATAGTCCCTTGTTTCAAATCAATGATTTATCCCTGTTTACATTTTCTGTATTAGCTAATGCTTTGAGATATATATATATAAATTAATTCTCATCACTGATATTGAGCTGATCAACTCTGATTATTTCCACCTAATTTTATGAAATATTTTTTGTTCTTGTCTATTTGATTCAATTGCTCTATTTTCCAATCTTTAATTTTCTCTCAAATATTTCTTTTTTAAAATTCTCTACATTTCAGTTTGCTGCTTGGATTAGTGGTAGACTTGAGACATAAGACTGAATATCACTGAGAAACGGTTTATAATGCAAATAGTAACTCTTATAGCTGCTTTGGGTGCATCACATTCTCCTGGAGCATGATGGAAACAATGTTCCCTCTAAGGTGATGATGCAACTGAGCAAATTATGGATGCAGCTGAGCAAGTTCCCTGACCAATGTTCCTTCCAAGCTGCTCGTGCATGCACGTGCACAGCTCTCACTCCCCGGAGCACGCCTCACTGCTGGCCTCGCAGGGCCCCCAGCTGCAGCTCCTTGCTGGCCCCAAACACATTTTCCAGCCAGCAGGGAGCTGTTCCAGGGAGTTTAAAATCTCCCCTGAGCATGTGTAGGGCGAGAGATTTTAAACTTCCCAGTGCAGCTTCCTGCCAGCTGGAAGAATGGCGGCAGTGAAGGACATGCTCCTTGTGGCAGCAGCTCCTGCGTGCAGGTGAGTGTTTTGAAGGGCTCGGGGACGGGGACCAGGGGAAGGGTGCCCAGGTCACTTGGGGAAGCTGGCTGCCAGGCATGCAGGGAAGACACCCAGCTTTGGAACGCGGGGCCCACAGTGGACAGTCCTGAGAGGGGCAAGCAGCTTCCCCAGGACTCTAAATTTGGGGGGGGAGGGGTAGGAGGGGACATGGAGTAGGGGGTGCTCATAAAACTGATAAACTTTGTTATTAGTGGACAACTGCGGGGTGGGAGGGTGTCGGGAAATTCAGGGTGGGGTGTAGGGGGTGTTAGGGAAATCCCTGAGTGGGCTGCCATACAGGAGCCATAGGGTTTATTTTTGAGTCTCACTGTCTTGCTGGATGACCTCTAGCAACGCTTCACCCTTTTCTTATGGCCAGGGGCTGCTCCAGCTTCCATTGCAGTATGGGGGTCGGGGGGCAGGGCCACAGGATCAGGCCCTGGGTATCCCTGTTTCATCAGAAATCCCACTTCTTCAAAGTATCTGAAGTGGGATTTTCTCCCACAAAAGCTCATGCAATAAATATGTTTGTTAGTCTTTAAGTGCCACAGGGCTCCTTGTTTGTTTGTCTTAAGCTCTCTGAAAGTATTCTAGAAATGGGGATTTAAGTTCCACAAGACTCCATGTTCATTGTTCATCCCCATCTAGAGGAACATTCCCTCCACCATCAGTATTGTGTTCTGAATGGTTCTTGGACCTTCCAGTATGGTCATTGCAAGGACTTGCTCAACATTGTTTGGTAGCTCCCAAGCTGAGAGTGGCTTAAACCAGGGACTGAGAAGTGAAATAAAAAATTAAAAGTGCCATAGGACTCCTTGTTTGTTTTGCTGAACTAGATGAACATGGCTGCCTCTTTGGAATTTCACAATATTCCATGTACTCATGATCCATCATCATCACCCAGGGAAATAGCAGGATTTGAACTTCTAGAAAAAATTTGCATTTCATGCTAAGCCAAAGAAATGACTCTAATACCTTTCCAAGCAAACAGAACAGTTTTACAGAATCAGTTCTACCAAGCAACTTCAAAAAAAAATCTTCTTAAAGCAACTTTTTCTTGTCACTAAAAAGAAAGAAACTAAAATCAAAGGCAGAAATAAAATCTGTTGTATGTTTGCAATGCTTGGGTACCCAACTATAGTAGGGGAAATACTTTAATTAAATTTAGCTAAGCCTCAGCCATTCTTCTGTGGTTTACTTCAGCTGTACATTGCATGTCCCTAAAGAGGCTGCTTTATTTACAATAGGAGGATCAGTTGGTTTCCATTTTGGGGCTCAAGGTAGGATGGAATTTTCTTCTTTGTGAACCTTCTCTGCAGAACCAGCTTTATCATTTCATTACAGATCGGGGCAATGCGCTTAGCGTATGTCAGTCTTTCCTCTCAATAAAAGATATGAATCACCTAAGCCTGGTCTTGGCAGAATAGTAGACAACTGAAGAGCTGAACAGATCTATTTAACAAGAGCTATGAATAACAGACCACATCTTTTTTCTCTGCCTACATATTTGTAAGGACATTGGACCAGATTCTGGTATAGTCCTGAAGCACTCAAACTCAAACCCTCTCCCTTGAGATAAGGCCTGGTTCAAGAAGAGAAATTATACAATATACTATCTTGTATATAAATGTGGCACTAGTTATTCTGAAAGATAGTAGAGCTGCATCTATAAAACCATTCTCTTTGCTTGGAAAGGTATTAAAATCATTTCTTTTGCTTATCATGAAGTGTGTGTGTGTGTGTTTGTGTTTGTGTTTGTTTATTTTTCACAATTTCAAATCCTGCGATTTCCCCTGGATGATAGTGATAGATCATGAGTACATTGAATATTGTGAAGTTCCAAAGGGATAACTATGTTAGTCCAGTGCAGCAAAACAAAGAGTCCTGTGGCACTTTTAAAGACTAACAAATTTATTTATTGCATGAGCTTTTGTGGGAGAAAATCCCACTTTGTCAGATGTTTTGAAGATGGGGGAACCTACAGGATGGGAGGAAAATAAATGCAGTGAAGTGTAAGTCATAGGATCATTTCCCAATGTTCCCTCTAAGCTGATGATGCAGCTGAGCAAGTTATGGATGTGCTTGGGGAGCCAGCAGGCATCGGGGAAGGGGCCCTGTATGGGTCAGGGAACTTACTCAGCTGCGTCAATAACTCGCTCACCTGCATCCATAATTTGCTCAACTGCACCATCACCTTAGAGGGAACATTATCCCCAACGTCCTCAAGCCACTCACCTGAATACTTGAGCCGCTCCTAGATGGAGCATGCCCCTCACTGCTGCCATTCTTCCAGCTGGCAGGAAGCTACGCCAGGAAGTTTAAAATCGGCCGCCTTATGTATGCTCAGGGGAGATTTTAAACTCACCAGAACAGCTCCCTGCCAGCTGGAAAATGTGTGTTTGGGGCCAGCAATGATCGGTAGCTGCAGGCCCTGAGTGGCCAGAAGTGAGGTGTGTGCTGGGGAGTCAGGGCTGCGGTGCACGTGCTCACATGTGCAGCTTAGAGGGAACATTGGGAAATGCTCTATTTTCTAAATACTTACAATGGGGGTAAAAGAAGCAGCTTACATAGCATAACAAAAACAGTTAAGATATGAAACCAATGGTATTATTGACAAAAATGTCTGACTGTTAATCTGTAAAAAGGCTTAACAGTCACTGTAGATCCATCTTAGTTCACTGATGAACTGGTAATTTTAATTTCAAAGTCATTTGCCACAAATACGAGCAAGCGGTGAAATCTGAGGGAGGACATTTGTGGTTTAAGAGGGTGGCTTATTAAATTCTAGTAATGTTTACATTTCTTTTGTCTTGCAGATCAGTTGGACAGAAAAGGACAACCTACCTGTTCACGCACCAGCAGACAGGGAATAGAATCATGGTTCTATTAAATTCAATGTGAGTTTTGTCATTAACTTCAGTGGGGTGCTGCCAAGTTCTAAAGTGGTAGCCATGTTAGTCTAGTCCAGCAAAACAAACAAGGAGCCTGGGGGCACTTTTAAAGACTAACTTGCTTGTTTGTTAAAGGCTTTTTGTTTTGATGGAGTGAGACTTTCTCCAAAGTCCTTTAACTGAACTTGGTAAATGGACTTTGATAGGGACAGTAAGGTAGGCCAGCCCTGAGTGCTTTTGAAACTCCCACTCATGGAATCAGCGAGGTTGATCAAGAAAGACATAACTGGAGAAGGGGTAACTTCATTAAAAGCCCAGAAACATATAGTTGTCAGGGGACTCTGATATACTTGGTGAAGAATTAGGACTTACGACAGCAGCCTGGCTCAGAACCTGAAGATAAAGATGATTTGCCTAAAGTTCTGTGGTGCTCTATTTGAGAGTTATCCAAATTGTCTCAGAATCACCGTTGGAGTCTGTGGATCCTTGCCATTAAAATCTGACTTGGCTTGCAATCCTGCTTTTTTATCTTCTCATTTCATAGAATCAAAGAAGATTAGAATTGGAAGGAACCTTGGGATGTCATCCAGTCTGACCCCCTGCTCAAAGCATTTCTCTCTCTACAAGGAAATAAACCACTTGGAACTGGTCTTTGAGCCTCCTGGGGCCTTCAGCCACATAGTCCTCTAATTAGGAAGCGCTTAGAGTCTGACGCAAGGACAGGTGTCATAGAAAAACTGTAAATAGAGATAAATTTAAAGGAGATTTTATTTGTGTTTGAAGTTTTTAGTCCTTTTCCAAGGACAGATCAATTTGATCATTAGGGTTAAAAGGACAGGGAGCTGGGTTTCATTTCTGCATCTGGGGATAAAGAGCCAAGAATAGACATATGCCAATTCTGTATGAAACATGAGTCAGAAAGGTATAGGTGGTATCTCTAAGAATCTTTTCACTCCTCCCTCCCCCTGTCCTTAAGACAGCCCTGGGCATGGCACTGAGCAATAATTAGTTATGTGAATGCTGCTGTTTCCTGAGGGGAAGGGTGTAGATGAGGTGGGAATTGTTTCATGGGACCTGCCCAAATATGTTAAGTCTGGCTTTGAGTCTGCATCTTTCCTCCTTGTCAGCAAATAGCATCTTAGTTCTTTTTCAAGAAAATGTGAAGTTCCTGGAGAGCTCCTGGAAGAGAGAGGAGAGGCCAGATAGCTCTGGCTTGTGGAAGGCCCTGCTGTAAACAGTCATGTAATAAATGCAGAAGCTGCAGAGATGGAGTGACGAGAGCCCTACAGATCCACAGGTATCCACGTTATATCCACGGATTTAAAAATTTAAAAAATAGCAGGACCTGGAACACAGCATTCTGGTTCCATGTTCTATTTTTAGGGGCCTGAATGCTGGGCCCCTAAAACTGACAGGCACGGGAGCCACATTCTGCCACGTTCTGGCAGCCAGGGGCAGGAGCAAGGGCCAGGGGCATTGCTGAAGTGCTCCAGCTCCACCCCAAAGCCCTCCCCTTCCATGGCCTGCCCCAAACTGGGGCCTGCAGCCTCCTCCCCAGCTGTGCTGCCACGCTGACCCAGGGCCTACTGCTCCCACCTCACCAGCCATGCTGCTGCCAGTAAGTGTGGGGTGGCCCAGCTCATGCTGGGGGGTATTGGGGTCGGGGGGTGGGGCACTGGCATGTCAGTGGGCAGGAGCAGGGTCCGAGGGGCCACCTGCACAGGAGGGGGGCCAGCCCGTGCAGGAGCATTCTGGGGCCCCCCAAATTATACTTTAACCCCTGAGCCCAGCTTTCTGAATGAGGAGGGCTAATCGTACATGGCCCCTCTACCGTCACCCAATCTCTTTTCCAGAACAGAGGCCCCAATGGCCAAGAGGAGAGGGGGCACTGTGCCACCACCAGGTACGATTCATTCAGCTCAGCCAAGATGTGGGGCTTCCACCCAGCTGGGGCGAGGAGCGCTGCTGGGCGGCACGGCCTCTGCTCCACTGCCAGCCCCATACTGTGGAGGGTGCTCAGGTCAGTGCATTTCAAAGGGAAGCAGGTTCAGGATGTGGCCACTGGGAGCAGAAGAATGGGGCAGGGAGAGCTGGTTTGGAGCCCCTCTTGGTGGCCTGCTAGCAAGCCGATGCTCGTCTACAGCAGTGGTTCTCAAACACTGTGTCGGGACACATTCCAGTTTCACCACACAGTGGTAAGTGTGTCATGGAGAGCCAGGGAAATGACTGGATTCAGCCTGGGGTGAATGGGCTGGTGTGTCCTATAGGGTCGTGATACACTGCCAAGTTTGTCAAGACCTGCAAAAGGTTGCAAACCACTGGGCTACAGTATTATTGCTTCTGCCCCACATGATCTCAGGCACTGTTCCCTCTAAGCTGTGCGTGTGTGCACACGCACACAGGTCATGAAACCTGTGCACGCAAAAAAATGAAGTGCACACAAAAAAATTCATTAGCGCTACTATTGGTGCTCACAAAGAAATGTTTTTGCACACACAAAGAAATTGTTTGCACACACAATCTACGAGTAATTAGAGGGAACATTGGCTCGGGCTTCACCAGGACATGGTGGGAGAGCGAAGACTCTGAGGGAAGATGGCTCCTGGCTGCGGGTGTTAGGGAGAGACCCCGGCCCAGGCACGCAGACTTGGGTATGCTCGTTTGTGTCTCTCCACTGCAATGGAAGCTTCCAGCCCTTGGCAGCTTCCACCCCCGCAAGACCTCCCTGTTTGCTGCACCCCCAGCTGCTTGCTGGTGGCATTGCATGTGCAACGTGAGACAATGTGGTGATCATGCACCCTCTGGGAGCCCAGCTGTCCCTCCAGCATGTATAGCTTTCACCTTCCAGGAGGTGTTAGATAACACTATCCCTGTTACCTCCAAGAACTTCCTCTCCAGCCTGCGGACCGCTACAAGCGGAATGATTAAATATATACTGTTAGTTGGGTCCTGACTAGTGCTTTGTGGAAGTGTATTGGGAGGAAATTTTTTGGGGATTGGGGGTCTCAGCTCTTGTATAGCGCTCCATCTGGAGGGCAAAAGAAGCTAAAATCTGAAAAGAAAGGCACGAATTAAGCAATCAGAGGTGTTTTGTTACATGCAACGTTTGCACTGATGGTGTTTTATGAGGTAAGTTGCCCTAGAATTGACAATGGAGAAAACTTTACACCCCCACCGACAGCCATCCCAACAAAAAGACACAAAGACCCGCATGATTCAGATTCACCGTGGAGATAATAAGAGGAAGTGAAACTCATTAGGGCTGGTGAATAGGCAGGAATGTCGCTGAATTGTTTTTCAGCTGCCTTGAGAAGAAGGGCAGGGCGAATTATTTTATGAGACTATCAAGCATGTTACAGAATTCAAGGAGATATTGTCAGGGGCTGAGCTGAATGAATAGTTCAACTCCCCAGCTCGGCTCCTGCCAGAGGCCTGCAGATAAATAGATTTATTTTCTGCTTCCCTCCAACAAAGTTCCCAACTAGAGAGGGGGCAGGAGAGGTCTGTAAAACTGTGGTTCCCAACATTTCTCTTTGGTGGCACACCTTGCTACCTTTAAGTAGTTTGAGGCACACCACCATAGTTTCCAAATAAACTCATGAATATTCATGAGCCAATGAGCCTTTCCAGAGCTCTTTGAGTAGTTTTTCAAAAGGTTTTGTGGCACACCTGCTGAGGCCTGACAGCACACCTGTGTGCCGTAGATCACTGTTTGGGAAACATTGCTGTAAAATGCCCTTGCAAGTTTGCTTCCCACAAAGCCCAAACAGTGCAGTGAGCCAATAGACTAGGTAGCTGTTGGGCCCGGACAAACCTGGTCCAAGGATCAGTTAAACCTGAGAGAAAAGTGGCTAGAGATGGGAGCGGACTTTGGAGCAGGCCCTGAAACTCTGGAGTGGCGGGTTGACTTCTCTGCTGGCCCAGGACTGGCCTTAGCAAACACCTTGTGCTGTAAGTAGCTCTGCACCTGAAGCTTGTTCTGCTTTCTGGCAATAAGGCAGCAATCGGCAGCTAAAGTGTTGTGTTTTGCTTCTGTAACATGCTGTATGACCATGGATTGGGAATTTAGCTGGCCCAGCCGCCCCCTCTGGTTCTTTCTGGAGCCCGGGAAGTGGTTCAGGTGTGGGCGGTGACTGGTTATATGCCCCCAGGAGCTGTAAGCGGGGCTGTCAATCAGGCCCGGCCTGTGGGCGGCAGAACTCAGAGGTGCTAAAGGCCTGTGCAGCCTCCGCCGCAGCCACATGTGGGTCAACCACGTACGGGCGGGAAGCGACAAGCCGGGCAGTTACCCTGCCAACTTGGGCATGGCCATCCAGGGCCGGTGCAATGCGATAAGCACAGTAAGCGTTGCAGGGGGGTGCTGATGTTTGAGGGCACCAAAATGGGGACTGTGTCCTTGTGCTGCCCTGTGGCGTCACTCGTCCGCCCAGCCATCTGCTGCCCTGCACGGGGGCGCCAGCATCCCTAGCACCCTTCCTGCCGCCATCACCCTGTTTCAACCCCCTTCCAAGTGGATCTGGAGTGTCCAACATTTCCTGCCTGAAATCAGGGTGTGTGGAGCTCAGGGCTCTGGGAAGCAGAGCCGTGCCTTGATGGGTGGAAGGACTGGGGAGGTTCTGCCCCCCTTCCAAGTGCTGCTTTCAAATCTGGATTTGATTTTCCAGCCGCTAGTCAGGCCGCGGACGCTTAGCCCAGCGTTTCCTGTGCCCCAGCACCTAGGTGTGCCACAAAATTTTTTGAAAAA